>CM053597.1:1108351-1183961 GCA_028646575.1 Pseudocheirus occidentalis
TAGGCATGTGAATAGTTCAACTTTGATAAGTTCCTTGTGAGTTCTTTTCTGTTTACCTTCTCATGCTTCTCTTCTTGTATTTGAATGTCAAATTTTCTATTCAACCCTAGTTTTTTCATCAAGAATGCTTGAAAGTCCTCTATTTCATTGAATGACCATATTTTCCTTTGAAACCTTATACTCAGTTTTGCTGGGTAGGTGATTCTTTGTTTTAGTCTTAGCTCCTTTGACCTCCAGAATATCACATTCTAAGCCCTTCGATCCTTTAATGTAGAAGCTGCTAGATCCGGTGTTATCCTGATTTTATTTCCACAGTATTTAAATTGTTTCTTCTTGGCTGCTTGTAATATTTTCTCCTTGGTCTGGGAACTCTGGAATCCGGCTATAATATTCCTAAGAGTTTTCTTTTTGGAACCTTTTTCAAGAGGTGATCAGTGAATTCTTTCAATTTTTATTTTACCTTCTGGTTCTAGAATATCAGGGCAATTTTCCTTGAGAATTTCTTGAAGGATGCTTTCTAGGTTCTTTTTTTGATCTTGGCTTTCAGGTAGCCCAGTAATTTTAAAATTGTCTCTCCTGGATCTATTTTCCATGTCAGCGGTTTTTCTAAGGAGATATTTCACATTGCCTTCTATTTTTTTCATTTGTTTGGATCTGTTTAATATTATCTTGATTTCTCATAAAGTCATTTGCTTTCATTTGCTCCACTCTAATTCTGAAGGAAATTATTCTCTTAATAAAGCTTTTGAGATTCTTTTTCCATGCAAATTCGACTTTTTAAGGCATTCTTCTCCTCATTGGCTTTTTGGCCCTCTTTTGCCATTTGAGTTAATCTATTTTTTAAGGTGTTGTTTTCTTCAGATTGTTGACTCTCTTTTCATGATTTTCTTGCATCATTCTCATTTCTCTTCCCGATTTTTCCTCCACTTCTCTGACTTGATTTTCAAAATTCTTCCTGAGCTCCTCCATGGCCTGTGACCAGTTCATTTTTTTCTTGCAAGCTTTTGGTGCAGGAGTTCTGACTTTGTTGTCTTCCTCCCATTCCATGCTTTGATCCTTTTTGTCCCCCAAAAAGGAATCTAAGGATTGCCGTGCTTACTTTGCTTTTTTCACTTGCTCACATTGGCAGCTAATTACTCGACTTTTGAGCTCTTTGCCACAGTAGAACTCTGCTTCTGGAGAGGAGAACTTTGTCCCAAATTGCTGGGGTTTTCACAACTGCTGGAGCTATTAGTTGGGTGCCCCCTGTGTTGCCCCCACTAGCTCTGGCTCACTGGTCACACACTTCAGCACTTCTATCCAAGACAGTGATCCAGATCCAAGCAGGTTAAAGCAAGAACAATTATCCTCTGAATGGTCGCTTAGTCCCTCTATGATCTGCAGGCCAGGAGCTCTGAAGCAGCCATGTGAAGGCGACTACATGGCAGTGGTGCCTCCACTGCTTCTCGCCTCTGGGGCCTGGAGCTGACAACCATGCTCTTCTGTCCCCTCCAGTTCCAACAGAGTTTCACACTGGCCTTTTACTTTGTCTTCCGCATTTATGGGTTGATAATTGTGGGAAACGCCACAGCGCTGGTGCTCCACTCTCCCAAAGACCGCTCCAGCCTGGCTGGTCAGGGCCGTCCTAGGGCTAAAACCACGGCTCATGCGGGGTTGGACTCAGCTCCTGTCGGCCTGCCAGGCTGCCTTCAGCAGGAGATTTGTTTCTCTCTGTTACTTTGTGGGTTCTGCAGCTCTAAAGTTTGTTTAGAGTCATATTTTATAGGTATTTGAGGTGGTTATGGGGGGAGGTCATGGAGTTTTCTTCTATGCCGCCATCTTGGGTCTGCCCCTGTTAACTATTTTTTTACATGTAATTGGGAAATATTTTAACAAAATAAATAAAATATATTGGAAAAGTAATTTAAAAAAGATAACTGAGCCTGAGGAAGATGTGCTGAACCTTTTGTACCGGTGTCACTGGACTCAGGATGAAGGTTGTCTTGACTTCTGTGAGACCCTGTCCTAGTTATGAATAGACAGAACTCTCTCAGCCTCTGTTGATGGGCACCGCTGCCAGTCATATTTATTACCGTGCAGAGATATAGAGTGACAGGCTCATTGTAGGCTCAAGCACAGTCCCTCGGGACAAAAAGCCCCAGGGGAGTCTGAGGAGCATTTTCACAAGACGGGATGGACCCAACTGGAATGTTTACGGAGACCAAAGGGGAAGTCAAGGGTTACCCTCCAACGAGCCCATAGTAAACGTAATAGCCTGATGAGCAAATACTGGAGGATTTCTATGGAAGCGTTAAACTAACCAGGAAATGTTCATCAACCATATACAGAGCCCTAAATCCTTGTATCATGAAGCATTTAATCACCCAAATTTAGCTTCTGGGGGATGAAGTTCCAAAAAGCTCCAGCTCGGTGCTTGAGACCTGGTATCTGGGGCAGAATGTCAGCCTCTGGAAGTCTCTGAGGATCCCATTCCTGAGGCTTCCTGTGGCTTAGTGGAGGGTCTGTTTGGAGATGAGCTCTGCAGCTCTACTGCTGAAGCATTAGAATGATAATTCTTGCTAATCTTATTCTGTGGAAGATAGACAGTATTCAATTAGTTTTCACACAAAGGAATCGTGACATGGATAAGTTGTTAAGTCCTTTGCTTCTGACTCCCTTTAAATATTTTCTGAAAGCAGCTTAGTGTTGGAGGAGCCCCTACAGGTCACCTGTCCAGCCTGTTTGGGTTTATCTCCAGTTTACAGGCAAGATGAAGTGGGGCCCTGGGGTCATGAAATCCAGTGCGTGGGCCACCGCTGAGGCCCTCATTTGGAGGATGAGCAGTTTGGATGAAATGATCTGAGATTGTGGGACTCAGCATTGGATAATAGGAGGCTTATAGTTCCATTTTGTCTGGGTATCTTCATGACGACAGAAAGAACCTTGGAGCTGTTGTGATGGAGAACCTGCTTGTCATCTCAGCCCTTCTTAGCCTCTCCCCCCCCCCCCCCACAGGAACCCCTGGGCTTTTCTCCAGCTGAGCCCCAGGTCTCTTGTCCCATCTCTGCTTCCTGGCTTCCCCAGCCTTCCAGATGCAGGAAGGCTTTCCCATCTCCCTCACGCTAGCGCCCCAGTGGCTGAGTGCCTCCCCTTCTCCTGTCCGGAGCTCCTTGGTACAGTCTTGTTGGTGTGCAGGATAAAGTAGGTGCCTGATGGATGTTTATTCCCTGACTGGCTGGCCACACATCTGTACCTGATGAGAATGCCTGTGTGTCATGTCCATAGTCGTTTCAAGGCAAGACCCTGTCCCAGTGGCCAGAAGGCTTCGCAAGTCTTCTTTTGGTGTGTTTGCTAATAGCTCTTACATGTGCTGAGGCTAAGTTAGATCTCTACTTGGAAAAGCGTGTCATTTAAGCTTTTTTTCTTTTAAATAATATTTTGTTTTTTTCAGTTACACGTAAAGACAGTTTATAACATTTTTTTAAAATAAGATTTTGGGTTTCACTTTTCTCCCTCCCTTCTTTCCTCCCTAAAATTGTGAACAATTTGATATGGGTTGTATTTGTACAGTCGTGTAAAACATTTCCATATTAGTCATGTTGTGAAAGAAGAAACAGCACAAAAGAGAAAACACGAGAAAAATAGAGTGAAAATAGTCTGCTTCTGTCTGCCTTCAGACCCCGTCAGCCCTTTCTCCGGAGGTGGACGGCATTTTTCTCATGAGTCCTGCACAGTGGGCTTGGATCGTTGTGTTGCTGAGAAGAGCTGGGTCAGGCACGGCTGTGCATCATTTAATCTTGACAGGCACAGAGTTGGCCACTCATCTGTCATCAAGCGGCAGCAAGTGTCCATCTTTTAAAGATAATGAACGGACGAGGGGCATACTTGTTTTGGTGTGTGTGGTGACAGTATGCTATTGGTGAAAAAAAGAAAACAGACCGAGTCAGCCTTGTTACCTTTGCATGAACTTGAAAACGGGCTGTGGGAATTCTGCACAGGAAACCTGCCCCACCTGGTATCTGATCGCCCCCGGGAAGCGACCTGGAGAGCACCCGCACCTGCGGGTCGTCATTTTTGTTCTGTCTTTAGACATGGTGGGTGGGATTCTTGTTCTGTGCCCATCCAGGGATTAAAATCTCGTTCACACTGGCCACTTATACTCACTTTTCTACTCCATTGATTATATCGTCCTGCCAGGGGGGGGTCAGAGCCATCAATAGGACTCTGTCCCTGGGCTTCCCTCTTCCCTCCAGATGCTGGCTTGGACAGCATCTGCATCGCCGGTGCCTTTCTGAAGAATTGCCCCCATGTTGTCCTTCCTAAAACTCCAGGCTCCATTGAAGGCCATCAGGGGCCCTTGTTCTGGCTCTGGTGGATTCATAGAATGACACAGAGAAAAAGCACAGATGGATCCCGTGATAGGGAGCTGATATGGCACAGGGGAGGGCTGAAATGCTGACCCGGAGGAGAGAAGCGACTCCTCTCAGAGCGAGGCCTGGCCTGGCATCAAGGTCAAATAACATTCTTGGAGAAACAAAAAAGAGGGTTTTAAAAATTATATTATAAATTAAGTGAAGATATGAGAGGAAGGCAGTGGAAAAAAATGTGGGCTCTGGAGGAAACAGAAGAAGAATGAACAGACAGGGTGTCTTCGAGCCCAGGCTCTTTGTTCATTCTTCCAGGGAGCCTGTGGGGCCTGATGGGGCCCTTCCCAGACTCCAGACCCCTGTGTGGAACCAGACGGCATAACTGCACACCTGCCTTGGCCTGGCCGCCAGTGGGTAGCTGCTGGCTCTGTCCTCCGGCATTGCGCTGCCTGGCCCTGCAGGTTCAGAACAGCAGGAGGCAGGAGGATTAAGGTCTAGCTCTGGTGCCCAGTTCTGGGTTGTGGGCACTGGGCACCTAGCCCTGGTGTGAGCCCAGGGAGCTTTTACTCTTGACCCACTGACAGTCTCATCCTGGTTTGACTCTGGGGCCCAAGTAGCTCTATAGTGGGCACAAGTACTGCCCTGTGAACTTGGGGTAAAAGAATGCCTTTCTGTGGTTCCTTCTTCCATACACCTGTCATTCCTCAGCTGGCACTCTTCTTGAATGTTTGTTGGAATAGTTGTCTGGATAGTTGGAATATTTGGAACTGGGCTTCTCCTACCCTGCCATCCTGGAGGATGCCTGGAACGGATGCCTCAGGTGTGTTATGTCAGAAAGACGAACCATTCTATCGATTGTGCCATGAGAAGTATGCCCGGTCTTGTACGAAAGGACTGTTATGGAGACGTTTTCCATAATTGCACATGTGTGACCTGTAGCTGATGGCTTACCACCTCAGGGAGGGGGGAGGAAGGGAGGCATAGAATTTGGAACTCAAAACTTTGAATAAAATGTAAAAAAGAAAAGAGAAATATGCAGAGACGGCAAGAGATTTCTATTGAAGACACTGTTAGAACAGCACCGTGCCATGGCAGTAGTACCAGACAGGGACGGCACCGGGCGTGTGCCACAGCAGCTCTGGGCGGTGGGGATGGGGATCACCCCCCTTCTACAGCCGAGAAAACTAGACGTGAGTTGCCAGGGTCCCAGAGCCCCTACGTGCCCGGGGGTCCATCTGGAGGTCAGTGCTCTGTGCAGAGGAAGCTGGGATGCCTGCAGACCGTGTGGTGCTTTTGTCCAAGAAATGTGCAGGTTTCCTCTGCAAGTAAATTGTGATTAATCTGTAGTCTGGCTTTATGGATTGTCTCTTTGAGTGTTTTATTTGTATTTTTTAAAATTAGAGGAAAAATTTTATTTAAAAAGTAGTGCTTCGGGGGTGGCTAGGTGGCACAGTGAATAGAGCACCGGCCCTGGAGTCAGGAGTACCTTAGTTCAAATCCGGCCTCAGACACTTAACACACACAAAAAAACTAGCCGTGTGACCTTGGGCAAGTCACTTAACCCCAACTGCCCTCCAAAAAAAAAAATAGTGCTTAGGACAGAGCTGTGGCAAAGAGGTCAAACATATTGAAGGAGCTAAAAAAACAGCTTGAGTTGGAGAGACAGAAATGGGGAAAGAGCAGAGGCAGGAGAAGGTCAAGAAGAGAGGGGGAGAGCCCGTTTTGTGTTTGCATCTGAGGGGCTTTATCTGCAGAGGCAGGTGGGCCCTAAGATGGTCCTCAGTTTCCTTTCTGGTTCCTCTGAAGTCAGTGACCACGGCGGGGATGGCTTCCCTGGGGACCACTTTGAGGGGCAGCTGGGCTTTAGGTGGGGCACATCCTAACCCTGTCCTCTCTTTATCTGTCTCTGGGTGCCCATGTTCTGCAGCACAAGCCACGGGCCCGGCCATTGGCTGCATGCCAGTCTCCTGATACAGCAGCCGGCCAGATGGACGGCCCAGTGGCTCTCTGCCCTCCTCCCCTTCATTCTTAGCGGCCACCACCATCTTTTCATCCAAATTGGGTCAGTTTGAGCTCCTAAATTCTCTGCTTCAGCCCATCCTTCAGGCAAGTGGGACACACCATGTTTCTGCCCCCCAGTCCCAAAGCCAGCCCCGAATCATGTTGCAGCCCTCACTGTTGTAGCAAATAGAAAACATTTGCCACCATGTATAGTGGACTCTGCCCACTGTCAGAATTATCAGAGATGTCCAAGAAAATCCATAAAAATTTCAAGGAATATTTTATTAGCTCAGCTGTATCATTCTCTCTTGGGATGATCTCAAAATAGTATGACTGAAAATAATTTTTTCTCTAGTGACCAGTAAATTTTTCTTCTTTAAAAAAAAAATCCATAATTAGACTGGAAAAGGAAGAATAGAAGAGAGGAAAGTTTTAATTGCTCCCCAAGTGTATTTTGCAAAAGTAATAACAGTTTTTTAATTGGAAAAGAGAACTCACATGCCAGGAGCTGCTAGTTCATTGAAAGAAAAAACCCGTGGACGTGTTTTCCCACTTATTCTGTTCGTTGCTCAAATCAGTCTTTTAAACTGGAATTTCTGTTTGTGGTTCACATTTGAGATTTCAGGGATCTTGTATTTTGGTTCTGAGTCTGATTTTATAAATTCTGAACTCTTTAAACTGTTGCAGATCCGTCCTATACACGTTACTTTTAACGCGTGATTGTGTTACAGCCGTTGCCACGTCCTTTCACCCACATGCATGTGTTTGGCTCTTTCTCCAGAGAAGCTTAGTCCACTCACCTGCTGAGCCTGACCTGAGCTGCTGGGCCAGTGTCTGGCCCCTGGCGGGGGGTTGGGGGGGCGCTAGCTCGTGCTCATTTCTCTCTTTGTCACTTGGCACAGGTTTTTCCGGGTTTCTCTAAAACTATTCCTGTCATCATTTCTTATGACACAGTATATTCCATCACATATGCTTGCTGTAACTTGCTCAGCCATTCCCCATTTGATGGGCACCCCCTCAAGCATTAGAAGACTGTGTTAAAATGACTTTGAATGATCGGTAAACAGTTATTAAGAAAGTGCTGTATGCGGGTACCAGGTGGCAGCCAGTAAGCAGAGAGAAGGGGACATTTGGTGGAGATGTTGCAAATGTAGAAACCACAGGGTTTGGCAGCAGATTGGCTCTTGATTGGGGGTGATGGGAGTCGGGAAGTAGCTTGACCATGGCGGTGCCCTTGACAGTGACTGGGAAGTCTGGGAGATGGGAGGGCTTGGGGGAAGGGGAAAGAGGATAGGTTCTCTGGTCAGGCCAGTGATGTGCCCTGGAGGGCTGATGGTGACAGGGATACCCACCTTCTGTTTGTGTCTCTGGGCTGTGGAGGGGAGGCAATGTAAGATGAACAAAGGCAGTATTGTTTGTTTTAAGGTGGGGGGTTCTGTTTCAGGTGAGTTGGGTTGGGCAGGGAGCTGAAGCCGGGGCCTTCTCCATAGAGGTAAAGATTGGACCTGTGAGAGGTGATGAGCCTCCAGACCTAGACTTTCTCCTTCCTTATCACAGCCTCTTAAGAAGCTTGTCCTTTTCTTCAAGGCTCGGCTCTGGTGTCTCCTCAGTGTCCACAGGACATCCCTCCCGCAGGCTCCAGGCTCTCTCTTTCATGTTGGTCTGACTTACCGATAGCACAGGGCCTGGAGTTCCCAAGGCCTTGCATGTTCAGCGCTTAGAATGGATTTGGATACTAGATAGGAGAGGGGGAGGCATCCAGGGGTCTCAGATGGGAGGCCCTGGGGGATCCAGAGCCAGTCAGTCCTGGTTAAGGTCTTCCAGGACCTTGGAGAGTAGGGCCCTCAGGCAGCAACTTGGACACAGAGAGCTCTGTGGAGGGGCTGTGATTGTCTTTTATGTGACTTTAGAAAAACTTTTGTTTTAAATGTGAAACAGAATGGAGGTTAAGCAGATGAATGCCTCCTCTGGTGTGAGCTATGCAGTGACATCTCAGGGCTCTAATTGCAGAGCAGAAGAACCCTGGAAGCAGACTTGTCTCTTCTCCTCTGCCTCTGTTCAGTGGGCGCACATTTGGCTGTATCAGCCAGAGCTTGTACGGCTTTGTTCTGATGAGAATAACCATTAGTGTGTTCATTAAAGCCCCGTTATGTCTCCTGCTTGTCCCTATCCCCAGCACATGGTCAGGCCTCAGGCAACCTGCTTTTGATATTTCTGGACTTACTGAAGAGAAGCTCACCACATTTCAGGGGGAGATAAACAGCTCCCTGCTTGTAGTCAGCAGCCCAAGGGGAGGGATGGCAAAAGGGGCTGACAGCTGAGACCTCAGCACAGTCCTGTGGCTGGGGAGATGTCCCTCTCAGAGAGAGAGAGGATGGAGGAGAGAGGTGGGCTTCTCTCCCATTTGAAAGGGGCCCAAGGACTATGTGGTTGAGCCCTCTTCCACATGACTGACCAGGGCCCTTCTCTTGAAAAGTTTTGATTGTTGGGAAATGTCTTGATGGCCAGCCTCACTTCCTGCAACTTGTCGTTCCTTGTCCTGCCCTCTAGGGCTGAGCAGAGCAAATCCAGTGCCTTCTCCAAATGGCAGCCCCCACTCCAAGTCTCTGCCCATCCCTCCAATTCTAGGAGACTGGGAGGGTCCATATTGGAAAAATGAGAAGGTTGGACAGGCTTCCAAGGGCTCTTGTTCCTCAGAATCAGTGATTCTCAGCTCAGATGATTGACTGACTACCCATCTAGTGCTGGGCACACAGGGTCAGCATGTGGGTGGAGAAGGATGATGTGGGAGGATTGTGCCCCTGCCCCCTCACACTGACATTTAGACCCTGTGTTTGCTTTCTGCCGGGGAATCTCATCTTCCTGGTGACCTGAAGAGGCCAGCCCCATTCTTTGGCCACCTCAGCCCTTGCTATCTCTGTGAGCCACCAGACGTGTGGGAAAAGATGCCCGCTGCTCTTTTTTCCTGGGGTGGTGGTTACTCCTTCAGTGGGTATCTTCTCTCCTCTCTTTGTATTACAGGTCCCTGTTCATATTCCCATACCAAAGTGTGTTTGAAATGGTCTTCCTTTAGTGAAGTCACGTTTGTGCCCAGCACCGTGCATTACCCTGAAGAGGCACTTCATAGATATTCATTGGACTTAATTATGATCCTCAGATCACAGGTTTAGAGCTGAAAAGGACCTTACCATCACTCAGTCTGAGGCCCTCCCTGCACCGCTGTGAGAAGGGAGGCTGAGAGAGGGTCAGGGTCTCGGCCAGGGTCACAGGGCTCGTAAACTGGCCCTGAGGCAGAATTTGAAGGAAGGTTTTCATGCTATTTCCATCAGATCATGGATGATCTGAGACGGAGGAGGGTGGGGAGAGAGGAGAGAAGCGGGAAGGGGGAGAGATTGAGATCATGATTGTGCTATGAAACACTTAGCTCAACACAGCAGCTCACCATTTTAATTTCCTTTGGACTGGCCACACCTAGAGAAGATGCTGGAGAAAGTTGGCTGCCCATATACGCTTGGCAGCCTAGCGCATGATCATTAAAGCCCGGGACTGGAGGAACACCAAGGGAGAGAGAGCTGAGGGAGAGAAGGGCGTGGGACCCAGGGGGACGAAGCCTCAGCAGACAGACTTCCGAGGGTCCCTGAGGGTCCCCCAAAGCCAGCTTGAGAAGGAGCAGTCAAATGGATTGGAGAACACAGAGGTGGCAGAGGGAGGAAAGAGAGGGTCCAAGATGGCCACCAGTGCCGCCGCTGTCAGAAAGTTCCAGGGCAGTGAGCATGGGGCCATTGAAGGTTGGCCAAAAGGGGTGAGGTGGGAAGAGGGAGAGTGCTGTTGTGGGTGCTCAGTCACATCTTCCCCAGACCAGTCAGAGGATGCGGCCTCTTGTGAACGCAGCCAGTCCAAAGGAAGTGAAGGTGGGTGCTCTCCTCTCGTGGGAACTGATAGCACATCTCTGTCCCCTGAGCTGCCTAGCTTTAAGTCCCCCCCCCCCCCCAACTTCCCACTTGCTTTTCCAGACCTGTGTTCAGTTTTCCAAGTGTTCCCTGCTCTGGAAATGGTGCCACATCACCAGCTGATGGAAGGGTCCAGGCAGGCTAGCAGAAGGTGCTAACATCTCAGGGTTAGGTCCTCACGGGTCCTCCAGTCAAAGCCATGCCCAAAGGGTCAGTCCTGTTTCTGGGGAGGCCAGTTCTTGCTATTTGGACATTTCCCTTTGGGACGAGCCCAGATCAGCTTCTGCATGTGTTTCCCTCTTCCCCAGATCTGCTTTCTTAGCATCCAAGCGTGTCTGAGCCCTCAGCCCTTCAACCTGTGAAAGACTGTGGGTCCAGCGCAGTCTGCTCCTTTCCCAGTCCCTTTCCTCACTTCTTGTCTAGCATGAGTTGGTGGGAGATCCAATGAGAAAGATCTTTTTTGTCCCCCAAAAAGGATTCTATGGTCTGATTGCGCTTCCTCTGCTTGCTCATTTTGGCAGCCAATTACTTGACTTTTAAACTCTTTGCTGAGGTAGAACCCTGCTTCCTGAGGGGAGAGAGCTTTGTCCCAAATCACTGGGGTTTTTGCAGCTGCCGGAGCTATTAGATGGGTGCCCTCTCCAAGCCCCTACCAGCTTTGACTCACTGTTCACGTACCTCAGGACCCAAGACTACGATCCTGATCCAGGCAGGTTAAGGCAAGAGCACTTAGCCTCTCAATGGTCACTTGGCCCCCCTGCAATCTGCAGGCTGCAAGCTTCTGAAGCAGCCACGTGAAAGTGGCTACCTCTGCTTCTTGCCCTGGAGGCAGACAGCTGGACTTTCTCCCCCAAATTTAGCCTAGTTCCACTGACCTTTTACTTAGTCCTTGTTTCTTATGGTTGATAATTCTGGAAACAGCCATAGAGGCTGGTGATTCACTCTTCTGAAGTCCGCTCTGGCCGCTGCTGGTTGGGGCTGCCCTGGGGCTGGAACAGTGGCTCACAGAGGGCTGCGATGGACTCTTTCTGTTTGCCTGCCAGGCTGCCCTCAGTGGGAGTTTTGTTTCTTTCTGTCACTTTGTGGGTTCTGTAGCTCTAAAGCAGCGGTTCACAACCCCTTTGGGGGGTCGAACAACCCTTTCACAGGGTTTGCTTAAGACCATCAGAAAACACATTTCCAGTGGTCTTAGGAACCAAGACACGGCTCCTCTATCTGTCTCCAGGCGGGTCTGCCCACATACGAGTATTAAAGGGTCGCAGCATTAGGAAGGTTGAGAACCACTGGTCTAAAGTGTGTTTAGGGTCATTTTTTTGCATGTATTGGAGGCGATTGGTATTTGATCCCAAACTTTGACTCTGGTGCCTGTAACTGTGTCCCACCGTTATCTCAGATCCAGTGGAGCCACAACCAAATTTCAGAATGTTGTGTATCCTAGCAGGGTTTGTAATGTGCGGCCACAACCACACAATGCCACCTCTCCACCTTGAACAGAACTATGCTGGGACTGGACGCCAGGCATGCACAAAATGACATCATTCATTTGAAAATGGATTGTGAGTTATCCCCCAAATAAAGATTAATTAAGGCAGTGATTAAGTGTGTCACAAGCATGGGTGTCTCCCGTGCTTTTGCGACCTCCGGAGATGGACCCATGGGAGAAAACTGAATTCTCTTTCATTTTTAGGAATGCATCTTTGCTTGATAAATCATGTCCTTTAAGCAAAGGTTAAAGTCGTTCAGAATCTTCTCCCCAAAGCATACTGAATAGGAGAATTCTTAAACTTCCCCTAGAAGGTTGTAGGCAGTGTGCCCATTATCTCCAGGTGACCTCTGTGCCCGTGACTGTCTCAGGGCATGTGTCTGACCCAGCCATAGCCAGGGTTCAGTTCAGTGCAGACATGCTTGAAGTTGTGAAGGGTCTTCCCTGGAGGCGCCAGCCCGGGACCCCATCTACATTCTCTCTCCTGGCCTCACTCCAGAGCAGGGGCCGGGAGCCCTGAGCCTACTTTGCTGACACTGGCAGGAGTCTTGGGCACCCAGGCTTGGGAAGTCCGGAGATCTGGAAGGACTCGTGGGTCATTGTTTGGTTGGTCCTTCTTAGGATGGGGAAAGGAAAGGGCTTTTTTTTAGGGCTGTTGGAAGCAAAGCCTGACATCTGATTGTGCCGGGGCCAGAAAAGGGATTTATTTTCATGAGGAGCTGACTTGTGAATATTGAAACCTGAGTAAAGGAAGGTGGGAAGCCCCGAGGTGCAAAGGCTTGGGCTTCCTGGGATGCCACCTGGCCAGGGCTGATGGCCCCAGGACCTCTCGGGTCACCGAGAGCCTTGTCCGGTCAGGCCATGGTGTAGAAGTAACAGTCCTAGCTAACATTCCGTAGAGCCTGCTGTACCTGATGTACTAAGTGCTCTCCCGTGGTGTTACATCTGCTGCGGCTCGGTTTCCCAAATGGGAGGCTGGCACTACCACCACCATGTTGCCCTTGGCCAGCTAGGAGAGGCCGCTCTCTTCTGACGAAGACGCAGTTTTGTAAAGTTATGGTTACTTTAGGAAAGAGAATCCAGATCTATGTTTTTAATATCTCTGAATTACTGTTGATTGCTTCGGTTAATATTTGGAGATTTTTTGAGACACTTTTTCCCCGCTGGCATTTGCACGATTAAATTATCCCTGAATATTTCTCTTTGGGCATTTTTTCCTTGATCACAATAAAATGAAACTTAATTAAATCCGAAGGAAATTGTCATTTGTGAAATAGCTTTGTAGTGAACCCAGCAAACTGATGTATTGCTTTGGGGGTCAGAGAATGTCATGGGATCCTCAGATTTTAGAGAGTGCAGGGGTGGGTGGGGACTGGGGTGGTATAGGGGGTCAGGGATGGGGAGTTGGGGGTGGGCTTTGCTCTGTAATACAACAAGCTCCTCATGGAGCAGCAGAGGAAACTAAGGTCCAGAATCTCCCCCTTTTTCTCAGAAAGCACAACAGGCCAGCCTTACAGATTGTAGCCTTCTCCCCTTCCCTGCATCAGCTCCTGCAGCTGGCTGATTTGCTCCGCGCTGAAGTCGTCCAGCTGCTCTTTGGTGAGGCGCGCTCCCAGCCGCGTCTTCTCTGCTGCGGTCTGCTTGGACAGAGCGGCTGCGTACCTCTAGGAAAGAGAAAGCAGGGTTAGCACTAAATGTTCTTCCCTAATGTTCTCCCTTCCACTTTGCCTTTTGTACGAGGAACACAACAACAGATTTTGCCCTGGGCAGATGACGTCTTCCTTGCCTAGCCTCTGCCCAGATGGAGCCAGAATTAGTGACCTCACAAGTGGGGGGGGGGGAAGGGGGGGAAGACCGTGTGACCCAAAGAATCCAGGCCTATATGTGGTGGAGGTGTGCAGAGACAGAGAGGTCACATTGTCATAGGGTCACAGGGGGCCGTGGGTGCCAATCCAAGGAGTCTGGCATTTAGACCAGAAGCAGAGGAGAGCCCACGGGTCAGTGAGGGAGAGCTCGTGTGACCACCATGTTCTGGGCAGATTGTTCTGGCCCCAGTGATTGTGATGAAGGTCTGGAAGCCTGAGGCCTCTTAGGAAGGACACTTGGCCAAGTTCTTTACAGGAAACATTTTGTAGGAAGCCTTTCCCGAGCCCCTACACGTGTGTGTGACGTGTTTGTGTGCTTCCTTGTGGTCTCTTCACCTTTAGCCTGGGAGCTCCCTGAGGGCAGGATGCCTGATACGTTACTAGATGCTAGCTGGCTGACTGAAGGCCAGCTCTAGGGCAAGCAGATGACCGGCTGGGGACAGGAGGGTGGGAGCAGACTTGACCTGAGCCAGCCTGGCAGATGCTTCAGAATGAAGCTGATCAGTGCACGCAGTGTCAGGATTACGATGTCTGTGGTTATAATCCTCATCACACCCTCCCTCAGATTCCTTACCTGAGAAAAGGGGATTATTGTGGGGATCCAGTGAATCAATGTATGCAAAGTGCCCTGCCAACCTTAAAGCAGCTCGGTGGCCCTGGGCAGAGTCTGTAAGGAAGGCCCGAGCTCACATCTGGCTCCATAAACTTCCTAGCGATGATCCTGGGCGAGTCACTTAACCCCAGTTCCTCATCTTTAAATTGGGGATAATAATAGCATCTATCTTTGAAGATCACTGTGAAGAAAAAGTGCGCAGCGGTGCCCCATGCTCTCCTTCCTTCCCTCCCCCTTTGTTCCTTATCTCTCAGATGAGGGTTCTGGGTTAGATCCGGGACCCCCCAGGGTAAGCGTGCAGGAGGCACCTAATCAGTGCCCCCTGGGAGGCTCGTTGAGGCCCAAACGTTCTCTGTGAGTTGAGGGGTGCTTTCCTGCTCCCCGCCAGTTAGAGAAAAGTGAATTGTAAGTGAGAAGTCCAGCAACTCGAGATCCCTCTAATTAACCCGACTGAAGAAGCAGGCAGGTGTGCCCTCGAACTACGAGGTGAGCACAGGGACCAGGCACGGGCAGGGACCGGCTGGACTTTGCCAGCAGTGGCCACTAACCCTACTTTCTCTTTCCTAGAGGTACGCAGCCGCTCTGTCCAAGCAGACTGCAGCAGAGAAGACACGGCTGGGAGCACGCCTCACCAAAGAGCAGCTGGACGACTTCAGTGCGGAGCAGATCGGCCAGCTGCAGGAGCTGATGCAGGAAGCCACCAAACCCAACCGGCAGTTCAGTATGGAGGACCCGGCCGTGCCCAAGGCCTAGCCTGCCCCGCCGCTGCTGCCGAGGCATTCTGGGACTCGCGTGGGGCAGAGGAATAATGGCAAGCGGACAGGCAGAGGCGCCCTCCCTTGACGCGGGGCTTGCAGGGCTTGCAGGGCCCGGCGCTGGGTCCTTTTCCTTACATCCCTCTGAAGCAGCCGTCCAGCAGCTGGTCTGAAGCCTTTAGAGGACGGGTCATTGGCACTCACATCTGATAGTGCGCATTCAGAGCTGAAGTTGTGGAAGATTTGCTGTTGTCCATCCCCAGATACGGGATCTCCTCTCACGTGCAAAGCGTGGGCGCTTGAGCCTTGTCCTTGCTGCCTCTCTTCTCCTTGAGTCCTTGTTTCTGTACCATTCTGGTGACCAGAGGCTTAAAGGGTCACGGTCAGCCCATGGCTGATTCTCTGCGGTGTAAACACAAGACATTTCCAGAGTATTTGCTAACAAAAATGACTGTTGGTTAAATATTCACACACATCAGGAATACCTCACTCACACAGACTTTGGGGGGTAAAACCTGGCTGCTGATTGCTCTTGCATTTAGGCTTTCAACTTGTGTGAAAATAGTTGATTTAAAAGCATGCTTTGTAAGCCCTAAAGAAGGCTTCCGTTGTGAGGTGTCCTTCTTGTGCCCTTGCATTTTCATGGCCAGAGGCTTTCCACTCCAAATCCGTGCCCTTTGGAATCATTCTTCTGCAGAGCTGTTGGCTCCATTCCTATAAGCCCCGCAGGCTGCTGTGCCGCATCTGGTCCTTTCCTGCCTTGTGTGACCAGGCACCAGGAAAGGTAGAATGTTGTGTAAATAGCCACCACCCCCTGGCTGGCCTGTGGGTCTGTGGGCACACTCCTCAATCTTGGGTTGCCAGTATAGTTCAGCCCCAACCCAAACACAAAAGCTGCAGGTCCAGCCAACAGCCAGCAGCTTCTTGGAAGAGTGTCACGGCCCTGGGGTGGAGGCCTGGAGCTTGCTCTTTGGGCTGGGGCCACTCTGGGGTGGCGGGCCTGTGGCTGCCACCCATGGCTCCAAGTTGTGAGCCCCCTTCCATGCGGAGCCCCAGCCCTGGCCCCATGGCAGTCACACACTGCTGGTACCCAGAGGGCTCAGACTGGGAAGTACCAGGGACCTATAGAGTGTGGAAGTACGCAGCTCTGGGTGTATCTGGAGAGCTGCAAAGGCCCCCAGAAGAAGCCCTGCAGCCATGCTGATGAGCCAGAACCCGTCCTCTTGCCCTAGGTGGTGCATAGTAGGCTCCCCCTTCCCCCCAAGTGGCCGTTGCTGCTTCTCCTGAGCCTCCTGTTAGCTCTCCCCCTCCCATCATCTCCCTAGAGCATCTGGCTTCTGTCGGGTCAGTGAGGGGCTCATGGAGGGCTTTAGTGAGCGCAGACCCCGGCTCCAGGTATGTTCCTTCCGATGTTCCCAAGCCAGGCACTCGGGCCAGAGAAAGCCCTTCAAAGAGGGGCCGGGCAGGAGCCCTTGGAAGCCAATTTGGACTCTGTGAATGGGTAAAATGACCTCCTCCTACAAGTTCCCCCATTGGGCCACTAGGTGGTGCTGCAGCAGAGAGCACAAGACCTGGATTCAAATGCAGACTAGCTCTGTGACCCTGGGCAAACTGCTTAACCTGTTTGCCTCAGTCTTCTCATCTGTGAAATGGAGATGATCACAGCCCCTACCTCCTGTTGTCAGGATCAAGTAAGACAGTGAATGTAAACTGCTTAGCACAGGGCCTGGCACACGGTAGGTTTTATATCAATTTGTTACTGCTATTACATTATACTGTATAAATATAATCTATTATCATAGCAATGATGTATTGCTGTTACTGTTAAATCATCTCTTCATTGCCAAGGCCAGTGGCCTCTTCCTAGTCCTCAGCCTTTGACCCTGTCGATCCCCCTTCTTCTTGTCACTTGCTCCTCTACAGACTTTCCTGACTCTGACTGTTCCTTCCCAGGCCCCTCTCTTGCTTCTTCATCTATGTCCTGACTATTTTCTGGGGTGTTCCTGAGGCTCTGCCCTGTTACTGTCTCCCTTAGGACTATCATGTGCTGCCACGTCTGGCCCCAGCCTCTCTCCTGAGCTTCAGCCCCATGTTTCCTTCCTCCCCAGCTGCCTGTTGGATGGCAGATTGAGCTCACGCAGCCACCAGATCCTCTTGGACAACATTTCAAGCTTATTTGTCCATCGTGTTCCTTCATTTGGCATCTCGAGTTCACACACCTGCTGTGCCCCCATGGTTGGCATCTCGAGCTCACGCGTCCACTGTGCCCCCGTGGTTGGCTTCTCGAGCTCACGTCCACTGTGCCTCCATGGTTGGTGGCCTCTGTCTTTGTAATGTTGTAGTCCTGGGTTTGCCCTGTGCTTCCAGGCTACTTGAATTGTCTATTTCTGGTGCTCACAGCATGTTTCTTCTCTGACGTGGAAGCTTTGTGTTTTGACCAGCATTCCTGGGGCGCTTCCTCTGGAGAGTCTGTTCAGGAGGTAATTGGTGGATTCTTTCTAGTTTCACTTTACCCTCTAGTTCCGGGAGATCTGAGCAGTTTCTTTATGTAGCCTCAAGTCTTTTCTTTTCTCCTAAATCATGGTTTTCAGGGAGTCCAGTGATCATTTTCAAATGATCTCTCCCTGACTTGTGCTCCAGGTCAAGCTGTCTTTGACATGAAGTAATAGTCCCATTGTACCCTTAGGGATCAGAGCCCCCCAAAATGCCATCTTTTGTGCATGTCATGATTTACCAGGAGCTTTGATGAGCTGGAAGGTGAGCTGGGGCTCAGGGCGGCTTAACAACTCTTGTGTGCCCTTGGGAGTCTTGGCACAGCTTTGCCTCACTTTAAGGTCTTCTGCAGTGACTGAGACAGAAGCAGCAGAGAGCTTATGCTTGGTTGTCGTTCTGTAATTTTTCAGTCACATCTAGCTCTTTGTGACCTGATTTGAGGTTTTCTTGGCAGAGATGCTGGAGGGTTTGCCATTTCCGTCTCCGGCTCATTTTTTCAGATGAGGAAACTGAGGCAAACAGGGATAAGTGACTTGCCCAGGGTCACTCAGCTAACAAACGTCTGAGGCTGGATTTGAAAGCAGAAAGGTGAATATTTCTTACTCCAGGCCCCGGCGGCCACCTCGCTGCCCCCCAATCTGTGCTTAGAACAGCCCCTTTCATGGGAAGCACCCTGACTCATCTGGTTAGACAAGAAAATGGCCTTTGAGTCGGGAGCTCTGAAGTCCAGAGCTTAGCTGCCTCACGGTGGTAAATGTGAACCCCGCACCACCAGCCTGCTGCCCCTGCAGTCTGAGTAAAAGGAGTGTTGTCGGAGTGATAATGTTGTGAAGATGAACAACTCTGAGCAGCACAATGACCTGCCATGATTCCAGTACACGAGATGAAAAACGTTCCCAGCTTTTCAGTAGAGAGTTAATGACCTCAGTAAGATGAGATGTGTATTTTTGGAATTTGTTTTTCTTGATGGTGCATTTTTGTTCTGAGTTTTCTTGGGGGGAGTCAAAGGGAAAGAAATCTAGTTAATTGAAAAAAAATGTTAAAAAGAGAAATAGGATGGTTGATCCTTAGGGGTGGGGGTGGGGGAAGAGAGAGACAGAGAGAGAACTCTGTGTCTAGGTGATTGGGTAAAAAGATACAGACGGAAGAAATATTGTGGAGTTAGAATTGGCAAGATTTTTAACAAAACATGGGAAATAAAGAATGAAGGATAGTGGGAAGTGGAGGGAGGCTTCAAGGTCGGGAGCTGAGTAGCTGGAGAGATGAGCACAGCGGTCTGGGTGACTTCTCACTGCATCTGGCTTGGAGTCACATTCCCAAGACTCCGTTTTCTTTCTGCTTCTTACAAATTCACTGCTCCCACCCACTTTAAAGCAGAACAGTGCACCTTGTGCCAGGGACAAGCCAGGCGTTTCAGCAGCTCTTACTGCCCTAATGGTTGTCAGCTACATGAATCTAAGTGCAGCCTGAGGATGAAAAGTGTCTAATCGTCCCAGCCAGCAAAAACTCAGGTGACTGCAGTGCTTTGGCTGAGACGTGACCAAGGCGGCCTGAAATGGCTTCTTGACTCCCTTATCATGGTCTTCCCACCTTTTCTTTCAGACAGATTATGGCCTAAGTTCTGCCCCCAAAAGTAGGAAATGTCGTGCAGTTAAACAGTCCTGGGTGGACTGACACACGCATGTTCTCAAGACTGCTTCAGATTTCAGTCATTCAGGAAGCATGCATTAGCTTCTTCCTACAAAACAGACGCTTTCCAAGTTACTCATACACAAAGACAGACAAAACCATAGACCCTCGGAGAGTCTCGTGTGACAGAGGAGGCCAAGAAACAGTAAACCTGTGGAAAGGCAGAGATAGGAAACAGCCTTGAAAACCCCATCACATAAAAATGGTGATCAGAGCCCCCACACAGCCAAAAATTATAGGCCCAAAACAGAAACTCCCAGGGAGTCCCGAGAAGAATAAATCATCATAACAGCTAATAGCAAGGTGAAAGAAGGACCTGAAAAAACAGGATACCAGAGGTGCAGCTGAAGCCATCCTTGGGGAAAGCCATATCCCTACAAACATGCTTCAACAAAATAGAAAAAGCATAAATTAATGAACAGAATGTGTTTGTAAAAGTTAGTTAATAAATAAACACACCTAAAAATAAGTACAAAAAGATTTTAGAGGAATGACCGTTGGGGAAAAACAAAACAAAACAAACACCCTCCTGAAATGATAAATAAAAGGAAAAGCTCTTTTTTGAGAAGGCTAATAAATTTGATAAGTCTTTAGCCGCCTAATTAAAAAGAGAAAAAAATTAAATTACAACATAGCAAACAAGGTAAAATCACGAGAAAGCCGAGAGATGTATAAGAATGATCAGAACCAAGTATGCGTGGTTAATATGTTAATAAAGCCAGGAACACAAAAGAAGTAGAGTGTTACCTTCAGAAGGATAAAACGCACAAATGGAAAGTGGACCAAAGAGAGATTTTCAGTAATGCAATCTCAGAAAAAAGAGACGGAACCACCAGAGGGGGTGGTTGAGGAACTGATGGATTCACAGGAGGTTCTATTGAGCCTAAAAGAAAAATTGGTGCCCATTTTACCCAAATTATTCTCAGAAATTGAGGAAGAAAGCGCCCTCCCAGCTACCTCTTATGTCCTCATGTTTATTCCAAAGGATGAAACACAAGAGGACCATAGACCAGTATCACCACGCATCACAAGTCAAAGAAGTTTGGGACTGTGATATGACCCATAGTGAGCAGGGTGGTGAAGTGGTACGTGTCTGGTTGTAAGAATTAGGGTGAAGCCCAAAGTTCCCCCTCCGGTCCCTTTGGAACATGGACATAACCAGCCAGGACCATCCACGCCATCTGTGTGTGGGGCTTTCTGTGTTCAGCATGAGCTGGAGGGAGGTGAGTTTGTTGAGGCCACATGACCTGGCAATCTAGGAAAATCCTGCTTTGACCCTTACCATGAGGAGCAGAAGAGAAACCCCAGTACAGTTTAGTTTGCCTCTTGGGAAGCTTAGCCAAAATCTACAGATCGAAAACCTAAGATTTCTTTGTTCATCTCTGCCCCCAGCCAGGAGAAAGCCTGTCAGCTTTGGATAAGGATCCTCAAAGCCAAGGACTGTTCTTCCCTTCTGCATCCTCTTTTCTAAATTAAGGACAAAAGAGTTAGTGCCATAGGTCAGCTTTTATCTGTAGTGAATCACCTATTAAAAGTACTACTCTATGCACATCAGATACCCAGTGCAAAGCTCTGTCTGCTGAGATGCAAAGGGAACGGAAAGGAGGAAATAACTTCATTGGCGGCTAAGTTAAAAGGTATCTTTGAAATAGGAGATAGGTAGCAGGACGGGTAGATGACAGAGACAGGTGATGGATGGATAGATGAATAGATGATAGAGATAATGGATGGGTGGGTGGGTGGATGATAGACATGGATGATGTGTGGGTGGGTCCATGTTAGAGATGGATGATGGGTAGATAGGTGATAGAGACAGATGATGGGTGGGTGGGTGGATGATAGAGATGGATGATGAGTGGGTGGATGGATGACGGATGATGGGTAGATAGGTAATAGAGACAGATGATGGGTGGGTGGGTGGATGATAGAGATGGATGATGAGTGGGTGGGTGGATGATAGAGATAGATAATGGGTAGATAAGTGATAGATTGGTGATATAGATAGCTGTATCCTTTTTTTCAGTACCAGATTGCATTCTCATTCATGCTTCCCACCTTATTTTCAGTATTTCCCCAGTGGTTCCTATCCTGCTGTCTCCAACATGCCCAAGCTCCCCTCATCCTAAAAAAGACGTTTCATAAATCCTCCCATCCAATCAAGTTATCATCCTACATCTCTCTTCCCTCTCTAATCCAAACTGAAAAAAAACCCAACCAACTATGAAAAAGCTGCCATACTTACTGCCTCTCCCTCCTCTCCATTGACCCCTCAGCTCCTTGTCATCTGGTTTATGATCTCATCATTCAATGGCAAATCTTGTATTTTCTCACTTGTCAGTCTCTGTTGCGTTTGTCACTAATGAACACCCCATCTTCCTGATGCTCTCTCCTCTCTGGGTCCTCCTCCAGGTCACTCCCCCAACTGTGGGTGTGTGCCCAAGGCTCTGTGGGGGACTCTTCTCCCTCTACACTCTCCCTCTTGGTGACCTCATCAATTTTCATGAGTAACTATCACAGCTCTATGGAAACAAGCCAGAACTATTGATCCATCACCAGGAGCCTATTAAATATGGGGAACTGGATGGATGTTCTGACCCAAGCTGAGGTCCTATTCATTCATCCCAGAGCCTCCCTCCTGCAAAACTTCCCGCCATTGCTCCGGAGTCTTGGGTCTATAGTTTCGGCATGATCCTGACTCTTCTCTCTTGCTCGCCCTACATGTCCAGTGGCCAGATCTCACCTTCCATAGCGGCACAACAGCTTTCCCATCCAACCCCCCATCTTTATGCTCACTTCTGCTGTGTTGGTCAGGCCCTTGTCACCTCCTCCAACATTGAACTGACCTCTTAATTACTCAGCCTTCTGGTGCTCCATCACACCCTAGACCCTGCTACCAAAACAATCCTTTCACACTGAACTGACCATTGCTCACTTCCTCCTGGAAGCGACTAGGCAACTCAGTGAGTGGAGCACTGGGCTGGAGTCAGGAAGACGAGTTCAGATCCAGCCTGAGACACTTTCTAGCTTTGTGACCCTGGATGAGTCATATGACCTCCGTCTGCCTCAGTTCCTCCATATATAAAGTTGGGGTGATAATAGCCCCCATCTCCAAGGTTTGTGGACAAAATGAGATATTTGTAAAGTGCTCGAAAACCTTAAACCATTAAAGAATGTTAGCTGCTGTCAGCAGCTCCCCATCACCTTGAGAATCTAATATCAATTAAGCCTCTTCACCACGTGGCCCCAGCCTCGTTGGCCGTCACTCCTCCTGGGCGCTGGCCCCGGCAGAGTGGCATTTGTCTCTGCTGCTTACCGGGGACGCGGAACGCAGCCCTTCCGTACCTCTTGCCTCAGGATTCCCTTCTCCATGAACCCTTCCCTGATCTCCCTGCCCCATCATGCCCCGTCTCGCTGCATTGCCTTTCTTTGTCTTTGTGCACGTTTCTATTTTTTTTAACGTCTTTGTCTCTACCATTAGAAGGCAAACTTCTTCAGAGTAGGAGCTGTTTAGATTCGTGTATTTGCATCCCCAGCACACAGCACTGGGTCTGGGGCATAGGAGATGCTTCATAAACGTCGTCATTCCTAAAAGGAGCCGAGTTAACTTCCGCTAAAGGGGTGTCTGACCAAACCATCTGTCTAATCTGAGCACCCAAGGCCATCGGTGCCCCAAGCCTAGGCACCGGGTTCTCCAGAGATTCTCCGGATTCTGCATCTGATAGAATATGGCTGCCCCGAAATCCAGTCTGAGAATCATGATAGTAATAGTTTGACTTTACTAGTAGCGTCTGAGGCTGGATTTGAACTCAGGTCCTCCTGACTCCAAGCCTGGCCTTCTGTCCACTGCACTACTTGCTGCCCAGGCACAGACCATTTCACCCACAGGAGTTTCTAATCTGTTCTTCCAGATTTTAAGAGGACAGCAATCAGGCATCCAGCTGCTGATTGGACTTGCCCAGGAGGGGCTGTGGTTCTCTCCATTCCCTGGGGCTGGAGGTGATGAGAAGGGAATACTGTCCTGCAGAGGGAAGGAACTTGGGGCCAGTCATCAGACACCAGAGGCCTCCTAGAAGGCGCTGGGCTCTCATCTAAGGGACTTGACTCGGACATCAGATCTCCCTCCCAGCCTGGAGAATCTCTCAAATAGTTTAGCTTAGGTGTAGCTGGAGTAGAAACCCCAAATGCATCTCCAGCAGGGGTCTCTGCAGGGGGACATCCCATTTACCTAGCACAGAAGAAGCCTAAGACAAAAGGCTAGGAAGGGCTCCAATATCCTTTCAGCTCCTTAGGTTCATGTGGGAGCTGTCGCATTGATGCTTCCCAGTGACCTGGACCCTGCCCAAGCAGTCTGGATCAGTAGCTCAGTGACCACTTAGATGAAGCTCTCCTGCCCCTGGGCGGGGGCATGTTGGCTCTTCAGCTGGATGGTGACCCCCTCCCTTCTCCCTCTGGTTGGGCGGGGATCTCCCTCTGGGATGCTGCAGCACTGTCTGTTACTGCCAAGGGCCTCGGCAGAATTCCTCCAGTGCCCAGCCAGTTCTGAGGGTCAGACGTGGAAAGTCCACTGCCAGCCATTCTGACCTCCGACCCAGACACACAGAGCAGAAGGGCAGGGCATGCCTAGAAGGGGGTCTGTGAGCATCTCTCCCAGCCCCCGAGAAAGCACACGCAGGCTGCTCTTGGGGGTGGTAGAAAGGGAGCACTGTCTCCTTCCCTTGCTGCCCTTGGAGGAGGCCACAGGTGAAGAAAAGACAGTGTTGGGCCTGCTTGTTCCATGTATAGCCCAAGAAACACAATAGCCCCTGAATTTGTCCCTTATATCCCAGGCACTGGTCACTGGCATGATAGGTGGAGTCAGAAATCCCTAAGCTGGACCCCCATTGTGAGGAAGTCCCTTAGCCTTGCCAAACCTGTTTCCCCATCTGTAAGATGAGGGAGATGGGCCAGGGGATCTCTGGGGTCCCAGCTCTTGGTCAGTCAAATTAAACTGAGGGTGAGTGTAATAAAATACAACTTCAAAGGAGACTGCCCCCTTTGGTCTGACTTTATTACCCCTCATGCCCTTGTGTGTGGCCCAGGCCTCCTTCAGGGCAGCCCCCAGTAGTTGAGTTCTGACACTGGCGATTCAGCAGGTGCCCCCAGGGGCTCACTTGGCCCTCACCAAGGAAAGACCCTGCAACACAGATGCTCTATGAGGAGGGAGAATGGCCCCCCAGGGTCAGTCATGATGACCGCTCGAGATCAGTGACTCCAGAGGAGGGCTTGAGCTCCTGCTAGCCCTTGGGCTAGTACTTGGGCAAAGAGGGGGCCATATGAGCATCCTGAATCAGGTCCCCAAGCCAGTCTGTCACAAGGAGAGCTTCAGTACCTCTGGGGAGGAAAAACCACCCCCCTAGCCTAACCTCCTGGGGCAAGGCCTTATCAAAGGCTAGCCCAGCACAGGTGATGGGGCTGTTCCTATGAGGAATGGACAATTTGGAATTGTTTTGGAGGGTGAGGGAGACATTGCAATGGACCTGGGCCCATGCACAGCCCTGTGGAGAATCCCCTTGACAACCAGGGGTATTAATTACAGCCATTCAGTGGTTAAGGAAGAGCAGTCATTATTTGGGGAAAGGTAGCCAGATGTAGATTAGAGGGAAACATCCTACTCCTGGTATGGAACTCAGAGTAGCCCCTGAATATAATCTGAGCAAGCTGGCAGTGGTTCCTTAATTTAATTGAGATGGGACTTGACCGTTTCCATGACGTGTGGCTTGTTGAGGCCTGTGCTCTTTCCAGAAGTGGAGACTGATCTCCTCTTGTCCAGAGCCCCACTGAAGACCTCCCCCCACAGGTCTAGATGGTACCCAGAAGATGCCACCCCGCCTGGGTAGGGGAAGGTTCCTTACCAGGTATCTTCTGCTCCCCAAGAAACCAAAGCTGATTTCCCAAAAGCAAAGCTTCAGCTCTTGTAACTTCATGGCTTGCCTCTTTAGAAAGTTCAACACCCCCCCCCCTTTGTACCTTTATGTGGGAAGTGTTTCCTGAGAGCCACCCCCAAACTATAGGAATGCCATAGTGTCCTCCAGGTTATTTCCAGGACTCAGAAGGCTATCCACTCAGAAATACAGTAGCCTGCCAAGGTTGATGAATGTGCACAGAGGTGGAGCTACCTCAGACCAGTCCATAGTTCAGAGTGTCTGCCCATAAGCTGAGTCTGTACCTTGACCAGCCAGCACCTACAATGCTTTGGAGGCCACAGGAAGAGCTAGACTTCCAGTGATCTCAAAGGTGCACACCCAGCCTCAATCCCTTGTCCCTGCCGCTGTGGTGGCCTCAAGAACCACTGTCCCTGATGCAGGGCAGCACCAGAGAGCTGAATTCCAGCCCCTCTTCCATGGTCCTGGACCTTCACCCATTGTGTCTGCTGCCTGACTCTCAAAGAGGTGCGCTCCAGTGGGGGCTCAAGAGCTCAAGTTTGAGCCTGAAACGGTGGTTGCCTCGGGGGGCCCAGCAAGGTTGGGGGGAGGGCAGCCTCAGAGAGGCGTTTCACATGCATCACAGGCCAGTCCTCTGCATTCCACATGGGCTGACACCGATAGTCAGATTTCTTCTCCAGGCTGTTCAGTGGTTCTTCCATTCTCTCTCATGGTCTCCTCGAAAGACCCTTTGCTTTCATTCACATTCACTTCCGATCTTTTCCAGTAGGGTCATTTTGGCTTCCACAGCTCCTTCCATCCTCTGTGCTGAAGGAAACAATTGACTTTTCACTGCTCTCTTGTTTCTGAACTGCCAAGTTCACTCCTCTTCTTGTCCCACTTGATCCCTGTTCACCAAATACCTGCCATCCCCCCAATGCCATCCTCTTGGTGCCCATGGGGACACAACTTGGGGGTCTGGTGATTTCTGTTCTGCTCCATTAATAGAAGCAGACACCAATCCTTATCCACCCTGCCCCCTCCTTTGCTCACATTCTGCCTGCTACCTGGATGCCCCCTTCTCCATTCACCTGCCAAATTCCTTAAACCATTTAAAGACGACAACCATTTCTTCCCACACTGGAGGTGGGCATTAGGTCTCTGACTTTGTGTTCCTTCCCAGTCTAACCACAAAGGGTACAAGTTCTCAGCCTTTTTATATCTGCCTCCCCTGAACCTGACATCGACACCCAGACGCAGACACCCAAAGACACCCACTCCCACACATTCAGCATGGGGGAGGGGTGGGAAGAGCGTGTCTCATTGAGCCCAACCCCTCTCTGTGACTGAGTTTCCTTATCTGTAAAATAGAGGTGATGACTGCCCGTGGTACATGAACGGAGAAGGGGACATGGCAGGTGGGAGGCAGGTGTGAGAAGGGGGAGAAAGGTCGAAATAAGGAAGCTATGGATTATGGGATATCAGTGTGACTGGGAAGAGCCCCTCTGGGCTCTGTGTTTGCATTAAAAACAAAGATGCTAAGGCTGGTCATGGTCTTGTAATGTTTCATCCTCTGAGCCCACAGCTCCTAACCACCGACTCCTGAGGTGGCTCATCTCACCCCGAGTGAATGCTCATCAGGGAGCCAGTTACGTGATCTGTGCCGACAGGCGTTCATCAAATTAATGAAAACACATTGATTTGAGGTCCCTGTAGCCACGAAATGCGAAGGGGCCTGATGCTTTTCTGTACTGCGTAAAGCACAATTATTATTATTATTCAGATAAGGACAAAGAAGATGTGTTTTAAGAAAACTGCAAGTTTATTGCCTTTCAATTAAGTTTAAATTATGCGTCCCATGTGCAGGCTCATTAGCGGTGCAGGAAATGACCATGAGCCCTCCTCCAGAGTGCCAGGCTTCCAGAAGGCTCCCTCAAGTGCATCCTTACCATGGCGCTGCTCATCAGCCTCGCATGAGGTGTCTGGGAAGTGAACTCAGGGAGCTGAAACCAGACCATCCCTTCAGTCTTTACATTACAAAGCGACAATGCCAACTATATTTGGGGAAGTTTAATTAATGACGTTTGCACAACACTCTAAGGCTTACCAAGCACTTTGCACAAGTTACCTTTACCACGGCCCTGAGAGGTAGGAACTATGACTTTCCCCATGTTATAGTTGAGAAAACTGAGTCAAGCAGAGGTGAAGCAACTTACCCAGGGTCACACAATTAACAAGTGTCTGAAGCTAGACTCGAACTCAGGACTTTCTGGCTCCAGGTCCAATACTCTTATCTCCTGCACCACTTAGCTGCCTAGTTCTAGGATGACCCCAGACCTACCTCTCCTCTCTCCTAGGACACTCACTCTCTAAGAGGCTCCTGGTGCACCAGATTGGGCAGAGCCCTAGGGAACCTGGCTTTGATAGAACAGCATCTCTCTGCCCTTCTGAACAGAATGAATCCAGAAGACCGCCTCCATCTCGGGTTTTCCTTGCTGATCTGAGCACTCTTTGAAGACATTTAGGTCCCAAAGGAACATCTGCTTCTTCTTGCCCATTAGAATGTTAGCACGGTATCATCAGGCAGATCCTTGCACTTGGTCCAGTTCCCTGTTGTTTCTCTTGATTCTTGAGTTTATATTTCAAAGTCACTCCTTAGCTCTGATTTGTTTGTTTGTTGTTTGGACAGGCTTCTGAAAGGAAGGCCAACTTCCTCTATTCCAGTAAAGATCCTGTTTTTTTCCACTAAGATTGTACTCATATTTGCACAATAAATCATTCTTACCTGTAGGTCTATCTCCTTTACCTTTCGGAGCATTGTATTCCAAGATCTCCATTCCATTTTGGTAGAAGCTGTCAGACCTTGTGTGATCCTAGCTTGTTACAAGATTCCTTGTTACTTGAGTGATGGCTCTCTGGATGATTTTGGCTTCTTTTCTTTGACACAAGTGGTCAGATATCCCTGGACTTGACTTTTTTTGGGGTGCGGGTAGATTCATTTTATCTTTATGAGGCCCTCTGGGCAGTTTTTTTGTTTGTTTGTGATTTTTTTTATGGTTTCCAGGCCTTTTTAGAAATCATGATTAGAAAATCATGATTTTAAATGATCTCTCCTTGCTCTGTTTGCCAGGTCAATTGTTTCTGAAGTCTGATGGCTTTGGTCTTCATTTTTCTCAGTCGTTTGGTTTTGCGCCTATATTTCTCACTGTCCTATGTGGCCACTGATTTTGATTTGATCTCATTTTCAGGGAGTCCATTCATTGGGTGAGGTTTGCAACTTTTTCTTCTGAACTGAAAGAAATTATTATTTCTCTCTTGTCCTTAATAACTAGTTATTGAATTGGGACAGAGGTTTTTTCCCATTTTCCATTCTCTCATCCAGAAGTCAACCATCATGGGAAATCCTGGGCAAAGACTTAGCCAGGCTAACATCTACTTAAAGACAGTAAAGAGATTCTGAGTTGAGGCGAATGGAGGGATTCCTGCTTATGGTGTTTCCTCAGACAGGGCTGGGGACATATGAATACTCTCTTTTGTCAGATGGGTGATACAGAACTTGATGTTTCATTGACCAAGATCTGGACTCTCAGTCTCACGAGTAAGCCCATCTCTCATTATAACATCCATTCTCCCATTACTTGTTAACCAATCAGAGCTGATTTTCACCCTCAGCTGCACTCCTTTTTTCCAAGGGCACGTAAACTGTGAGCTCACCACTATGAGTTGTCTTTGGCTTTCAAGAGTGTCAGTGACCTCTTTTATTAGCAACATGCTGGCATTATTAATAAGGTGATTGATTACTCAGAAACTATGTCTCTTGAATTCTTTAAATATTACAGAATTCTGTTTTATCCTTTATCTCTATTTTCCCCAGAGAGTTTCCCTCCCATTCTGAAGAACCTTTTGCTTCATTTCTTGGAGGCATTCAAAAAATGTGAGGAAAAAAACACTTTTTTCCTGAGTCTTTATTTTCACTCCTGTTTTGAAGACCTATATTCGCACAGATTCTTGATGTTAATAGATGTTTTCTTTGATTTGTTCATCTCTCTTGCTTCAGCTCTTGAATGCAGACTTTGTGTCAGGGCCAGGATCCCCTTCCTTTGAGTGAGGGTGCTAGGCCTTCCCTCATCTTGCCTTGGGTCTCCTGTGTGTTTGTGCTGGCCCGACATCCCTGGGCTAAGAGTTCTGTCCCTTCCAAACACTTCCTCAAAGCCCTTTGACACTTAAGACCAAAGCTGAGGATAATCTAAAAATTGCCCACAGGCTGTAGCATTACCAGCAGAGATTCCCGTCAGAGAGGTGGCCCAAAGGTGCTACTTTAGGAATGGTCAGCCATCTCCAGTGACAGCTCAGGAAGACTGCAGAGTATATGCCACCATTGAGGACAAAGAAGGAAGAAACAGAGAACCTTGGGCTCTGAACTGGCCCCTATTTTTTATTGTGACTCCACTCTCCCTTGGGCTCTAGGGCTTGGCTCCCTCCCTTCCAGGCACATTGTCTACAGGGGAAAAGGAATATGGTGACCAGCTCTTCAGACGAGAGACCCAGGAAGGAGGCAGAACCAAGGCATCCCCTGACCAAGGGACCAGTACTAGCAGTATCCAGTGAGTGGGCACTGTTGTTTACTGGCATTGCCCCACTTTGCATGCCCCATAACTGAGCCACAGCCCCTCTGCTACTATGGTTGCCCCAGAAGCCTCTCTGCCTGCCTTGAGGAAGGGGTGAGCTGGGCTCCTCTCTGTACAGCTCCCTCTCACACCCAGGGAAAAACAAAATGGTGGAGGTTAGGTGAGGTCAGTTAATCAGCCCAGATAGTCAACTCAAAGGATTCAGGGCTGTGAGTGAGCATCACTGCTTCAGAACATTCCATGCCCCCATCCCACCCCCAGCATAGGTAGATTCAGTGTGTTAAAAACCATCCAGCTGTCTTTCTCACTTAGCCTGTCATTCAGGGCCCTGCAGTCCTCCCTTCAGGCTTAGCTTTGACACGTTAATGGCCTCTACTCAGCTAGCTTCCAGCTTCCACAGTGACCAGCAAGTCGTTTAGGAGGGTTAGATCGCAGCTCCCAGGGAGACATTGTATTGGAGACATTGTATTGTCTTCCAGGAGACACATGTATTGGGATGGCTGAACCCAACTTTGGCAGAGTGACTCTCAGGGTTACTGAGTTCTGAGGAAAATGAGTAGTGGGAATAGAATCTGGGGACACAGACCCTAAAAGCTGTAGCAAGTGAATGCCCCCAACTGCCCATGACAGGGAGGAAGAGGGAGGGAGTGAGTGAGGGGCAGGGGGGAAGATAGGGAGAGAGAGAGAGAGAGAGAGAGAGAGAGAGAGAGAGAGAGAGAGAATGAGAGAATGAGAACACACTTGTTAACCAGAACCTAAGACCCACTGAGTCTCATGTACCAGGCACTTGACAGGCTGTGTCTAAGGCTCTGCATCCTAAGACTCGTTGGCAGAGACAGGGAAGCAGGATAGTGAATGTGGAGCCTGCTCCATCTGTGGCTGTCCAGCTGCTTTCTTTAGCTGAGACCACCCAACCTGGGCATGCACCAGGACTGAGGGGCAGAGCCACACTGGGGTATGAGAGGCTCCATGAGCAAAGTGCAGGCAGGAACCTGAGTCTGGACATTTGTAATGACCTCTCATGGGGGAAGGGGGGAGGGTAAGAGTCCACCTCCTCTTGAGACTGGTGGCCCAGCAGATTTTTAGCTGTGTGACCCTGGGCAAGTCACTTTGATTCTGCTTGCCTCAGTTTCTTCATCTGTCAAATGGAAGTGATAATAACACTTCCCACCCAGGGTTGTTATGAGGACTCAAGGAGAGACTATTGGTACAAGTGCCTAGCAGAGCCCAGCATGTACTAGGTGCTACATAACCCTAGCTGCTATTTTATTAATTACTATTATTAATCATCAGTGGGCATGAAGATTCTAATGTGGGGGTCAGCTGTTTGGAGGCAGTATCTGAGCAGTGAAGATGAATAGGGGTTAGAGGGGAGGGATGTCCACCTCTCCTGGTAAGCATGACTTCTAGGCATATTTGCCAAATGGAATGTGTCCAAATTATTGCCATGGCTCACATCTGGTGGATTGACTCTGGAGGAGTAGGGGCCGTGGGTTTGCTCCAGCTAGCCTGGTCTTCCTCTTGTGTGATGCCAGCACCTGTCCATCAACGAGGGTGGCCTTGGGATTTTCACAAGGGTGCCTAGTACCTAGATCCCTGCTGGCCACCCTACCACAGGTGTGGCTTAGATTCTTTATACTGCTCAGTCCCAACATCTTCCCATTAGTGACTTCTCATCAAGACCAGGACATTGTTCTGCCCTCAGAATGCCTGGAGTTGAGACCTACACTCATTTATGGATTTTCTAAGGGTTCTGCCCCCTCAGCTGGTGTGGTAACTCTGAGGCCCTCCCTCAGTGACTGCTTAAGCCACCATATCAAAATGGCACCCCATGGGCTCTCATGGACTCTTCTGGCTGGAGCAGAACATGCCTGGGCCATGCTGGCTGACCCGGCCTCAGCCCCGCCATCCAGGAGCGGGATGGGAGCCTCCCCAAGCAAGTCTGACTGGCATTCTCTCAGCCAGCCAATTATGCTGAATGTGCCCGGGTGGCTCCCCGGTGTTCTGGAGCTGCTCAGGGCTGCTGTTTGGTCTCGGAGTCTCTGGAAGTGAGCGCTGAATAATTCAGTGTCTGGGCATGTTTTCTGAGAACACACTCTGGGCTGTTCATTAGCAATCCTAAGTGGAGACGGTTTTGAGGTTCTCCTGTCTGTTAGCTTCACAAAATCATCACCATCAGACATGAGTTCCCCCCAGGACCAAGGATTTTATGCACCATTTTAACGGTGCAGGCTTCTGCAGGAAACACTTTATCTCCAAGAACAAAACTTCCCCTCCTATGCTCTGTCCCTCCCCAGCACCACCAAGAAGCACCCAGGGCTCAGGCTAAGACCAGAACCTGCCAGAAAGTCCTGGTCCCCTGGGGAAGTTAAGGGACTAGTCTGTGGTCACAGAGCTTATAAATCATGGAACCTGGGCTCCTGCCCTTCCATTGACCATGCTACATCACCTGTTAGAGGAAACAGGGTTCAAGGGTTTTAGTGATTGGCTAGCTGAGATCAAAGAAAGAAGTCCCTTTCCAGTACTGACTGGATTCCTCAACCCCTCACTATCCAGTGGCCAAATTATGGAAGGGTGGGAGCCCTGATCCCACCAGTAACAGCAGCCACCCCCGAGGGAGACACAGGAGGCTGCTGGACTTGGCAGCCACATCACAAGATCCCCCTTGGGCACACCTTTCCCTTCAGTCTTTTACAGAGACAGCCCAGCAGCCTGCACAATCTTGGGAAGGGAAGTTCCCCCCCAACCCCCCACAGAGTTCCAGCCCTGGTTCTAACCTGGACCCTGCAGCTGTCACTGAGAAGAGGTCTCCTTCCTTGCTGCCACCACCACACGTGCCGATCACAGATGGGCAGGCAAGCCAGGCCCCCCGGGGCAGCAGCATCCCTCAGACCTGTGGTTCTCCTTCTGGCCCAGAGTCCTCAGCATTCCCTGAGAAGCCTTGTGTGGAAGGGCAGCCTGGGGCCAGTGATGGGTGTCCCTTGTCCCAGCTGCCAGCTGGGGCTTGGCCCCTCCACAGAGATACTGGATTCTTGGGTGGGGTAGGACTCCTCTCTTAGAAGTGGCCTCTAGCCACACACCACTGTCCCCAGCCTCCCATGATGTTGCAGACTCCTCCAAGTCAAGATCCCTTCTTGTGAGGCTGGAAGGGCTTAAGTGACTGAACCTACAACCTCCTCCTCCTTCACCCCTCCCCCAACCAAGACTCAATAATCAGCTCATACTTCCCTGGTGATTTTTCACCTTGACACTAACTCACAGTCTCTGCAGGACTGACAGGCGGCAGGTAAGGGATTCTGGGGCAGAAACTAGGAGAATGAGGAGGAGGAGCCATCTGGAAATGGGGGGGGCAAAGGCAGACTTCCTCCCCCAAGGGCAGGTCAGGACCCTGGGTCTTTACCCTCTCTCTGGGCTTCTCCTCCCCACCAGCTGCCTTCCCAGCCCAGAGGAAACCGCTCTCCTGATCACTGATTCCTGAGGCCACAGTGTCAGGAAGAGCCTCACCTAGGCTTCATCCTCAGGCCTTACTCTTCTTCCTCCTCTTCGCCATCAGCCTTGTTCCAGCAGACTCCTTCTTCTGCATGGCTTCATGTCTCCCCTTCACATGTTGTGTGTTGTCTTTCTCAGTTGGACCCTAAGTTCCTAGAGGGCAGGGACTGTGGAGATGAAGGATGAAGAGCCTGGACTCTCCAAAGGAGGGCTGGAACTTGGATCCCCGAATTTAAGACAGTAACTGCTTAATTGGTGTTCTTTCTCTGTCTCCATCCTCTCTCTCTGTCTCTCTGTCTCTCTCTGTCTCTGTCTGTCTGTCTGTCTCTCTCTCTCTCTCTCTCTCTCTCTCTCTCCTTCTCTCTCTTCTTCTGTCTCTCATGCTTGTCTCTTTCTTCCTTCCTCCTTCCTTCCAGCCCCACGGTCAAGTACAAGGTACATGCACCAAGTAAGTGACCCCTGAAAAAGCACCCACCGAGGAAGTGCTGGAGGTTGGCTGAATTTTCAGTACTTAAAGGACCAAGGGACTATTCTGGACCTTTTGCTCTCACACTGGTGTCCTGGGATCAGGCCTGATATCTGAGGAACATGGAGATGACCAGGCCTCCCAGACCATCCTGGAGCTTGGGCTGTTTATCTCCAGGTCTCCCTCTGTTAGGAAGTCACTGGAAAGTGCCTGGAGATCATCCCTGGACATCTCCGAGAGGAGGGGGAGCTGGGCAGCCAGTGCATGTGTGCACATGGGCACAGGGGCTGCAGTTTTGCTTTGCAAAGCCTTTGCTCTCTGAGTCTGCAATGACTAAGTGACCCCTGGGGGTTTCTGCTTGTTTCATTTCTGAAGGGGCCAGGCAGCAGACACCCCTGGAGGTTTCTCGGGTCTCAGGGAAAAAGTTGGAAATTGGATCCTTTGGGAATAAATGAAGCAAAATATAGCAGCCATTTCTTTGGGGGCTAACCCCCTCCCATTTGGTAATAGAGAAAAGGGATTTTTTTTAGTGGGGAGGAGGGTCAGAGAGGCTGATGGGCTGAGCAGCTGTGGGAGGAAGGATCCTTCTTCACAGCCCCATTTCTTTTTTTCTGGGAAACCAATGAATCCACAAGCCCTCTCCTTTTCTTTAAAACAAAACAAAATGAAACACAACCTTGTGTTCCTTAAACTTTTTACTTAACTTTGAATTCTAAGGGTTTAATCTTGTCAGCCCTAGAGGGAAAACCTTGGGGACATTCCTCCTCAGCCTTGCAGAGAGGAGGGCCCTCCCTGCCCCAAACAAAAATGATTCCTCTGGGAGGGAGCCCAAAGGGGAGTGAGATCATTAGAGAGTCAGCCTAGGTGAGGGGGGCAGGGGAGGGAAGCTCCTGCCCCAGGTAAGAAATCCAAAGAAGGCAAATTCCAAGTGTGTGACCTGCTCCCTCAGAGAGGTGTTGAGTGGCAGTGGAAATGGGGGTGAAGGGAGAAGTCTTTGGACTGTCGCAGGCGAGCTGAGGTAGAGTCCTGAGTCCTCCCCACTGAAGATGAGAATAGTGGGTTTTGCTGCTGGGGCTCCCCAGGAGCTGCAGGCAAGAGCCACCCCCACCCCCATGCCCCACAGGCGGGAAGCTTTCACAAAATACACGTTTGTTGGTTGGATGACTCAGTTGTGGAAAATATTAATGAACTAGCATTTTTATATAGCTACATAGCGCCTATGATGTGCCGGGCTCTGTGCTAAGCACTTTGTAAGTGTCTCATTAATCCTCATGACATAACCCTAGGAAGTGGGTGCTGTTATTATTCCCCGTTCCACAGTTGAGGGAACTGAAGCAGACCGAGGTGAAGTGACTTATCCAAGGTCATGCAGCTAGTCTGTGGCTGTGTTTGAATTGAGTGAGGTCTTGCTGACTTGCTAGTTGAATCACATCCATTGGGGAACAGCTGAACAAGTTATTGTAGGTGATTGCGATGGAATACTATTGTGCCATAAGAAATAAGGAGCAAGATACTCTCAGAAAAACTCAAATGAACTGATGCAAAGCGAAATGAGCAGAACTGGAAGGTCGTAGGCAGTAACAGCACCGTTGTACGGCGATCTGTTGTGAATAACTTACCGGCAATCGGAGCCGAGGCAGAAGGCCCTGCGATGAGAGGGGCCCGTCTCCAGAGAAAGAGCGGGGGCAGCCTGAATGCAGACCAAAGATGCTTTTTCTTTACTTTCTTCATTTTTATCTGTGTTTTGCATAACTACACGTGTATAACCTGTGTCAAATTGTCTGCCTTCTTCATGAGGGGGAGAAGGGAGGGAGAGAATTTGGAGCTCAAACTTTGAAAAATGTGTTTAAGTTGTTTTTACATGTAATTGAGGGAAAATAAAACATTAAATTAAAAAAACCTGTCAGTTTGGCAGCTGTGTGGAGGATAAAAGTGGTGGTGGAGGGGAGTTCTGGAAGAAGAGAAGTCACTAGACAGCTGTCAGAGCTGTCCAGGCAAGAGCCTGACTAATTCTGTCCGTGAGAGTGGTCCCTGTGTGGGTGGAAAGATGCTGTGTGGAGACAGAACTAATTGGATGTGGGCGGGGGCAGGTGGCATGCCATAAGGAAGAGTAAGATGTTAGGTATGATGCCAAAGTGGGGAGCTTGGGGTGAGGGTCCATCCCAGCAGTAATAGAGAAGCCAGGAAGATGTTTCAGATATGTTGAGTTCATGGTTTCCAGAGCACATCTATTCAGAGATGTCCAGCAGGCAGTTCATGATACAGGACAGAGGTTCAGAAGAAAGATGGAGGCCATGGATTTGGGGGAGGGGTAAGGGCTAACTGTGTAGTTCTGTGTATCACCTGGACAAAGAGCATCACTGAACCACAGAACTAGTGAGGTCACTTAGGAGGAAAGGCTCACCATGGAAGGGAGACAAAAGGAACAGGAACAGGAGCCCCTCTTTGAAGGAAATTTGGCCCTTGGGTAGAGATAGCCAGCCCGGCAGAAGAGTGAGCCTCTCTGAGAACTCTCTGAAATAGGGGAGTTGTGAGCCAGAGGGGCTTTCTCAGGGAGGGGCGGGCATGGTTAAATGGAAAGGAAGGGAGCATCATTTGTTGTGCCCATCTCATAGAAAACTTTCCTGGCATCATCCTTCAAGGGCTCTCCATAGCCTGGTAGTGGCCCTGCAGTTTCAAAGATTTGCCCATAGGAGTGTGGGTTCTGGCAGGTGTACCGAGCTGGAAGCCCTGCTGATGGAAAGCATGTCTGCCATCCAAGAGCCAGCCTCCAGGAGTTCCAAGAGACTCGGGGCCAGAGCTCAGCCTGTGCAGGCACAGACTTCTTAGACCCAGACTGGGCTGGGGTAGGGGTGGGGGGCTGTGGTCCCTGTTGGTGTAAGGAGTGTGTGTGCACAAAGTAGAAGGCCATGGCATACGGGGGCAGAACCAGCACTTTTGGTCTCAGCATTTAGCTGCATAGTCCCAGGCCAGACCCTAAACCTCTCTGAGCCTGGGGACCACAAAAGCCATGCTCTCTGCCTCCCACTGCTGTTGGGACCAACCTCTGAGGGCCAAGGATCTAGGAGCTACCATGGAAGAGACCAGCTCCATGAGGCTCCTGGAGAGCTGAGCCTTCGAAAGGGTCTCTGGCTTGGTTTTATCACAGCCACAAAACCATGGGGCAAAGTCCAAGCTGTGGGAGCACAGGAAAGAGAGCAGGGGTATCCAGGAGCCAGCTGTGGCAGGGGAGAGGAGCAGCAGCAGGTTTGAAACAAAACCTGTCCCCATCTGAGCCATCCAAGCATAATGTAGAATGCGGGGAGAAGACGGGTTGTTCTCATTACCTTACACCCTCCCTGGCACTCTGGCTGTTTACCTCCATCTGTCATCCCTGACTTTACTTCTCTCCAGACGCTTCTGTATGTCAGGCACCAGCAGCACCAGTGATTTATTAGCTTTGCAAAAGAAAACAAGCTTATCTTATGCTCAGCAAAATTTAATGGAAAAGATCCTCCACATTATGTGGATCTTTGGAAGCTCAATATTTTGGAAATTATTAGACTCCTTTAGAAAGCCAGCTGATAGCTTGGGTTCATTTCCACAGCGATAACACTTAGCAGCTGTAACACTGCCTGACAGCTGTGATCCTGCTGGGTTCCCCTTTGAAAGGCAGAGGAGAAAAACACCTTTCATGGAGCCCTTTATTAAAAAGCTAACAGACTAACTGGCTTTTCTAATTAACCTCTCCCGACCTCACCAGTATAGAATACTGGAGATCCTTAGTCTAGAACCACAGACACCCAGTGTTTCTTGGAGCCGCAGGAGCCTAACTTTCCCCTGAAATGAGAAGCATAGCTCTTCTGCATAGCCTTCCAAGGCAGTGGTAGCCACCCAGACCATGCTTGAAATACTCCATTTCCAGAGACATGCCAATCTTCTGCCTCTTGGTCTCTGTTTCTCTCTGTCTATGTGTCTCCTAAGTGTGGCACTCTCTCAGGCATACTTCCCTGAATGTGAAGGCAAGGGTTAATCCCCAGAGGGTGGTGGTTGCCTCGGGTTATAGAGGTTACCATTCAGATAGCAATTCTTTTCAGCAGCTCACAAGCCCCCACTAATGTGCTTCCCATTAAGTCATACCAGTAGGAACACTTAGCATAGTTGCTATGAAATATTTGTATGCCATGGGAGACCCCAGCACAGGACACCCAGCATGTCATGCCCTCATCAGAGAAGGCAATGTGCTCTGTGGGCAAAGTAGAATTGAAACAGCTCAAAGGAAATGCAGAATGTGCAAATTTAGAGAATCCATCCAAATGTTCACACAGACTGTTTGTGCCCGACCTATGGTAGAGCCTTCTGAGCTCATATTGGTTTGATCAGCCACAGTCAGACACACCACAGCTCGCCTCTGCATAGTGACATCATTGCGGTTCTCTTCAAGAATGAGGGGCAATGACCATGGTGAAGTCTGATAAGGCTACAAGTTTATGCCCATCTTCTGACTGACCTTTATCTTTCTTGAAGGCGGCATCCCTGTTTGAAGGCTTTTATATAGTATCTCAAACAAAAGACAGCAAATAACTCATGCCAACCATGCTTGGACTACTCCAGTATACACAGGTCCAAAGTCACAGAAGTGTGGGCCTTTCTGAACAAACAGGCCTCCCCTCATCAAGCTTCTCTTGTTGGGCTCTGTGTGAGACCTATTCATGGGCAGGGAAGATCTTCAGCTCCCATTACCATTACAAGAGGGAAGGCACCTGTCCCTTGCTGGGTCCCTCAAGGCTACTTCATCCTCAGAGTGCCATGGCCCTGAGTCGGCCACATCCCAAGTCCCAGCAAAGTTCTTATGGGACAAGGCACCAAACCACGGGCTGACTAGGTGCTACAGACTGTCTGGAAACCTCATCTGGGAGGTTATCTGGGGCCTTGTGAAAGACCCACTCTTTCTTGATCCAGGGGGTCCCAACAACAAGAGTCATTTCACATTTTTGGTGACAGACCAAACCTCCAGGGCTTTTCACACAGACTTGTGCCAGGGGACAATCAGAGCTGGGGACGAGGGTACCTGCTGATTTCTGGCAAGGGGAGATCACTTTCAGAGAGATGTTTACACTTTCCTGGAGGTGAGGCCTTCCCCAAGTCTTATTATATAGGCACTGATTGCTGGGCTTCTCTTGGAAGGAAGCCCCAAGCCCTGTCCCTCAGTATCTTCCAGTGTCATTGATAAGCAGAGACTCTAGAAAGTTTAGCTTGAAAGACCTCGGAGAAACAACATGATGCAGTTCTCTGTGAAATGCCCCCACCTCAGATCCCAGAGTCCTGAGGAAAGGATTATTCAACACCCCACCCATTCCCAAGACAGAAAGGGACCTGACTGTTCCCAGCCTGGGTGGTGCAGTAACTAAGGTGCTGGACCTGTAGACAGGAAGACCTGAGTTCAGATCCAGCTTCAGACATTTGCTAGTTGTGTGACCATGGGCAAGTCACTTTACTTCTTGTCTTCCTCAGTGTTTGACATATATAGGTCTTGAAAAAGGACATAATTAAAAAGTTTCACAAGATCTTATCTAACCTTCTTCCAGTTTATTTAATGAGGATGACAGTTCATTGTATCCATACTGCCCTCAACCTGTGAAGACTGTGAGCTCCCAGTGATTGCTGTGGAAAACTTCAGAGAAACCTGCGCCTCTAACCACTGAAAACGAGACAGACAAAAGATCGCATAGAGGGTTACTAAGTGCTCCTTTGGAGACCACTGCACCTGGGACTTAGATGGACTTGAGATCTTGTCTCCTTAGCCCTGTGGTTCATCAGTGTCCTCCCCACCCCCTTCGCCACCTCCACAAAGAAGGGTTTTTATATGATTAAGCATGGCAGGCTTCCCTGTAATGACACTGTAGTGATCCTCCCAGGGATCACAGAGGACCTTGGAACTAATTTCTCTGAGCTGGAGCTGCCACTTGTGCAAAATGGAGGATGGGGCCAGCAGATCTTTGAGCAGCTTCCAAGCTCTGGTATAATATAGTTGATTAGTCACAGCTTGAACACTTCTGGTGCCCTTGGTGTCAGGCACTGTTCCAACCTCTTTCTTGTGGTTAGCTTTTCTCAATATGATCACTGCTTGGGGCCACTAGATGGTGTATCGAATAGAGCACCAGCCCTGGAGTCCAGAGGACCTGAGTTCAAATGCGACCTCAGGCACTTAACACATACTAGCTTTGTGACCTCGGGCAAGTTACTTAACCCTAATTGCCCTGCCTTCCCCCCTCCAAAAAGGTAAAAAAAAGAAGTCACTGCTTTTCATGGAGTTTGACTTCCAGTCCTTGTGGTCCTAGACTGGCACTCAGCCCTGTCACTTCTGGAAGCCCGGTCCTCTGTGAGCCTCCCTCCTGGGATAACTCTTCTCATGCTTTCAATCCAGTTTTGTCCTCTCCTAAGTCCATGGTTCCTGTGAGATGTCTCACCAATTCCTTCTTCTAAGAGCCTCTGGATCTTACCTTTCATTGGCAGAGCTCAGATAGTGGGCTACATGGCCCTCATAGGACCAGTTGGAAGAATTCATTGCTGAGGTTACCCAGCTCCCTTAATCAGAGAGAACCCCCTCCAGGAAGGTGTGGGGCCAGCACAAGAAGCTGGTTCACAGTAGCCTTTGTCAGCTCTTGTTAGCTCAATGTTTGCCTCTCAGTTGAACTCAGTAATCCTGGGAGACCCTCCTCGGGCATCCTCTCCATCTCCCAATAATTCTCTATCTTCATTCTGGGATGTCCCAGAATGTCTGTTCAGGAGAGCATGAGAAACTCGGGAGAAAATGAATGTTTGTTCCTTTAATCTAAAAACTCAACCAGACCACACCCAGCCCCATTAGGTTTGGAGAAGGGAGCTGATACCACAGAATGCCTGGGAGCAGCTTTAGATGACCTCTGAGTCATAGAATTCTGCAATTCTCTTCCCAGCTTGAAAAACTCAGGGGTCATTGCCATCTTGGTGTTTTTGTTGGGTTCTCTTCTGTCACTCAGGCTACAACATGAGGACAGGATGGTTATTGGTTCATATTTTTAAATGGCTCAGGCATTATTTATAGCAAATCCCCTCAAGATGGTCCCTCTTAGAAAGTTTTCACTGGCAAATCATTCAAGAGTTTAAGTCCTTCCTATTTGTCTTCAGGTGCCCAGGCAAGGTCCCACATGACCAGTTGGGAATCTCCCTAGACAATCCAGGAAAGCTCCCATGTGCCCCTTTCCTGAGAACTTTGTTGTGATGATGATGATGATGTCTCTTTGAAAAGGTATAAATTCCTGATTCAAATTTACAAAGGCTAAGAGCTATTTTCCAAATAATCAGAGGATAGGAATAGGTGATTTTCAAAGGAAGAAAACTCCAAACTATGAATATCTATACAAAAAATGTTCAAGACATCAAGGCACTGGTAGGCCAGTCATTCTAAGGAGTAATTTGGAGCTATGCCCTAAAAAACCTTAAACTGTGCAGACCCCTTGACCCAGCTGTGCTACCTACCAGATGCAGGGCTCAGCAAGATCAAAGAAAGAGAAGATGGACCCACATGAACAAACACTTATGACAGCTACTCAACAGGAACCCCAAACTAGAAACTAAGGCAGTGCCCGCCCATTGGGGAATGACTAAATAATTTGTAGTAGGTGGAGAGAATGGAGTATTATTGTGGCACAAGACATAATAAAGTGGATGGTTTCAGAGGAGACCTCTTTGGTTTAACGTAGAGTGAAGTGAGCAGAGTTGGGAGAACAGTTCATGTGATGATAACATTAAGAGGAAAACAGCTTTGGAAATGAATCATGCCACCCACTCCTGCTAGGAAGGTGATGGACTTTAAAGAAAAAACCAGAAGGAGCCATTTTTGATATGGCCAGTGTTAGAATTTGTCTGATGAACTATAGGCATTTATTGGGAGGTTTTAAAAGTTGTTTGATTGGAGGGTTCAACAGGAGGGAGAAATTTTTTGTTTAAAAAATGTGTATAATTTTAAAGTGTTGCAGGTCCACCCAAGGGCAAACTTTAGGTGTATGTGGAGACATGGGTGAGAGGAAAAAAAGACCAGGGGATAGATAGTTCAGGAAAGAACCATGAACTCTACAGGAATTAGAAATACAGATTATATAGCCATAATAACACAAATCAGGTGTCAATTATGCTAACTAGGTGAGTAAAGGTGGTTTTAGGAAGGAGTTAAGGAGTGGTCAGTGCTTAAAGGGACATGCACTTTTCGTATCAACTGTGCAGGTGTATTGCCCATAATTCACTGGAAAAAAGCCCACGGGAGTGGGGGGTGCTACCAAGAGGTGTAGTTTTTGCCTTGAAATGTCACGTAAGTCAGCTAGTGGTCAATTCTGACGGAGAGGTGCCCAGTCTGTTCCCCATCAGTCTCTCTTATGACAAGATGAATGTTGGAAGCTAGACTAACTGGGGCCTAATTGGTGAGGAATTATCTTACTGATAGTGCATTGAAAGATTTATAGGTATGACTGGCCACTGGAACAAGAGAGCTGTACATTTCTCTAATTGCTTATAGACAGGTGAGTGAAAGATTCATAGGTACGGCTTGTTATTGTAACAAGCGGGGTTAATGGCAGCTAAGCAGAAGGCTGCTCAGGCAGAGTTAATGGTTTTATGGCTGGGGGAGGTGTAACTTTACAACTGAAGTTGCAACTGGATGTTACAAACCTAGGCATCCCAATACCCCATCAATGGGGCCAGCAATCTAATGAGAGACTTGACTTTTTTAAGTATCTGAAGTTTGGGGGTGCAAAGAACCTGGTTGGAGTCAGAATCTCAGACAAGAGTCTCTTAAAGTGTATTCCGCAGGGCACCAGCTTTTTCAGGCCACAGACACCTGGGGGGACACATTAGAATCTTTATCTGAGTCCTGACCTCTGTTTCTGAGGCTTGGTTCATTAAAGGGCATGAATTCCTTGCCCTGTCCTTGGACCTGGGGCAGAAGGGACTTCAGGTACTTCCCAGCCCAAGGTCACACACACACAATAAGTATTATATCAGAATTGGAACCCAAGTCCTTGGAGTCCAGAGCTCTTTCCACATCCAAAACTTGTGCTTACAATGACCTATCGATGAGGAAACCCATGGATAATTCAGTAATTCATACCATTGGCTGCATCCATGGAGTTGGCTTTCATAGTCAGGAGCAGAGAGAGGGAAATGGAGCACACACATGCAGTATTGGCTCCCTAGAGGGATGGAAGCAAGGGAGAGATGACGGTTCCTCCACTAATCTGGGAGCTGAAGGGATGGAGGCCAGCTGAAGCAGCAATAGGGCCCAGCCTCTGGAATCCTGCAAGTTAGAGCTGGAGCAGCACCATGGACAGAGGGATGGTGGGGAGCCCCCTGCTTTAGAGCTCCCTTTGTAGGAAAGTCCCTTCCCTCTCAGGGTCTTTCCAGGGGCCCTAGAAGGTGGGGCTCCCTGAGAGCATGGCTTACTTCACTTTCTGGCAGTCCTCTTTTTTTCCTTAGGTGTGGGGCGGGGTCTCCATCTAAGGTAGTTGTATGAGACCCAGAGATTGCATAGGTCCCTGTGGAGAGTGGGCTGTTCCACTCTCTTAACAATGATGAGTGTTTCTTGAATTGGGAGTGGTGTGGGTGCATGGGTGCAAAGGGAAGGTAGAGAAGACTTCCTCTTGAGTTGGCCTAGAAGCTACAGACACTCTAGGTCCCTGGGAGATTGAAACTCACTCAAGAGAGGAGGGTTGTCTTGGCTGTTTGTGGTCTGGTTAACCCTTTGTAGATTTGAGGTGGGGCTTGGAAAAAAAGCCTACACTACATTAGTATGATTTTAGCCTGAATCCTTACCTTGGGATCTGAGAAGATCTAGACATGAACTAAATTCTGGTGTTCTCCAGGGAAACCCTGGGTGAGTGTGATGATGGAGAAGCCTCCATGATGAAACCTGAGCTGGAAAAGCTTCAGTTCTTTTTTTTTTTTTTTTTTTTTTACTATGGAAGTATAGTTTATTTAGTCTAAACTCCAGGACTTTAATCATTTTTGTCCAATCACTCTACTTCCGTTTCTCACAACCTTAACTCTACTATAACTCAGAACATATAGAAGATGGAGCTTTCTTTTTTTGGGGGGGAGGGCTGTTGGGGTTAAGTGACTTGCCCAAAATCACACGGCTAGCTAGTGTGTCAAGTGTCTGAGGCCGGATTTGAACTCAGGTCCTCCTGACTCCAGGGCCAGTGCTCTACTCACTGCACCACCTAGCCGCCCCTGCTTTCTAAAATACAAAAGAATCTCAGGAAAATTTCCATAACACCTTCTTTTTGTTTTCACTTTCAAGCAGTAGTTACAAGGTGAAAGCCATTGGGCTCTTGACTTTAGAAACTAAAAGTTACTAATTCTTATTGTATATGAATAAAAGAAATTTTGTTTATGGAAAATAGGCCAAATAATATATGCAAATTTTAAAATTTTAAGACGATTTTTGAGCTCTCTTGTGACAAATGAAACTATAAAAGAAAATGAGAAAGAAATTGAATGATTCCACCCCATTATGCATAAAAAAGGTTTCCTTGTTGGCATTTGGGACATCTTAAAGTTTAGAAAACTGAGAAAAAACTGAATTAGCACATCTAAGGAGAGGTGCTTTTTTGGTTGTTCACCACAATGAAATTATTTTTTCATATTAATCAGACATTTTGAAAAGATAAGATGAAAAAAAGTTTAGGCAACAACTAACTGCCTGTTCTGTGCTTTGTTACTGTGTGAAAAAGCACAAAACTTCTTACAAAGACCTCACTCAGGAACAAAATATGGCATTGTGCTAATGACATCACCAGTCTCCGTTACAGTATCATCACAGACCCATTTCCTATTACAGCGACACTCTGGTCCACATTTGGTTGAGTTACACTTGGGACATGGATAGAAGCAACCTAGGCAGTCCTTCTCCAGACAGTCACATAAGTCTACGCCATTAGAAAGCAGCCGGCCATTCTTGTCATATTTCTTCCTCACTTTCCTGCTTCTTGGCTGTACTCCAGATGGTTGAGGATTCTGTAAGCCTGACCTCCAGATAAATGGGGTACTATTGTTCACAGAAAAATACTCATTTATCTTTGACGTATGGGCCTTCTTTTTCTGCTCTCTGGTTTCAGGATTGAAGTCTGCAACCTGAGGTCCTGGGTTTTGAAATGCTAAGGATTTTAACTCTCGCTCTGTTTGTTGCAGTTGCTTCTGTCCAATCTGACAATCTCGCTCAGGAAGACTGGAGTCTGCATGTGCTTTAGTGGAACTGGCTTTTTCATGATCAAGTTCAGATGGTTATCTCATTTCTGATCACCAAATAAAGCGGTTGTTCCAGGAGGAGAGAGCGGGGTCTGCGCAGACCACGGACACACCGACGAGGCAGGCGCCCCAACCTTCAGTTCTTGCCCAAACAGTGCATATTTATCATTCCCCCTTTCCTTCTCCTTCTCAGTTGGGAAAATGTGAGCTGCGGGTGTCCTGAATAGGAACAACGAGGAGAGCTACCTCTGTCCCAATCTGTGGCCGAATGCACGAGACGTTTTCAAAACTGAGCATTGAAACTGCACGGATTAAAACTCTTAAAGGGGAATGTAAAACTGGATACATTTGCAGTTCAGGTTTTAAGAGTGCTGTCTCATAAGCCATAGGGTACATCATTTCTTACTCACAAACTAGCATTGTAAGAAGGACCCCATGGATCAAAGGAGTGGCAGAGAGGGAGGGCAAAGGAAGCAGCATTCAAGTGCTCCCCCATCCCTGCAAGCCCTAGTATATCTAGACATAATCTTTTTGGTCATTCCAAGGGTATAAAGTATTCAAGGTCACTCTAGGGACTCTGCTGTAAGGAGAGCCAAAAATGAGGCATGACCATCCGGCAGGGACGCCTCATTGGCAAAATAATCAATGCTCACATACCTTTTCTATGTAGTGGGACTGAAAAATGTTTCTCTTTGGGCAAAGGTGAAATGGAAGTGCCCCCCATTCTCCAACACTATCGTGGGAAGGAACTTTTAGGCCTTCCCTCCAGTGCCCTGATTCTGGGGTGTTGTAAGAGACTTCAGGGAGATTGGAATGAAGCTTCTGAAAGTTTGCTGAAAGGGCATGGAGTCCCCAAAGGAATCCCAAGCTGAAAGTAGGGTGCCCCTGATGACTAAGCAAGAGGCTTACAGAGCTGGGGTGTGAGGGGGACATCTGCAGGGGAGTGATTTGGGTATATGTGGGGCAGGGGTGGAGAGAGAGCATCCCAGGGTAGTGGGGAAAAGCAACTCCCTGCTGAAACTCCAATCAATGGCTGTGAATTGTAGAAGATGGCAGAGCCCTGTGGAACAGCCAAGGAGGACCCACACCACCTGGTGGTGAATTGCATGCATGGCAGCTTCAGTAGAAGGCAGATTTGGGGGAGACTATTCAGAGATAGAGAGGCGATAGAGAGGCAACAACTTTTGGAAGTACCCAGTGCTCTCAGGCCTCTGGAGAGAGATGCTCCATGGCAGGTAGACTTCTTTTTCTGGGTTCATAATGTGAGTTCTATTTATTTGCCTAGATCTGAAAATAAAATTGTCTGCACTTTGAGCCTTGTGAACCTGAATGCTTTTAAGAGGAGTTAGGGCAGGGGGAGGGAAACTTACACTGAGTTGGGAGTATCAGATGGTGAAATTCCTAGGTTTTCAGAGATGTGAACAGTCTCTCCAAGGGTCTTGTCATGAAGGAGCCTGTGACACAAACATTGTGCTTACTAACTTTTATCCTGGGTTCAAGGAGAAGCATCCAATATTCTGCAAAACACCCAGGGGGGACTTTATCCAAATGACATTGGATTCATCTTTCTTTCACTCATCAGAATAAATGGAAGAATTTACAGTGAATATTTACCCAGAAGACACAGACATCAGCCATTCGGTAGGGTCAGAGGTGTGTTGTCCTTCCACATGGGTCCCAAAAACATGTGTTCCCCATGTGTGTATGAGGCACATATGATTCCCGTGCATGGCCTTTCTTCCAAGAATGTGTGTGTGTGTGTGTGTGTGTTTGTGTGTGTTCATGGAAGAACAGGATCAACGTTAATAGGGGTTTGTGGAATGAGTGAAAACTTCTCAGTCTGGGATTGTTAACCTTCCCTCTTCCTTCCCTCCCCTGGCCGTTGTCAATCACTTTTATCTTCCTTTGTCTGTTTTCCCACCTTGGTGAGACCCTTCCCACCTTTCTTCTCTTGCTGTCCAGTTGGGAAGAATTTGTGAGGTGAGCCTCTCCACCAATGAGAGAGGAAACAATCAGGAAAGGGGCCCTGTCCAAATTGGGTTTATATATTTGGGTTATACCCTTTGAAACACACCCTCTGCCTCATGTTCCACATGGGATAGATAGCCCTCTTCTCCCGGGGAAGAGAATAAACTCCTGTTCTTACCCTAAGGCATCTCTGTGTTTACTTTTCTTACTAAATTAAGGATAAAGGGTATTTTTCAACCCAAACAGGGGGAACATTCTGCTTTTATTTTTTTTTTTAGTGCTTTGCTGTTTTATTAAATGAATTTTCTTTGAACTGCAAGTAAAAGTGGGCACATCCATGAGGACTTGGGAGTGCCTGATCAACACATTACCCAGGCCTAGGGCGGCTCCTGGGAGCTGGGTTGGTACTCATTGTCCTGTCTGGATGCCCTCATCCTGCAGGGATCCTGCAGGGAGAAGAGCAGCCAATTCACGCTCTGATTGGACAGCTTTAAATAACCATTTAATGTTGCATGTCAAGGAGCCATTGGAATACCTTTGTTTATTGCTATGGTGATTAAGTAGTGGGTTGGAATAAAAACAAAAACATGCTAAATGACTGGCTTCCAGCTCTCTAGTGCCCGGCACACACAAGGTCTGCCAGTGAAAGGAGTGTCTCAGCTTGCAAGGCTAAGGACTCTGCCATCGGGTGCCTGCACACACTAGGCACATACCAGATGATTAGTTGATGATAGGATGTGAGAGCCTTTGGAGGGACATGTGGACAGGGGACAGTGTTAGGGGGAGGAAGTCCCAGGTTGGAAGCTCACTCTGACAGTGATGAGCCGCTTAGAGAAGGGTCAGTAACTCATCAAGCCTCCTGTTCTTTCTCTTTTGTAAAATGGAGATGATATTTTAAGTGGTGCTTGTCATGCAGAGCTGGTGTGAGAATCATGCAAAAAACTGCATGGAAAGTGCTCTTCAAGCTTCATAACTCTTTATAAATGTCAGTTATTATGAATCCTCCACATTTTTTCAAACTGCCTGAGGTGGTGGGCTATTAGGAAATTTGTTTAGAGAAAAATTGGAGGGGAGCCTTGAAGGCAGGTCCTTAAGTCATCTCCCCAAGAAAACCTAGAAAGGAGGTCCCAGACTTCCTAGCAAAGAAGGAGGCTATCTGAAGATTCTGGGAAGGAGAGGAAGGGAACAAGCGTTTATTAAGTACCTACTCTGTGCCATATTTCAGCTGATCCTCACAGCAAACCTGGGGGATCAGTGCTGTTATTATCCCCATCTAATGGCTGAGGCACCCAAGGCAGGCAGATGTTAAAGCACTTGCCTGGGATTCCACAGCTAGTAAGTATCTGAGGCTAAATTTGAATTCAGATTCTTTACTCAGAGTTTAGTCCTCGAAGCTCGGTACTACCTGGCTGAGTCATGCCTGTAAAAAGTAAGTGGGCGTGGATGGGGAAGTGAGCATCCAGAGACAGGGCAAGGTCTGGGCTGCATTAGGACTAATTCTTCAGCTCAAGTCCTAGGAAGGACCTGCCAGAGAAAGGTTGGAGCAGCAGCAGCAGCAACAGCCAAGCCACATAGAAAATCAGAGGAGATGAGCAGAAAGTCTCAAGGCACCAGCACTCAGACTGCTCTGGTCTGAAATCACACCACCATGGGCAGCCAGCCCCAGCCGGCACTGGGGTCTTAGAAGAGGCTGGAGAAGCAGCTTGGCAGGATCCTCCCAGCCAAGGAGCCTGGTCCAAAGTGTGAGAAGAAGAAATCTTTCCAGGATGGGCTGTGTATGGACAAAGCCAGGAGATGCTGCCAGACTATGCTAACTCTACTCTGGTCTGGGAGACTAGACAGTGAACATGATCGGAATGGAAAAAGGAAAACATCTAATAAGATACAAGAAGCTACTGGAGAGAGGGAGAAGGTGGCGGGGGGAGAGAGAGAGAGAGAGAGAGAGAGAGAGAGAGAGAGAGAGGGAGGGAGGAGGGGGAGGGGGAGAGAGAGAGGGAGAAGGAAAGGGAAGGAGGGAGAGGCAGAGGCAGAAGGAGAGGGAGGGAGGGAGGGAGAGAGAGAGAGAAGATCCTAAAAAATATTTTGAGAGCAGCCTAGTGGTCAGTATTGTCCTCTCTGGAAAAAACAAAAACTCATGGGACCAGAGAGCATAGAAGCCTCATGCTAAGTTCCCAAGCATCCAGTGAGGGCCAAGAGAAAAAGCTGTTTTCCCTTAGAGTCATAGTGCAGATGCCCTGGACCATGGTGAACCTGTGATGTTTAGGCAGAGCCTGATTTATTCTGGAGCAGAGATGTGATCTCCAATAGAGAGCAGCCAATGAGACCCACAAAAGGTATCTCAGCTCCTCAGGACTAAAGATGCGATCTCCCTCCTCATGGGTGGTGCGGTCACACGGACTGCTCATCTATGTGCCTTTGGAGGTATAATTTCCTCATTGTTCATCTACACATTTTTTGGCATGGCAGATCAAGGTTTATTAGTGGAGTCTTCTGTACATTTTATTCCCATGCTATTTTGTTCAAGACCTTTGCTTTGAATTGGGTGTCCTCTGAATGACAGGTAAAAGCAATTGTATTGGTGGGGAGTTATGAGCTCTGGAAAGAGGGAAATAGCCTGGTTCAGAAAGTTCTGGGGGCCCATGGTTGAGGTGGTCGATGGAGATTTCACAGGCATTAGTAATCATCAGGATGAGCTTTTTGGAACAGCCACCTTCTCATGTCCCCCTTCTTTTCCTCCGTGGACGATACACAATGAAACACAGGCAGTCTTCTAAAGGGGAGCTACCTGGCTAATCAGTGACTTACATTTCTACTGAGTCAACCTTTCCTTGCCAACGTCATAAAGGCAGGAAAGGGAGAGCTGGATTTGGACCCAGCTCCTCAGAATACCCTGAGCAGTAACTAACCTGAGGTGAAAAGGGCTTTGTCCCAAGGTGTGAACAAGGGAGGGAATCAGGCTTCCCTGGATTGGGCAGGGGGAGATGGGCAAGAACTCCTCATGGCAGCCCCCATGCCTCACTCTCATCCACAGCACAATGACCACTCCAGGCTCTGGAACTTAGGCGCTGTCTCACTGCCCTCCATCTGACTTTTCCCCTAGGTCTGACCACTCACCTGGTCACACTAGCCCCAGGACTGACCTCCTCACCTCCACTCAACTCTCTTTTCTTCAGGGAAGAAAATGTCCCCCAGGGCTATATTTTAGGCAGTTCAAGATATTTAGAAAAACTCCACAATTCTTCATATCAAAGAGGGAAGATGGAAGAGCATATTCACTGTTGTCCCTGATGGTGGTTGGGAAGACAAATAGAATCTGCAGGTGTGTGAGCAACACTCAGCCTGTTTGCCCAGCGAGGGCACCACAGCTGTGCATCCTCTCTGCTTGGTCCCGACCAAGGACAAGGCTCCCAGGCTGCCCATCTATGTCCTTACTGCTCACTACAAAGCCCAGCTCCTTAAACCTGGCTTCCACTACCCATCTGCTGCCTCTCCTCCTTCCCCTGTATCCCCTCCCTTCCCTTCTCTCTCCTCCTCTTCCTTTCCTCTCCTCCCCTTATTCCCCTCTCTCCCTCTCTCCTCCTTTACCTCCCCTTTCCTTCCTTCCCGATCCTGGTCGGTGCCAATCCAATGATCTAGACATTTATTAATTGCAGAGGATGGCATTCCTTGATGTGTCCATGATGCATGATGACCTCCACCATGACATCAAATTTATTCCCATCTATTTTTGCCAGGTTTGTCTCCTGGTCTGTATATGACGGATGAAGGTAACTCATGGAGGAAAAGCCCAAGGACCTAGAGAAGATGGCCAATGCTAGCTTCTAATTGTGCCCATGCCAACATTCATTGGGAGAGCAGGGAGGGTCTGGCCAGACTGTGCCCCAGTGTGCCTGTCTACAGAGTAAAGGTGATCACGAATGTGTTAGCCTCGAAGCCTAAGACAAAGGTTCGCACTAAGTATGATGCTGAGACCCTGCTCCCTGTTGTTTAGAAAACACTGAGGTCCTTGTGCAGGGAGAAGGTGGTGCTCCTCCCCCCGGGAGAGAAAAATGAGCTGGAGGAGGCCAGCCACTGACACCCACCAGCCTCAGTGTCTCTCCAAGACTTTCCCTCTCATTCTTCCATTGCAATCTCGTGATGTCAGGTGAGTAGGAGAAGCTTGACCTCCATTACAGAAAGTACTGAAATTCAGAGATGATGAATTAGCTGAGGCTGGCACAGCTGGTCAGTGGCCAAGCCTGGGCTGGGATCCTCTTCTTGTCCTCATTCCAACACCACCCCTTGGGGGCTGTTTCCCAAATTTAGACTCTGCTTTCCTCCCCCAGAATATGGTGGCCACACTCCACAAGGACAAAGTGAACAGACCTTGTGATGGATAAAGGCATCAGGAGGAGGTGGCAGGGAAACCAGAAGGTTATTCATGGTCCCTAATGTAAAGTTACTGATTGTTACTATAGAAGTGTTACTCATGACAACCACAGCTGGTAGTAATAAGGTAATGTTACTCTTTCTTTCTACAGGGAGGCTACTTTCCGGAACTGTTGGGTGAGGGCACCCTAAGTTCCCAGCTGCTCTCAGAGGAGCAGGCTCCCCCTCACCCCTTGGCTCTGGCCCTTCATGGATGGCTCACTCTGGGTGCTGTTTGTACAATGCTCCTGTCATGCTCCCATGCCATTGGTTAGACTGCCTCCTGACAAGGCTTAGATCAGAATGGCAGACAGGATTCAGGGTGGGTTAATATGATTGCCCCTGGCCTTGATATTCCCAGTCACCACCTTCTAGGCCCTGCAGCAGCAGCAGCAGCAGCAGTATCCAGTAGCAACTTTCCCTTGGCTTCCCCACTAGGGTCAACTCTTCCTCCCTCAGATCCACTCACATGTAAGTCAAGACATCAACCTCATGATGCCATCAGTCCCCTTTGAGAATGAAGGACAAATGACAGCAGCAACAATTTTTGGTCACTTACATTTTGTAAAATATTTGGGATTTGGGGGCTGTATTGTTTTAATTAATTTTTTTTCAAAGAACTGGGACAATTTACTTCAGTGCGGTTTTCATTTATGATTTCTTGAAATATAGCTCTGAAAAAAAAACCAGACTTTAAAATGAGCCTATTGTGTTTCAAGTGAAATTATTTGACTTTGCCTTTAGACCCAAGTGGCTTTTGTTGGCCAGTAACTGGCCTGGCCCAAGCCTCTATGGTCCATTGTTTAGGTTCTGATGGCTTAGAATGAGTGTAAATAGCAAATTTTTTCTGTTCTGGACAGAAACTTTGAGGGTTTTCCCCTCCTAAATCGACATTTTTGTGATGGTAAATTGAGCCATCTTTATCTCAGTCCTTAGCTGGTAGATTGGCATTGCCTCAGACAAACTGATCCCTGGGAAAGACCTTATTAGAAAGGCCAAGGTAAGTACCGCAGGCAGAGCCCTCATCAGTTGTCCTGACTTTTGTCCTGCCGCTGGACTTCGATGACTTGGGAGGAGAGGGTGAGGCTGGTGACTTTGCAAGCCCTGCCTCACTTGAATCCAATTCACAAACAAGCCAAAACATCACCTGTGATGCCACTGATCCTAATCAACAAGAGAGAACAAGACAACTACACTCAGTCAATGGCTGTGCCAGGCACCGGGAGACCAAGTCAAGAGACTGAATGGCCCTGCCTTCAGGGAGCTTACATCCAGCGGCTGTTTGGATGTGGAAGGTGAATGGGTGCTTGCTGCTGAAGAGAAGCCAACTCAGTAAAAGGCGTTGTGGGGGATGGGAGCATAGCTAGGGGCGCTGGCCTGGAGTCTGGAAGACATCTTCCTGGGTTCAAATCCAGCCTTAGACACATCCTAGCTGTGTGACCCTGGACAAGTCACTGAACCCTGTTTGCCTCAGTTGTCTTCACCTGCAAAATGAGCCAGAAAAGGAAATGGCCGTGAGGATCCTTTGGAGAGCCCTGGAATGAAATGGTTCAAGTCTTACCATCACCATTTTACAGATGGGGAGACGATAAGCCTTTCCCTCCCTTGTGGAGCCAGCCCCTAGCAGGGGCAGTTCCTTGACTTTGGTGGGCTGCTCTCACCAAGGCACCAGGCTCCACTTTCCTCAGGTCATTTGCATCCATCTTCAGGGAGTGCCCCCTCGAGCAAAGCTCCTGGAGACTTCTCTCAGGATACCTGCCCACCCGGTCAGTCTTCCCAGCCTGGTCAGACCTAACCCCTGACGAGTCCTTCTGTAGCTTCTGGGTCAAGGGCAATGATGGTGCACAGCTCTCCAAGATGGAAATCTCCACAGTTAAACTCTCTCTCTTTTTATTCACAGGAGAACCAAAAGTGGGCTTTGTCTCCTGAATAATAGATTCTGAACTCCACAACCAACTGGCATCCAAAGCAGACTGTAGCCCTCCCCTCATTACAAGGCCATCTAAAAACCATAGTGCGGAGGCAGTTTTGTTGTGAGGAAAAGTGATGGCTTTGAGAATGCACAACGTTTTCTGTTGTCTACACACATCTATCTCCACACACACACACACACACACTCACCATGGTAGGATTTTAAGAGGTTCCGTTTTAACAGTATGGTGGGTGGCGGGGATGGTCATCAAAGTTTTGTTTTACTTAGTGGCAGCAGGGACAGGCAGCTGAAACTCCTCCAGCAACCGGGAGGTCTGGTCTTTCCTGAGATCAGCCGGTAATAGGAGAGACCAGGCACTGCCTGCAGGCTCTGGCCAGAATCTAATTACCATCTCTAAGAATTACTTAATCTCAGTGAAATGTGCCGCCTTCTGCACCTGCTCCTTTCTCCTCCGTCACTGCATCTTGGAGTGTGACCGATTTTGAGGAGCCCCTGCCCCAGTTCCCTAAGGCTGCCTCCTACCTGAGCCTGGTTGCAGAGGTGGACACTTCCTGGGAGCAGGTTCTCCCATCCCCCTCCACTTCTGGCTCGTCTTCCCCCACCCCCACCACAAAGAGCTAGGAGAAGATGGGCAATGAACTCAGCCCCTGGAAGTGGTCCAGCTGGCTGGACTGGACTGGGAAGGAAGTAGCTGAACCTGGGAAGAAGAAAAGCAGAGAGTTCTGATTGGTAGCCAGACTGTGGCTGTGCCCACTTGGTAAGACACATTGGTGCCTCTCCCAGACACCCTGCTCAGCAGAAGGAGAGGGACTGAGCATCCCCAGGGCGCTCTCCCATGCTCCATTCATGTCACAGAGGCTCCAAGCTTGGGGTTCACTTACAAGCCGAGCTGCTGCTGGGGCCAGAATGGAAACACCTCCTGCACCATTTCAAGGTTTACAAAGGAGGGGAGTCAACGCCTTACAGAAGTGAAATGTTGCAATGTCTGGAGCAGGATTCAAACACAAGCTCCAGATATGATGCTGGGACCAGCATTCACACATTTATTCCTTTGAGTCAGGTCATGGTTTTATCGGTACAGAACCACCCTCTCCTGAGTCAGAGGGGAGGTCCACCCTACCTGGCTCTGGTGGTTTCCCAGCTGTCTGTGGCACTGAGAAGGCCTTGGCCACCTCCCTTCTCCCCCTTCCCCCAGCTTCATTTATGGGCTGTTGAGGGCAGGGATGGTCTTTCTCTTCATCTCTCTTAGTATTCCCAGGGCTTAGACCAGTGCCCACAACGAGTCTGGGTCAGGGGTGGGGCCTGAGCCTAAATCCTCTCCTCCTTGTCCTCATCCTTGTCCTCCTCCTCCTCCTCCTCCTCTTCCTCCTCCTCCTCCTCCTCTTCCTCCTCCTCCTCCTCCTCCTTCTCTTCCTCCTCCTCCTTCTCCTCCTCCCTACCAGAAGCTTCCTGAGGGCACCAGCCTTCCCAGGGGCTGAGCCCCAGCACTGGTGTTAGTATGCCCACAAAGACTTATATGGTCATATACTCAAGAGTCACACCGGCTGACTCTCATTCTCTGACAAGCTCACACATGGAAGCTCCTAATTTTCACTGCGCCATCATGGGCTGGGGCTTTGAGACGCACTGGATTGTCATTGGCTGAGCCTGTGGCCACTCCAGAAGTAACAAACCGATAACAAAGCTTAGTGCACAAGCTTTACTTACCCTGTGCTGTGACCCACTGGTCCTGGGATAAGCCTTTGTTCCTGCCCCAAAATGCAGGCGAACCAATAACCTGCCTTGTGGGGAAGGAGAGACATGCTACCCTGGGCCAGTGTGTGCCCTGTGCTGACAGTCTTTCAGTACCCAGCTTCAGTGCCCACTGGGCATGGGGAGGGCAGCCATCCGGTACCTGCAGGTACAGACTCTCAGCCTCTTTATCAGGGGCTCCATTTTGAGGTCTTACCTTCCACTTTCCACTTCTCATTCTCCACTGAGGATTTTTTCCAGTGTTTTCTTTAGAGTTGGGGACAAGGTGCTGTCTTTTGTCTCCATTTGTAGATGTCTGGACATCACAGCTGGGGAGCATGGCAATTAATGTCTGGCTGGCCCTGAAGGCTTGTCCTAACCCTTCACCCTGCTTGGTCCCTTGTCACATGAGTGTAAGGACACGCATGTGAATGTGTGTAGATACATATATATATATATATATATGTGTCCTCAGACAGCTAAGGGGGAAGCCAGTGTGTCTTCTGCCTAAACAAACATCTCCACCTGTCTCCCAACATAGGCAGCTCGGGTTTTACCAAAACATGCTCTGCAAGATCCTCTCTCAGAGTTACAGGGACCAAAACTCACGACTGACCCAACAGTCCCTCTGCTAGACGCGGTTTGCTCCCCCTGTGCATGTATCAACCTCCAACTTGTGCGTGAGCAGAGCTGGAGCTGCCATTTTGGTCCTGCCTCCACCGTGCTCTTTGGTAAGGCTGGGACATCTGGGCACGAGGCTGTCAATGAAGTCTTGGCAGCTCGCTGGCTCAGCTCAAGGCACTGATTGCTTGTGCTGAATTTGCTACATATGGGATCTGCCATCATTTTATCTGCCACTGGCTCAGCAAAGGTTTCTAGGCAAGAACCCCAAAAAGTGTCAATTAAAAGAAATATGAATCCTGCCACTCTCTTGTGCTCATTAATATTTAAGCTATCCTAGGTCCCAGGCAAGAAACTTCATGACACTCTTTTTTAAAAAGTCAGTAAAGGGAGAGATGATTCAGAGCGAGGGAAATGTTCATTAGGGCAGTCAGCTCTCCCCATCACTGACAAGTGCCATCCATATTCAGGGGTAGAAGCCACCACCAGGGGGTGTCTCAGGAAGGGAACCATAACAAAGTTTCTTGTTGGATCAGCTGTGGAGCTTCTGAGGGGTCCCCAAACGTCACAGGAGCAGAGGAGGCAGTGGCCAAGGAAGCTGCTAGAAGACCGTGGTTTTTCTGTGATACGTGGATTGGTAATACTACTATTAATCATGATGATAACAAGCAATAATGCTAGCTCCTGACAGAGCGCTTTAAGATGAGGGCCGTCATACCAGCATCACCTCCCAAAGCTGTGAGGACCCAGGGAGTAAATAGTTGTAAACTCCCACCCAAAGCTGGAACTTGTTTTCCTGAAGCTTCTGGAAACTGGGAGAAAGGCCCCGCAGAGAAGAAAACCATGCACTGTTTTCCTGTGTTCTGGCTCTTCAGGGGTGCCTCAGGACTTTGGGCCTCTCTTTGGAGGGGTCCTAGGAAGAAACACAGACTTGAGGTGATGGCACCTACAGTCAAAGTCAACAGAACTGCTGTGCTCCAATGGAAGTGATCTCTGGGGGTCTTCCCATCCCCCATCCTCAGCTTCTTCATTTCTTTATAAATGAGGAGAAGGGACCCTCTTTCCTTAATCCCAACTAATATGGAGCTGGAAGCTTCCTCAGAGATCCCAGAGAGCAATCAAGCTCTTTTTTTTACAATCCAGGACACTAAGAAGCAGCGTTCTGCACAGCGGGCTAGGGGATGACCCTCTGGCCAGCCCAGAGCTCTTCCTCAGGTTCACCTAGGGAGTTTTTGGCTTGTTGGAGTCTCTGGCTGGAATCTCTGGAGTCTGAGCTGATGGGGGCCTGTTTCTGAGCACGAATCAAACACAGGCTTGAACAAAATTTTGGTGCCCACTGGGCCATGGTCCAGCAAATTCTCCCCTCTCTCTGCAGGTGCTCCAGAGAGCCAGGCTTTCAAAGTCAGGGGCCTCTGTGGCAGGGTTGGCACACAACTGGAATAGCTCATTTTCACACAGATGATTTTGTAGACAAGTCCCAAACTGTTGACAGGCAGCAGTATCCATGGTAGGATTTGCTGGCTCACATATAGAAGCATGGGAATGGACCTGCCTCCCCCCACCACCCCCTTCAGCCAGGCTCACCCTGATGTCAGCTGAAAACTTACTCTGGTTTTCTCACTGGGACATTGTGCAGATTGGCCATGAGAGTCATCTACTGGCCATGGGCTCCTGGACCTTTGTCCCCCACGGAAGGACCAGAACCCAGGGGAAGCCACAGCCACAACTGGAGACCCATTTGATGTGAAAGGAGCTCAGCTTGTCAGAAGGACTGAATGGGCTCACTTTCTCTCCATTTCCATCTTGACTTCTGTGGGGCACATTCCTCCAGGGGTAATAACTGATACACTTCTCTCTTCAGCAGCCAAGGGGAACCAGAAAAAGAATAGGGGTTTCCCCACCAAGCAATTGTGGCTGCGCCAGCCAGGATCCTGCCAACATCAGGGAGCATGGCAGGTGGGGGACAGTCCAGGGCCATCTTCCCAGGGGATCCAGCTCTTAGATCTTTTAGCCTAAAAGATCAGTTCCCCATCCCGTGGCTCTCCTGACCCCTCTCAGCTTGTCTTTTTTCACCTCCCCATCAGGACCAAGATTCTGAAAGCATCACTTCCAGTTGCTCCCATTTCCACTCCTTTCACTCCCTAATGACATCCACCCTGGCTCTTGGACAAAATCTCAATCCCTCCTGTCCCCCTGGTTGTTTCAAGGATCAAATGAGATGCTACGTGGAAGGCACTTTACTGATCTTCCTGGGCTCTGTGAATGCTGGCTCTTGTTAAGCTGAGACCTTCTCAGTGACTGACCAGCAAACTCCCAGCATCCTCCAGGTCTCAAGGAAGGTAAAATGCCGCCTCTGACTTGTGTGGATAGCTTGCTAGAGCAAGATACACTCAGGGCACTGCCATGCTCATTTACTGATGGAATTTCAGGGGCATGAGCCACGGAGATGACATTCCTTCTGCTCACGAGCACATCTCTGTGGGGTAGGAACAGCAGAGTTGAAGTGAATGTATGCAGGATGGACCCTAGAGGGGACCAGGGGTTTCCCCTATGGTGTGGATGGTGTGTGGGTGTAAAATGGTGGAGGAGGAACATCAGGCCAGAGCAGGTGTCAGAGATCATAGAACTGAGCTTTGCAGTCAGGAAAGACCTGAGAGGAAAGAGGGTCCCTTCTCCTCATTTATGAGGAAATGAAGAAGCTAAGGATGGGGGAGGAAATGACATGCCCAAGGTCACAAGGCAGTAAGTGGCCAAGTCCAGGTCCGCGACCCTTAGGTCCAGCACTCTTTCCATCATCCCTCTGTGGCCTGGGAGGAGAGATGGGGAAGACCAGAGAAGAGATTTGGAGGAAGAGACAGAACAGCTCCTCCCCGGAGAGCCTTTCAGAGACATAGCCTTCCAGACCCCTGGTCATGCTTCCATGCCACAGTGGAACACCACAGAGGACCTCAGAGAGTTGATACAAAGACAATGGAACAAAAATGATGCAATTTTCAGTTCTGAATATGATGTCTGAATATGATTTCCTTAGATCATGGAAGGGAGAGTATCCTCTGGGGTAAAAAAAAATCCATCAAAAACAAATAAGTAAGTGATGCTGGGAGGCCCCCCCCGGGTAGCCAGCTGCCCAATGCATCTGCTTGGTCACCAATTGAAGCCAGCTACAATGGGCAAAGGACTGCTGGACTTATGGGCTGCTGAGCTGGAGGGGTGTCCTGCTCACAAAGAAAACAGATAATGGGACAGCAAGGATCATGTCTTATTTTTTGCATATGAGGAAAAAAACCACATTGGCACATGTCAGAGATGTGCTGATGGGTGTGGTGGGTGGGACCTGGCAGCTCCTTAGAAAAAACCCCCAAGCTGAAGCTAGGGAATGGGAGGAAATAGGAGCCTTCAGCTGCCAAGGGAGCCAGAAATATTGGTACCTGTCAAAAATGTACATAAATAATCAAAACATGGTAGCCACAATGGTCTAGTGAACAGGGTAGGGAAGAGCATTTATTTAAGCACCTATAACTTGCCATGACTATTTCACTGGACTTCACTATTACCATGGGAGGGGTAATCCCAGCTGTTCCCAATAGAATGGACATCTGCTTCTTGAAGGCAGAGAAGATTCAGTTCTCTTTTTTGTTCCCAGGCACTTAGCACAGCTCCCAGTGCATAGTACAAGCTTAGTGAATCCTTGTTGCTTGATTTTTCTCCTTTTCTCATCTTTTTAGAAGCATCAGGCTTAAAGTCAGAACCCTGGGCCTTGAATCAGGAGGGAACTACACTGAAATGGCCCTTCAAACACTGATTTTGTGGCCATGGAGGAATCATTTACCTATTCATCTTTCTCATCATGTGAGTAGTGTCTGGTGTGGTCCCTTATCATATATGTATCCTCCAGAAATGTTAACCCAAATCCAAAGCACTTTTCCAATCTACACTCACTCAAAAAGCCATGACTCATGAGCCCCTACCAATGTTTTTACTTATTCTTATCAGCCAGAGAACACAATTAGTTCAAAGCAAATGCATTTAACAAAATGACATAGAAAAACAGTAATATGGTGTTCATACTTCCAGCCCCAATAAAGCTGGAGCACACTTTCCCACAAGAACAAGTGGGCTGAGTGGACATGTCCAAGGCACCCACGTGGAGAACATGTCTATTCTGGGTGCAGCAACGTCTTTTAGTCATGCCCACTAGTCTCCTACAGGTTGGTGGATCCATTGCTAGACGCTGGCACTATGACTGTACCTGTAACATGAGATAATTGTCATACTCAGGGTTTCTGTATAGCACTGTAAGGTTCATGAAGCCCTTCACATAGGTGATATCATTTGATAATCACAATCATTGTGTGAGGTATTTACTACACTTATTAGCACCCTCAGATTGTGGATGGGGAAACTGGCTCTGAGGTTAATAACTGTCTCATGGTCACACAGTTAGAGACAGTGACAGGATCTTGACTCAGACCAGATTGACCCTGGGTCCAGTGCTCTGCCCATTAGGCCAATCTGCCTCCCAAATAGGAAGCTCACCAGATGTTCTGTTTGAATCAAATGAGGTCAAGTATGTGAACTGATTCACACATTTTGAAATACTATTTCATTGTCAGCTAGTATTGCTGTGATTATGCAGAGAGCAACAGCTCTCCCTCCTCTTCTTCTCCCCCTCTCCCTCCTCTTCTTCTCCCCCTCTCCCGCCCATCTTTTCTCTCTTTTTCACACTCTCTCCTTCCTCACCCCTTTTCCTTCCCCTTTCCCTTCCCCCCTCTCTCTTCTCCCTCTGTCCTTCCCTCTCCCTCCACTTCCCCCTCCCTCCCCTTCCTTTTCCACTCCTCTTTTCCCTCCCTCTTTCTCCTCTCCTTCATTATGATTCTTGACCTCCCAGTTCTATCACTGCCAATCATCATTTCCCCCACTTTGGTAGATGAGGAAAGGACCCTGGGTTTCCCATTTGGACATTTTTTTTTCATTCTAGCAGCATTTCTTAAGCACTGCTTGGTACCAGGGACTGTGCTAAAACAAAAAGCAGACAGGCCCTTTGCTCAGGTAGCTGACATTGATGGGGGGAGCCATGCCCACGCACCTATTGTTTCAGTGGTTGGAAAGGACTAAGGGAGAATTCGGAGGGTTCTTTGTAAGAGGCGGCCCTTGAACTGAACCAGCTCACTGCTCTTGGGACAAGGCAGTGTCATGAGCATGGGTGTGTTCACCAAAACACACCCTCCTGTTGGCACAGGTGTGAATCTGCTCTCAGCCTAAGCCTAAACATACCCACGTGCCCTTCTATGCACACAATCCCTGGGCATCTCGGGAAAACCCTGAAATGTGCCTCAAGGCCACCCTGGCTTCTACTCTGGGGGGGGGGTGCACACCACCCAGGACTCTCTGGTCTGCCTTAGTTTCCCCGTCTGTAAAATGCCCTCAGGGCTAACAAGTTTGGAGATGCTCTCTATTGCCCCAGCCCCTCACGGCTTCCGAGCGGGGGTGGGGTGAGTCATCCGGAGGCTGCTCCCCTGAGCACTCCACCGTGAAATGTATTTTCAGTGATTTTATGTCTGTCAAAAACTGAGTTCTTAAATGTTCATTATCATTCTCTCTGACGCGGAGGTGGCGAGCAATTCCTTGGTTCTCATTTGAAATGAGAACCAAGAACGGAGAGGAAAGAGGGAAACCCGTGGGAACCGTGGACGCCTCTGGAGGCAGGATCTCGGGACCAGCTTCCCCTGGACCAGGGATAGCCTTGGGCACATTCGGGTTCTTAGGCCCTCGGACCTGGAAGGGTTCTCAGAGGCCACCTCACCCTGGATCACGTCCCTGCAACAAACCCAAGGAGGAGCTGTCCAGCTTGGGCCTGAAGCCCTTCGTGGAGGGGAGCTCAGCCAGACCACAGCGCTTTGGGCTAGCTGCTCTCGCTCTCGTTCTCCTCAGAAAGTTCTTCCTTCCTACATTTGCCTTCCTGTAGCTTCCACTCACCGGTCCTGGCTCAGCCCTCCGGGGCCAAGCTGAGACAGCCTGACACAAAGAGGCAGCCTTTCCGCCTCCGAGTTGTCCTCTGAATCCTCCAGCTTCCCAAAGTCCTTCTGAGGCAGCTGGGGGAGCCACAGAGCACAGACCCCTGGGCAAGTCAGCTAGTTGCTGCCCGCCTCAGTTTCCTCAGCTGTAAAACGGAGATCATTACAGCCGGGGTTTTTTGTGAGGGTGACAAGTGATGGCTGGTCTTCTATTGTCACACCGCATCAGACCAGGGCAGAGCACGGGGACTCTCACTCCTTTTGCCCCTCTTAACACAGCCCAACAACACGTTTGTTTTCTTGGCTGCCAACTCACAAGCTCCTAATCGAGCTTGTGGTTCATTCAACCCCCTACATCTTTTTCAGATGAACTACACCTCCGCCATCTTGTAAAGAAGGAGGGGGGGGGGGTCAGTTTTTCAAACCCACTTACATTTTGAATTTTGTCTAGACTGAAGATTTCATTATCATAAGGAACTCCTGGTGAGGACAGTCCTGCTGCCAAAGCGGCTCGGCCATTTTTCTCTTACTTAAAGAAATTCTGGGGCATAATAAGTCACGTGCACAGGGAGACACAGTAAAAGGTAGAACTGGAGCCCAAATCTTCCTGATGCTGAAGTATCCTGTCCCTGCCATCCTGTCCCTCCATCCCTTCCTTCCTCTTTTTTTTTTGGTCCGGACTTGGGATTTCACTGGTGTAAGAAATTTCCAGTGAAGAAATCACCACCAAAGTCTTTGCAGTTTATAATCTTTAAAAATTGCTTCTGTTCCCCATAAAGGATATTTCATCTACCACCTCCAGGTCTTTGCATTAGTGGTCTCCATGTCTTGGGGACACTTCCTTTTCACCTCAGCCTCTTAGAATTTCTTGCTTCCCTCCAGACACAGTTCAACTCCTTCTGCCTAGAGCTTTTCCTGGTCCCCACATTAGTCTGCCTCCTCTCCCCTGTGTATGCCTATACAGGCTTTGCCCTTGTTGTGTTAAATTTGCATGTCCCCCAGGAGAATAAGAATTCCTTGACAGCAGGGATTGAGTATTTTATTCTGTATCCCTTGCGCCTAATCCCAGTCTCTTTGCATACAGTAGGAGCTTAATAAATGCTGTTTGAATTGAATTAATGGATGTTTAGCTTGTTCTCATAAAGATTTGTTAGGCAATTGAGCCAGTCAGGGTATGGATTATCAGGTACATTTTCTTGGTTACTTTTCTCTCTCCTACTCATAGTAAAGTTCATTAGTTTTCCAAATGTTCTCCCTTCTTTCAAATAGTTTGAAAACAAGTCTCTTAATTGGGACCATGAAAATTGTGTCTTCTCAGCCCTCAGTTCTAAGCTATTTCTTCTCCTGATTCTTTTTTCCAGAACTCATCTCACTTATAACTTTCTTTCTTTTTTTTATCTCTGGTTTCATTTCTTCCAGGAACTCTGGGAGTTCTGATGGCCCAGCCAAATTATTTTTTTCTCTACAGCTCTGTCTGGTTGGAATTGCTTTTGGATTATTCTATGCTTCTGGATTCATGATTTCCTCATTTCTTCACTTGTGACCATAAGAGCAGCAGCTGCCTCATCGGGTGGTTGTGAGGAGGGAAGGAGATTGTGCATTTAAATGTGTCTGATCACATACATATGGAGTCTGTGTGCATGTGTGTGTTTTATGAATCTTTAAGCACCAGATAAATGTTAGCTGCCAGTTGCTGTTGTTATTATTACTCAGCATCTTTGGTTTCCTCCTGCCTCCAATCTTTGGTCCTGGCTCCAGATCCGGACTCTGCCTCAGTTCTGCCCTCCTGGATGAACCCTCTTTGTTCTTGTCCTTGATGGCTCCCCAGGTTCCCAGCATCTACATCCAGATCACTGATAGGCTTATGATCCCTATTCCCTGATTTGTATGGGGTCGGAGTGCTTTGGTTTTTGAGGCCCCCAGAGCATCAGAGACCAGAGTACTCTGGATTTGGGGGCTCTGTGGGGCCCTTCAGTCAGAATTTCTGCCTCCTGTCTGGTCCCATATTAATGGCCTGATTGCTGCAGGTTTTTGACCCCCACATACACACACTTCTTTGTCTAAGCTTTGTGGGGGCTCACTTCCTGGGAGCAGAGTTTTCCAGGTTTGAGGTGCCCAGACCTATTGCTGGTGGAAGTGCCGCCTTGTTTGTTTGTGCTCTCCCCAGCATGGGCCGGGAGCTGACTTTCTATGACTTCCTGGGCTGGATGAATGAGCTTATCCTTGTTTCTCTTTGAATTTCTCGATCACTATTCTTTCTACCTAGTGCCTTTTCTCAGTTTTTGTTGTCCTCTTACTATAGCCAGGAGAGCAGGGCTGCTCAGTGCCACCATCTGACCAGAAGCCACAAAGGGTCCCCTTCAGCACCGGCTTTCCTTGAATATTTGGGAATGGTCCAGTTCCTCCTTCCTCTGGTGTTTTCTCTGGTGGTTTTCCCACCTCTTCGTGCAGCATGTGGGGGACTCCAAATGTGGAGGCTCCACTATACCTGATGCAGAAGAGTCTGTTGTGAACCTCTTGATGGATGTTCTGTACCTTCCTGTGTTCTATGCCCCTTCATTCTCAGTTTAAATGCTTTCTGACCAACTCTGTTCAGCGAGTTCCCTTGCCCAGACTTCTTTATACGTGTTTGTCCCCATTTTTGCTCACTGCTTTCCAAGGTGATGTCGCTCATACTCTTCTTCCATCCTTCTCAGTGATTTTATACGCCAGTGGCTGCCCCATTCCTGCCAGACAAGGAGGTCAGAGCAGCCTCTAGGCTCCTTCTGTGCTGTGGTGATGGGCTCTGGGGTGCTGAACTTCCTTAGCACTAGCCCGGGGCAGAATCTATTCCTCTATTTGCTTCTTGTTTTAATTTGAAGAACCCAACGCAACCAGATTGGACCTGGTTCACATTGTAAACTCTGAGTTTCACTTTTATTCTTCTTTCTTCTCCTGTAAGGTTGATTTTGGCCTTTGCTCTAAGAAATCAGTGGATGTGACTTGCTTTTCTCAGATGGAAGGTTCCTAAATTAACTCCCACATCAATAACCGATCTTTTCCTGTTCGTTCATATGCAATCAATTCTAGGGTTTATGATTGTTTTGTTTTGCTTTGTTTTTGGAAGTTCAATGACTCCCAAATATTTTCTTGAAGAAAGTATTTATGTTCGACTGGTAGGAAGCTTCTCTTCACTTTTCAAGACTTTGTTCTTTCTTGTTTCTTCCTCCAGCCCTTTATTTTCCAAACCATTTTTCACTGTCTTTTTTTCTTTGCAGTGGAGTCATGGACTCTCAGAGTGTATGTTGAATTCATTTGGAGGGTCTCACTGAGCTCTCCATAAAATTTCTTTGCCTCCTCATTCTCTGAAGTTGATGTTGGCAAGAAGGTGCAGATCTTTTCATGGTGGTCTTTTGGCAAATATTTATCATAAACACAATACAAGATTACCCGATATGCCATGAAATGAAGTTTCTTTTTGACTTTGGATGTATGGTCAAACCAGCTCATCCAGCACCTTGTTTTGCCTCTTTGGGGAGAACCTGTGAGCCAGCCTTCTCTTTAACTATGTTTTTCTTCCTTCTTGTGGCTTCATTTTAAGAGAAAATGCCAAAGATTTCTGGGATTCAGTTCTTGCAGTGCGATGCTAGCTGTGGGATAAGAACCAAATGACTAAAGTAGTAATTGCTTTGTTAATATTGGTGGATGACATAAAAAGTGACGTCTTTATCACCCTTCATTATCATGTTCTACTTCTAATACCACCAGGGCTAAAGTGGAAGGCACTGTATGGAATAGGGGACCATTTAGTCTCTGCCTTTGTTTAATAGATGCACGGCCAAGATGTATGCCAACTGGTCCTTGGGCAAGTGATGTACTTTGCTCAGCCCCTCTGGACTCAGTAAGGCTAGTTCTGCCCATAAGAGGCAATATTTCTACTGGTGCTGTACTCAAAGCCTTTCTAACCTGAAGGGCCCTACCAGGGCTTGTACTCACTTGGCAGAACTTTTGAACCCTGGGGCCACATCTACACACCCTGAAGCCTCAGAGTGGGGATGTCTGTGGGGGTCACCTCCAAACCAAGTCCACATCTTTTGGATTAGAATCACACACTCAGTCCCCTCAGTTATGCTCTCAAGGAGAAAGAGCTTGAGTGGGCACTCAATGCCAGTGAACATTGATTTGGGCACCTGTAAAGACCAGAATAATTCCTATTTCTGTCCTGCATTAAAGTGTATAGAGTGATCTTCTTATGATGCCCTAGGAGGTAGGAATCCTTCTGGAATCTCCCATTGTATGGATGGGCAAGCTGAGGTGCAGAAAGCTTATATGCAAACCTAAAAGTGCTATTGAAATGCTCATCATCATTACTATTTTACTTATTTAGGAGTCCTCTACAGAGCTTTAAAATTTGCAGAGCCCTCTCTGAATAACTCACTCCATCCTTGTAACAACTCTAGGAATGAGGTGCTCTTTTCATCCACATTTCACAGATGCGAAAACTGAGACATCAGATGGAGGTTAAGGGACTTGGCCAGGGTCATCTAGCTGATAAGTGTCCGATGCTGGATTTGAACCTGGGTCTTTCTGACTCCATCTCTGTGCTCCGCCCACTGAACCCCCTCACTTGCCCAGGGCCACATGGCCAGTGAGTGTCTGAGGTGGCATTTGACTCCAGATGTCTTGTTTCTGGGTTGAACGTGCTCACCACCATACTGCCTTGCTTCTCATATGACTTATGGGAAGCTGTGGCTCTCTCCTTGCCTGTGGAGGGATCCCTACCCAGGACACTCCAGACATCCATATGGTGGAAGCGGCACATGGGCACCTGTGGGCACCCCCAGCTGCTGCTGCCCATGATATAACCCAACAGCACAGGGGTCCCTGGATCAGAGCCTGTTAGCATTTCCCAGTGCCCTTTGCTCAGCTGAGCAGCCCAGCTTCTGCTAGAGAATGGTCTGCTTGGGTCCTGACTGCTACTCTACCTTGACATGGCTCCCTGATGAAGCCGCTCTCAGCTGTGCAAGCCTGATGATGCAGAGAAGGCTGACATGTTGGCAGGGGACCGCAGCAGCCACGGAGCAAAGATAGCTCAGCGGGGGTGGAGGACAATCAGCCGCTTCCTTTGTCATCTGTCACACAAGAAGATGCTTGTTCTGAGCTGGGAGGGAAAGTTTTGGTTCATTGTTCTGTGCTGAGGGCTTTGTGTGACCTGTGTGAACCGCAGTGCCAGGATGGACTGAGGCTGGATCTAGGGTATGGTGAGAGAAGGTGCTGTCCCCCTGGAAGTGTGAGCAAACCCATTATATCATTATGTCGATGGTGTGTTCCAGACTGGAGGATTGGGATATTTGCTTGGGCTGTATCCCCAGGGCTCTGGAACCTCACCCACTCCTTCCTAAGGGGTGATGATTCTTGCCCTGAGGGGAGCAAGGGAAGAGCCATGAAGCTCTGTGCTCTTATCTCCAGCCTCTGAGAGGGCCACAGGATCCCCCCCCCAATACTGCCCATCTGGGTACAGATCTGGTTCAAAACAAAAGCCGCATCTCTGCTGGCTAGCTTGGCTTTAAGGGGGAAGGGGATGCCCCAAGCCAAGAGGGAGTAAGGTCCCCAAAACCTAGAGAGGAGAGTGTAGCCAGGTGAAAGGGAGGCAGGAGTAACAGTCAGATATTACCAAGAGGTCAAAAAGGATGGGGACCAAGAAAAGAACTGGATCTGATGGTTTAGAAAGCATTGCTGAGAGAGGAGAGGAAATGGACACAGGAGTGTAGACCAGGGGTGGAGAACCTGCAGCCTCAAGGCCACATGTGACTTCTAGGTCCTTGGGTGTGGTCTTTTGACAGAGTCCAAGTTTTACAGAACAAATCCTTTTTTAAAAAATAAAAATTAACTAATTTATTTTTAGTCTTCAGCATTCACTTCCATAAGAATCTGACTTTTAAATTTCCTCCCCCTCCCTCCTTTCACTCCTCTTTCCCTAAGAAGGTATGCCATCTGATAGAGGCTCTACATATTAAATCTACATAGTAAACATATTTTCACATTAGTCATGTTGTAAAGAAGAAGTAGAACCAATGGGAGGAACCATGAGAAGGAAGAACAAAAGAAAACAACACCAAATTCAGGCTCCAAAGTTCTTTCTCTGGATGTGGATGGAATTTCCACCAAGAGTCCTTTGGGATTGTTTTAGGTTCTTTCATTGATATGAAGGGCTAAGTCTAGCAAAGTCAGTCATCGCAGATACAATGTATCTCTAACTGTATACAATGTTCTCCTGGTTCTGCTCCTCTCACTCAGCTTCAGTTCAGACAAATCTTTCCAGGTTTTTCTGAAGTCTGCCTGCTCATGACACCGTAGTGTTCCATTACATTCATATATCACAGCCTGTTCAGGCATTCCCCAATGGATGGGCATCCCCTCAACTTCCAATTCTTAGCCACCACAAAAAGAGCTGCTATAAATATTTTGTATGTGTGGGTTCTTTTCCTATTTTTATAGGATACAGACCTAGCAGTGTTATTGCTGGATCAAACAACATGCACACTTGTATAGCCCTTTAGACATAGTTCCAAATTGCTCTCCAGAAAGGTTGGATCAGTTCACAACTCCACAAACAATGTTTTAGTTGAACAAGTACTTTTATTAAGGGGATTTGTTCTGTGAAGTTTTGGTTCAGTCAGTGGGCCACACTGGAGGACCTAGAGAACCACATGTGACCTTGAGGTCACAAGTTCCCCATCCCTGGCGTAGATGTTTTTTTTTTTCTGGAAGTGTGTCTGGGAAAGAACAGAGCCTAAGCTAGAGGGATGGTAGCAGGTTCAACAAGGGTTTTTAAGGATGGAAGAGACTTAGGCATCTTTGCGGGCAGTAGGGAAGGAGCCAATAGAAAGGAAAAGGTCACTTCCATTTCTTGAATTTGGTAATCCTATGAACATGCTAGAAATATGTCAGAAATAGAGAAAGGGAAAACCACAGGTGAGTTCCTGCTTTCTGATTCCAGGTCAACATCTGTCTTGATTTCCCAGCCCCAGAGTCTTTCTCCTCCCTCTTACCTTAGTTGCATTTCACCCTGGCCCGAGTGTGTGACCTCTTCCTGCCTACATGTGTCCTTGGTTGCAGTAGAGCTGCCTCTAGGCAGCTTGCCCTGCCATCTTTGTCCTGGTACATTTGGTTCCTGCTCTTTGGACCAGGGTGCTGAGACAGCTGAAAATGACCCCTCCAATCCTGATGATTAAAATCTAAGACAGCAGGCAGGCCACAAGCCCTTGACCATAGGGACCATGACAGTGAGCCCTCAGCAATGTGGTTGGCATGTCCTCAGCTCACTTCTTGATGGATTCCAACCAAGCCCCAGCCACATTCAAATCCTCCCCAAAAGCTGAGTGCTCTGGCCTTTGGGACAGTTCCCTTCATGGAACTAGCAGGACAGAATTTCAAAGAGCAGCTTTGGAGATAAATTCTGATGTGTTGTTGTGTTAACCTGTACACTGGGTGGTGTTGGACTGCTCTCAATCTTTTCCTCATGGGTCAGGTCAGCCCCGTGGTCTGGGGAACCCTGAGCCATCTCAGCCTCCCTGGCAGAATCCCTGTGAGGCAAGGATGCCTCTTCTGCTTCCAGCAAGGGCACAGAAGAGCCTGAGCTGGCAAAATACAAGGCCCCTGAACCAGGACACCACGTGCCCTCCCAGGGTTAGCTCACTCCAAGCCAAAGTTTGAATGCAGCCAGATAAACCCAAGCAGGCTCCAGTCTGTGTCTATACCAGGGGCTCCAAGGCCTTGTGCTCTCACCTCCTCCTGAGCTCCCTGTCCTACCTGGTCCTCAGGCTGCTCTGTTCTCCTCTGAAGCCCCCTTGTCTCTTTCCAGCACATACAATATAAGGGAGAGGCTCACATGGACAACTTACCTGCTAAATGTCAAAGACAGACAGGACTACTGGAGTCCCCAGGGAATGCCCAGGAGGTCTTTGGGACATCTCAGGGGGCTTGAAGTTGAACACAAGGACCAGGTGGGTGTTTGAGGAAGGGGACTTTCTGGGGGGATTAACATGGACTCAAACCCTAGAGCTGGAGCAGACCCTTCTCTGCTTGGTCTGGGTCAGCTTCCTCTGGGAGCTCTCACCTCTTGGCCCCGGACTCTGTTGGCCTCACTGCCTGATGCCTGGTTGGGATCGCTGCCTGGATTCTTGAGGGAGTTGGCAGTGATCTCGTGGTCACTGAAGCCTCTGGACCATGGGTGTCTGGGACATGGGCCACAGACTGTAGGGGGTGTGAAGAGGCATGACCCCCCATGCTGCTCTCTGTGGGGTTTGTTTCTGTGAATGGTTTCATAGTTGGGGGCTTTTTAGACATCTGTTAGAATGCCTTATTTGGTTTGAATTTAAAATTGCCCCAATTTACCAGGGCCTATATTAATCTTATATATTCTGTAAATATACAACCCATTCTTAAAGGGAAAATGGTATGTGTAGAAGAAACTGAAAGAGATCCAGGGAGCTCAAGGCCGAGACAGACAACAGACAGACAACAGACAGACAGACAGGCATCTACTAGGTCCAAGCTGTCACAACATGTAAAGAGCTTGTCACTTAGGCAAGGAAATACCCCTTGTTGCCATGAAAAATTCCTGGGGGAAGAATTTCTAGACAATTGAGGGATCTCATGGGGTCCAGGAGAGTAGGTCTCTGAGAGGCCGGGGCTTCCTGGGCCATCAGGAACAGGGATATGGGGGAGCACTGGCACCTCTAGGAAAGGGGAAGGGGGGAACAAGGTGATGTTCCTTTCCCATCCCAAGAGGCAGCTGGGAGGCACCACCTGGAAACTGGAAGACCCTAGTTCAAATCCAGCCTCAGACATTTCCTAGCTGTGAGACCCTGGGCAGCTCACTTCATCTCTGCCTACTTCCATTCATTACACTACTGAAAATGAGGATAATGAGAGCACCTACCTCTATGGGAGAATGCCATGAAATCACATTTGTCAAGAGCTTAGCACAGTGCCCAGCACATCGCAGGAGCTTAATAAATGCTTGTCTCCTCTCCCACAGGCTCCAGTCATCCAGTCTCTGCCGGTGTACTGGATGCCCAAGGCTGCCAGGCTGGAAGGAGCCAGTCCAGGGCAGGCATCACAGATCTTTGCCTCCCAGATGTGGCTGGGTGCCCAACTCTGCCCTACCATGGGTGCTCTCAGGTCAGGGAGGAAGCAGAGTGACGGCGAGTGAAAGTGAACTCCTAGTCCTGCCACCTTTCATTCCATCCAGGGATGTCTGAGGAGTTCAAAAATGGCCCTGAACAGCCTCCATCTTCCTTCTTTTTGGGAGAGAGAAAAGAACAGTGAAAGGAGGGGGACATCTGCAATTTTTCCATTCCAGATACTAGAGGTGTCCTGTGATGACCAAAGAGGTGAGAGAGCCTTGGAGGCTGCCAGAGAGTGAATTCAGCTGAGAAAGAATGACCACTCTCACTGAAAATCTGCATATTTCTCAAAAATGGTGGATTTAAGCCAGAGACTCTTTTGCCTTGGCAGACCAGTCCAGTTAGACCTTCACACTCACTGTCCATCATTCCCAAGACACCTGTGTTGTCCTGACTGGCCAGGCACACTGGTGTTCAGTTTCAATGCTATGAGCCAGAAGCACCATGGCCAGTGCCCAGGGGAGCAGACCAGTAGTTGGAGGGGCTGCCAAACAGGTGGTGAGTTTATGCATCTACTAAACAAGGATCCAGAGAGGCTGGTATGCACCTTAATGATTCTGAGAATGTAAGCCTCTGGAAGAAAACACCCCAGGAAGGCATAAACTCTGGGTTGTACAGAGGAAAGACTGAAATGAAAGCGTTCACCCCAAGGCTTCCCTCCAGGGCTCAGCCCCCATCCTTGGTCCACTGTTCACTCCCTCCAGGCTCCCCCATCACACATACCAGCCCCTTGACCCCTGCCAGTCTCCAGGCAGACAACACTGCTCTGCTCTTGCCCTCACATGGAAGAAGAAAACAGGTCATATGTAAAGCTCATTTGTCATACAATGGAATCATGCCAAGGGGCAGCCACAAAAGCCTTAGCTTTCTGGGGAGAACCCCTAGGATCCTCAGTTTGGCACCAGCTGCTCTAACTTCTGAGTTCCCCCCACACACACACACACCAAGTGCCCAGATGGGCCTCTCTGACCAAGGTTTCCATGAGCCCAGAGGTCTGGGAGTTCTGCACCAGTGTGAAGATGAGCCCAGCCCTTCTGGCCTACAGGACCCTTGTCATCAATCTTCCCACATTCCTCCTTGATGTCCTGCAGTGTCTGCTATCCCTAGGGCCAGGAGAAGGGTCTGAGTCTCACCTGTCAGAAACACATACTCTACCTGGACCATTCTGTCTCCTTCCTGATCCCCTAAGCAGTGACTACAGACTTGCTTCTGCTGGCTCCCTCTTGGGGTTGCTGCTGCTGCAGTGATGGCAGGATTGGGAAGAATACTTTCTCACCTGCAGCATCTCCCTGTCTCAGCTGCCCTAATGCCCCAAGCTCCTTGTGACCTGGTTGCCTTGGGATGCTGAGCTATTGTTGGAGTATGTCCCCAGCAAGCCTTCTGCACCCCTTGAGGTCTATGTCCCATAGGTCACTCACCATTCTATGATGAGACATCATTCAGCAGATAATTTGCAGAGACTCACATTCTTAGGAGGGCTTGGCTGTCTCTAGAAGTTCTCACTCCCGTGAGGGTGAGGGTACGGTGGAAAGCACATTGAGTGTGGAGTCAAGGACCTGGGCTCCAGCCTTGGCTCTTCTCCTGCTATCAGGTCACCTTCCTCTCTGGGAACCTCTCAATCCTTCTGCCTTCATGGGCTCTGTGGCTCTGGCCACACTGCCCAGTGCTTGTTGGTCTTTCATTTTCATCTGAGTCCATCCTTGAATGTTGGAGAAACTGACAGATGTCCCAGCTGAGCCACTGCCAATGATATCAGGAAGATGGTGTGGAAGGGAAAGGTAGCCCAGGGCTGGATAAAGGGAAATGTCTTCCTGAGGTTCAGAAAGGAGAAAAAATAGACAGCTGTAGAACATGTTAGCAAGCTCAGTGAATGGTGAATAATCCAGAAGACTTTCCTCCTTTGATCCTATGTAGTGGTAACCACACTGGCACACCCAGAATGGCCTCTAGCACAGGTTCTTAGATTTGCTTTACTAGGAAAGCTAGTGGTTCAAGGGGTCAACAATCTTTTTAATTACATTCATTAGTTCAGGTGAAAAGTCAGCACCCTGAACTTCAGAGAAAATCCAAACAAAGAAAATAGAGAAAATACAAGCAGAGAAATAAAGACCAACAGGCAAGGCTTCTAACTCTCTGAGAAATTACCACAGATCAACAGACAGATCCAACTCTCTGATCAAGGCAATACATACATAGTCACCAAAGAGAAAAGCACCAACATCTGGGTTTTTTCAAGGGGGGAGGGTGTTCCTTAAAGGCTACCCAGAGTCTCATCTGGTCAAATCACAAGAACACTCCTCCAATGAATGAGTCCCGAATCAAAACCTCACCTCAGAGTATATATACCCTTCTTCAGAACCAGAGGACATCACAACTCTCCTGACTCAGTGTCTAATTAGAAATTAACAAAAGGTGTGAAAGTCTTCCTATAAGCAAGCCTCCCCTAAGTCAGCTTCCCTTAATGGGCTCCATGGTGAGGTCTATGAATGGGTGGGGAAGTTCTTAAATCCCATTAACACTAGACCCTGAGAGGCAGCTCTATGTACCTTGGACTCAGGCAGTGAAATTCTTCACTGTATTAGTAAAGAGAGGTCCAGTGAGTCTATGGAAAAGGAAGGGATCTCCACAGACATTATGGTGTCCTCAAGAACAAATCATGCAAGGAGCTTTCCCTAAAATGACAAGTATCTATCTAAAACAAACATCAAGCATTATCTGTGTAAGAATAAGCTAAAAACTTCCCAATAAGATCAGAATGGAGAAAGGATACCCATTATTAACTCTATTATTCAATATCATACTAGAAATATTAGCTATAGAAATAAGGGAAGAAAAAGAAACTGAAGGATTTAGAACAGGTAATGAGGAAACAAAACTATCCCACCTTGTAGATGATATGATGGTATACTTAGAGAATCCAAGAAAATAAGTAAAAAAAAAACCAACTAGTTGAAATAATTAACAACTTTAGCTAAGTTGTAGAATATAAAATAAACCCAAATAAATCATCAAAATTTCTATGTATTACCATCAAAGCCCAGAAGGAAGAGATAAGAAGAGAAATTCCATTTGAAATCACTGCAGATAATATAAAACACTTGGGAGTCTACTTGCTGAGACAAACTCAGGAACTATGTGAACACAATTACAAAACACTTTTCACACAAATAAAGTCAGATCTAAACAGTTGGAAAAATATTAACTGCTCACAGGCAGGCTGAGCTAATATAATAAAAATGACAATTCCATCAAAATTACTTATTCAATGCCATACCAAACTACCAAAAAACTATTGTACAGAGCTAGAAAAATAACAACAAGTTTCATCTGGAAGAACAAAAGGTCAAGAATATCAAGGGAATAATTGAAAAAAATGTGAACAAAGGTGGTCTTGCCATACCAGATCTCAAACAATATTATAAAATGGTAATTATCAAAAAACAATCTGGTACTGGCTAAGAATTAGAGTGGTGAGATCAGTGGAATAGGTTAGGCATACAATATATTGTAGTAAAAGATCATAGTAATTTAGTGTTTGATAAAATCCAAAGATCCAAACTTTGGAGACAAAAACTCATTATTTGATTAAAGAAACTGCTGGGAAAACTGGAAAATGGTATGGCAGGTATATAGACCAACATCTAACACCATATATCAAGATAAGGCAAAATAGGGTGCATGATTTAAACATCAGGGGTGACACCATAAGTAAATTAGGAGAGCATGAAATAGTTTACCTGTCAGATCTATGGTTAAGGGAAGAATTTATGACCAAAGACACAAAGAACATTACAAAATATAAAATGGATAATTCTGATTATTTTAAATAAAAAAAAGGTTTTCTATATGCAAGAAATCAATGTAAGAAAACTTAGAAGGAAAACAGAAAACTGTGGGGAAAAAAATTATAGCATCTCTGATAATGGCCACATTTCTCAAATATACAGAGAACTGAATCAAGTTTATGAGAATACAAGTCACTCCTCAAATTGATTAATGGTAAAAGGATATGAACAGACAGTTTTCAGCCAAAGAAATCAAAGCTATCTATAGGCATATGGAAAAAAATTCTCTTAATCACTACCAATTAGAGAAATGTAAATTAAAAGAACTCTGAGGATCTACCTCATGCCTATTAGATTGGCTAATAAGACAAAAAAGGGAAAATGATAAAGGCTGAAAGGGATGTGGGGAAACTAGAACACTAAGACATGTTGGTGGAGTTGTGAACTGTTTCAACCATTCTGGGGAGCAATTTGAAAATATGCCCAAAGGGCTATAAAGGGCTATAAAATCGTGAATACCCTTTGATCCACTACTAGGTCTGTAACCCAAACCCAGATTAAAAAGAAAGGGGGAGGGGAGGACCTATTTGTAGAGGGGCATTTATAGCTGCTCTTTTTGTAGTAGCAAAGAATTGAAAATTCCGAGAATGCCCATCAATTGGGAAATGGCTCAATAAATTGTGTCATATGATTGTTATGGAATACTGTTGTGCTATAAGAAATAATGAGCAGGATGCTTTCAGAAAAAACAACTGGAAAGACTGATGCAGAGTGAAGTGAGCAGAACTAGGAGAACATTATACATAATAACAGCAACATTATATGATGATCAACTATGAATGACTTATCTATTCTCAACAATACAAGATCCAAAACAATTTTGAAGGACTCATGATAAAAAATGCTCTCAACCTCCAGAGAAAGAACTGATGAAGTCTGAATACAGATCAAAGCATACAATTCTTTCTTCTTTCCTTCTTTCTTTCCCTCCCTTCTCTTCCTTCCTTCCTTCCATTCTCTTCCTTCCTTCCTTCCTTCCTTCCT
>CM053597.1:1184461-1233716 GCA_028646575.1 Pseudocheirus occidentalis
ATAATTTTCAAATTGTCTTGCCTGGATCTATTTTCCAGGTCAGTGGTTTTTTCAAGGAGATATTTCACGTTGCTTTCTATTTTTTTCATTTCTTTGTAACTGTTTAATAGTATCTTGGTTTCTCATGAAGTCATTAGCTTCCACTTGCTCCACTCTAATTCTGAAGGAATTATTTTCTTCAGAATGCTTTTGAGATTCTTTTTCCATCTGGCAAATTCAACTTTTTAAGGCATTCTTCTCCTCATTGGCTTTCTGGGCCTCTTTTGCCATTTGGGTTAATCTATTTTTAATGTGTTGTTTTCTTCAGTCAGGTTGTTGACTCTCTTTTCATGATTTTCTTGCATCATTTTCATTTCTCTTCCCAATTTTTCCTCCACTTCTCTTATTTGTTTTTCAGAGTCCTTTTTCAGTTGATGCTTCTAGGCATTCTTCAAGTGTCTTGGAAGCATTTGATGTGGGAGCTCTGACTGTGTTGTCTTCCTCCCGTTCCATGCTTTGATACTTTTTGTCCACAAAAAAGGATTCTAGAGTTTTATTGCTGTTCTTATTTTGCTTCCTTTTCCTCATGTTTGCCAGTCAATTAATTGGTTGTTTTTTTTAGCTTTGTGAAACTCTACTTCCAGGTGGGAAAGGTCTGTTCCAAATTGCTGGGGTTTTCCCAGCTGCTGGAGCTATTAGGGGGGTATAGGGGGCTTTGGCTTGCTGAAAGCACTCCCCAGGACCACCAGTCAAGACCACGATCCAGATCCAGGCCGCTCAATCCAAGAGCACTTGGCCCTGATCAATCGACTCAGCCCCCTGCTGGATCCACAGGCCAGAGGCTCTGAAGCAGTTCCTGCCCTTCCCCCACTGCTTCCTTTCCCTGGGGGTAGATTGGCCAAACTGCTTTTCCTTCCCCAAATTTATCTTGAAAGCTTCACTCACTTTCACTGACCTCTAATCCTGGCTCAGTAGGTGTGAAGATTGCTTGAGGTGCTTTAGATCTTCTCTGAAGTAGACTCAGCTGCTGCATGTTTTCAGGCTGGACTGGTCTCGGCTCCGGCCTGCAGGCCTGCAAGATGAGCCCCTCCTGCTGAGCTTCCTTTTTCTAATCCTTATTTTTCACACCTTGGTAGATGTGGAGTTACTGGAGGCTGTAGATCTTCTCTCTTGTAGACTGGCTACAGCAAGGCTCTGCGCTCAGCTCCTACTGACTGCCCTGGGGCCTGACCGCATTTTGATTTCAGGCTGCCTCAATGATTCCCTGCTGCTGAGATGCCTTCTGCAAGAGTTGTGTTTTCTGTATTTTTGTGAGTTTGAGAGTCCTAGAATTTGTCCAGATCATATTTTATGGGTGTTTAGGGTGGCTGTGTGGGAGCTGAGGGACCTTGCTGCTTCTACACCGCCATCTTGGCTCTGCCCCCACAATCTCCTGTTGACACTCCTTTGACCTCCAATTATCCATGTGATTGCTGCTTCCTTGCACCTGGTGCAAAGGGGTAAGGAAAAGGAGTGTGTAGCTTATGGAAGCATCCTAGAGGACAGAAGCTGGGCACAGAGCACCAATGGGCTCAGCTCAGGTCCTCCATGGCCTCGAGCCCCAGTGGCTTTTGGGGTTGACTGGCCCAGCCCCCAGGGGCCTAGGCTCAGCCCCTGCCCAAGACAAGGTATTAGAGGACTCCAGTGGAAGGGACATTCCCTGGTGCTTCATAGCATGACTCTCCCTGATACTCAGAGGTCTCCCCTATGATGGGCAACATTTCCCACTGACCATGGAACTGGACCCAAAGGAAAAGAGATGTTCATCCCTCAAGGGTTGGTACTACGGGTTCCCAAAGCTTCCTTCAGTCAGACTCTGCCCAGCCTAAGAGCAGCTGTTAACAGTCCCCGAGTTCAGGTGGTGAGAATTTTTTTTAAAAAAATTAACATTTTTATTTAAAGTTTTGAGTTCCAAATTCTATCCCTCAGTCTCTCCTCCCTGAAATGGTAATCAACCAGATATAGGGTATATAAGTGCAATTATGTAAAACATTTTTACGTTAGTCAGTTTGTACGAGAAGATTTGAATTAAAGAAAAAAAATGAAAGTGAAAAATGTTCGTGTCAGTTTTACTCAGTCACTATCGGTTCTCTTTCTGGAGGTGGGTAGCGTGCACCATTAGTCCTTGGGGAGCATCTTGGATCATTGTATCACTGAGAAGAGCTATGTTGTCGTTGTGCACAACATTCTCCGGGTTCTGCTCACTCTACTTTGTATCAGTTTGTGAAAGTGTGTCCAGGTTTTTCTGAAGTAATTTCTTAGAGCACAATAATATTCCATCACAATCATGTAACACAGCTTGTTCAGCCATTCCTCAGTTGGTGGGAATCCCCTTAATTTCCAGTTCTTTGCCCTCACAAGGGCTGCCATAAATGTTTTTTGTTTACATAGGTCCTTTTCCTTATTTAAAAAATTTTCTTTGGGATCTGGACCTAGCAGTATTATTGCTGGGTCAAAGGGAATACTTGGCTCTATGACCCTTTGGGCACAGTTCCAGACTGCTCTCCAGAATGGCTGAATCAGTTCACAATCCCACCAAGAGTGCATTAGTGTCCCGGTTCTCCCACATCTCCAGGTTATGAGAAGTTTTAATAATGAGCGACATTGGGTTTAAGTTAGAAATTGAAGATGCCAGGCATTTGTGTTCCCATTCTTGTTCCTGGGAGGGCCAATGTTGCTGGGAAACTTTCAAATGACTTTTCACATCAATTTCATCTCACAAACTGATAAACATTATGGCTGGATTTTTCCTACAGGCGGCACCAACTCATAAGCCTAATTGAATTTTTTCTTAAGGATGATTGGGTTTTCTCATTAGATTTTCCACAAGGAAGGCAGCAGAGAGATCCGCTAACTTTCCAGAGCAGACTCACCACCCCAGTGGGCCTGTGATCTCATCAAGGTGCCTCTTCTCTCCAGAGCTGTGGATCGCAGCCTACCCATGCCTGCTCATCCTTTGGAACTCGTGTCCATGTTCTCCTGTGAAAAAGCTCATGGCCAGGGTTCCACCCACTTTGTTTACTTGTTCCCAACCTTAGGAGGACACCAGTGCTACCCATGGGCCGCCATTCCTGCCGTGGGGCCAGCCCCCCTCCTTCTTCAATTAGGTATTTCTTTGACAACCTCTTTTTCTCTGCCTCCTCAGAGTTCTTTTATAATATTGCTGCCTGCTCTCCCACCTCACATCTCCCCACAGTGCTCTGAGGGACTGCCATTTTTAAGTTTTCAGAAACAAATCTTTACTCGCAACATCACCGGGATCTACAGGTGTTGCAGTCTCCCCTAGTCACTGGAGATATGTGGAGACCAACTTGTCCATTTGGTATTGTGTGCTCTTGTTTCAGTTGACTTTTTCTCTTAATATTAAGATTGGGTTTCGATTTTGGAAAGCCCGGCACCTTTCCCTCCTTGACAAGCCTTGTGAACTGATTCCCCCAAAGCCCTTGGAATTACTTTGTCTCTGGTGTCCATCTCTTTGCCATAGGCTTCTGGACTCTCCTTAGTGCTGTTTGGGACAGCAGCGTTAGAACCAAGTATGGGGCCTCCACTGCTCTTGATGGTAAAGAGTGTCTGTGGACACCTCCATCGCACTCTGTGTCCCTCTTCCAGTTTAATCCTGGATGCCCTCGGCATGACTTTGCTGGGGGGTGGGGGGAGGTCCCTGCCTTGCTTTCTTTAAATCGGATTTTGGCTTCTGATGCCTGGTTCTGCTTCATGAACTAATGCTGCTTGTGGTCTTCCCCATCCTGCCCCGAGATGCTGTGGATCCCAAGCCTGTGGAGAGTCACTCTATGTGCCTCTACCCTAGGATGCCTCAGTTTCTCTCCCTATATATTGAGGGGACTTGATCTAGACTTTGGAGGTCCTTTCCCGCTCAGACCACAGTTGGGCACGCTGTCCCAGCTCTTGTGGGACAGTGATCCTGGGAAGGGGGAGGCAGGGAGGGTCGGTACAAACGTGACCCCAAAGCTGCTATTTCGATTTTCTCAAGGGCCAAACGGTCTCAGCAGACTTGAAGCTTAATGACAGGGGCAGAGGCGCAGCCTGAAGCCAAACCAGCCGATTTTCACAGAAATGCTTATGGCAGCAGCATGCCAGGCTTCAGGACATTCCTGTGTTCTGAATTCAGGCCTCCCCCATCTTGTGTTATGGAACTGATATTACATATGTTTTTTGTTTCTCTTCTATGTATCCAGCACACCCTGTAATTCAATTACCCAAGCCCGTTTTTTTCAGTCTTTATTACATCGTCCAATGAGTTTGTTCTCCTTCCTGGCATTATGCACCTGTAAATGTGGCAAGTGCACCATTCCAGCCTTCAGCTAAATCAGAGCCTGTGGGCACTCCACTGGAGACCTTCTTCCCAGTCCATCTTAGTGCCCTGACTGGGCCAGCCTTTTAGCCAGCTCTATAATCACCCAGTGCATATCGTCCCATATTTTTTTTTCTCAGAAATGGTACGAGAGGCTTTAGGGCACACTTGGCCAAAACCTAGGTGACAGATTCACACCATCCTTCTGCTACCCGTCCAAAGAAGGGAATGAGGCCTGTGGGGCATCTGCAGCCTGGACAAAGCCTGGCTGGCTTGCGGCAGCCACTGTCCTGTCCTCTCTCTGCATGTTCACTAGCCCTCCCATCCATGCCATGTCCTAGAATCTTCCAGGACTACAGAGGAAGTCCCCCAGCGCACAGGTTCCCCCCTCTTCCCTTCCTTGAACCCCAGGTACCTGATCTCCCCAGGCTTTCATGGCTCTTCTGTCTCCCCAAAGGCACATGGTGCTGCCAGGGGCTCAGTGGTCAGACCTGTCGGATCTTTGGGGAGCTGAAGGCAGAGTTTATAACAGTCAGGCCTCCAGCCCATTTGGGGCAGCTAAGACCATGCTTGCCCCCTGACTTGGGCACCAAAGCTTGCTCGACCATTCAAGGAGCTGAACTGACTGGTTCCCATTCTTCAGTTTCCCCATCTGACCTAGTTACACGCTGGGCTGGGAAGGCCAGTCTCCTTAGCCTTCTCAGGCCTGAGGGGTCCCGGAAGAGAATCTTTCAAGTCCACCAACGCTATTTCTTCCTTGAGAAGGCAGAACCGCAGGGTGGGGTGTGTCTGTGATTGTGGTTTATAAGTCTTCAAGGGGCTACTGTCCATACTGCTACCATTTCACCTGGCCCCAGGCAACAAGGGATGCCAAGCAGCCCCTGGCCAGAGAAGCTTCTCCCAGCAAGGTGTCCTCAGACCTGTCCTGTCTCTAAGACCTCCCTATTCATCTCACACTGGGCACAAATGTCCCACAGCTGTCCTCTCCACCCCACATGGATGCCCAGCACCCCTCTCTTGCTTGCTCTCTGGCCTTTAGCCCCTGCAGCTCATGGCCTCCTCCTCAGGGTTCTGGTCATTCCCAAAGAAATACTTCCAGCTCTGGTGACATCTCAGACTGGCCTGCAGGTATACAAATGTCAGCAGTGGCTCAAGTCTGTGGACTCGTGAGGAGGCCCTGTGGGTCGGGATTTAGGGTTCACCTTCTGAGGGAGCAATGTTCCTTAGCTTGAAATAATCCAAGAGCCTTTTCTGGGACCCAGAAGCTTCTAGTTTCCAAAAATTAATTGATTCCATTAATCATTCTTTCACAGTTGGCCTTCTGGCCAAGGACAGATGAGTGTTGAAAAAGCAGCCAAGCCTTGGGAAAGTAACAAACCCAAAAAAAGTTTCCATTGTGTGCTCATGGCCACAGTCCCAGCATGGTGGCTCCCATCCCCCAGAGCCTCCCAGGGGGTTAATTGAAGACTAAAGTCATCCAGCTCACCATACCTTTTGGGTTCTACCTTGAAGTGCCATTTTCTGAAACCAAGGGCAAGCAGAGATGGGACTGCGGGTAGGCCCATCTCTTCACTCCAGCCCTGGGCTGCAGGGACAGCCACCAGCAGCAAGCGGCAGGCAGCGGGTGCCATATTGACCAGCCTGCCGGTGACTGCAGCTATTTTCACTTGGGATAAAGAGGGGGAGATGACCATGACCGTGTGTCCCTGGATAGTAAGGTTCTAGTTCACCAGCTTGTCCTAAATATGCCATTAACCACATTTGGGGGAGCCACCTGTGTGTAAGACAGCCGGGTTCCCCACGTTCTCAAGGAGATCAGAAGCTGAGTCTAGTGTGAGAGGGAGGGATCTCTGTTGTCCTTGGCCATGAGAAGGAAGATCAGACAATTAACCCAACTTTTTTTTTGTTAGCAGGAGGAAAGGCTGCCTAGCATGGAGGCTAGCAGAGTTTGGAGTCTCGAAGACCTAGGTTCAAATGCTACCTTTGATATTTGCTGGTCAAGTGCTAGCTCTCTGAGCCTTGGTTTCCTGTTCTGTAAAATGGGTACAGGGATAGCTGGAGTGTCCTTCTCTTCCAGTTGTGAGAACCTTGAGCTTAACAACATGTTTTTAAAGCTTTATAGAAACACCTGTGATGCTCTCCCGGGCATGAGGTTGAGGACAGGCCTGACACATTCCTTTGGCAACTGGCTTTCTTCAAGCTTTGCTCCCACCACAGCACCCAGGGGAAATGATTGTTCCCAGTTTCCTCTAGAATGACAGACTATCTGAACCCAAAGCAGTCTCTGACCCAAAGCCCCTCATATATTATATTTATTTAGACAGCCTTCCTCCACCTCCTGGGCCAGGTTTCTGCTTGCTACCGTCCAGCCAAGACGCTCCTGAGAGAGAAGAGCTGAGGCCCGAGAGGCAGGAAGCCCCGCTGCCGCCCCGCCGGGCATGTGACTGAAGCACAGAATGGGGGAGGAGGAGGAGGAGTATTGCGGATGGGTGAACAGGGTTTTAATATATATTTTTTCAGTTACATATAAAGACATTTTTAACATTTGTTTTTGAAATTTCTCTCCCTCGTTCTTCTCTCCCCTCATTGAAAAGGCAAGCAATTTGATATAAGGATATACATTAGACAAGGGCAGCTAAGCACCCAGTAGATAGAGCATTGAGCCTGGAGTCAGGAAGACCTGAGTTCATATCCAACCTCAGACACTTCCTAGCCGTGCGGCCCTGGGCGAGTCACTGAACACCGTTTGCCTCGGTTCCTCATCTGTATAATGAGCTAGAGAAGGGAATGGTGAACTGCTCCAGTCTCTCTGCCAAGAAAACCCCAAACGGTGTCAGGAAGGGTCAGACACGACTGGAGCTATGCAGCCATGCAAAATATATTTCCAAATTAGTTATGTTCTGAAAGAAAATACAAACAAAAAATGTTTAATGAAGGGAAAAATAATCTGCTTCCATCTGAATCGAGACTCCATCATTTCTCTCCCCAGGGATGGGGAGCATTTTTCATCGTGAGTCCTTCAGAATTGTCTTAGGTTTTTGTTTTGCCGAGAAGAGCTCGCAGCGGATTATTGTATAGTGTTGCTATTACTATACGCAAGGTTGCCCTGGTTCTGCTCCCTTCACTTTGCGTCAGTTCACATGAGAATTTTCAGGTTTTCTGAAAGCTTTCTAGTTCTCATTTCTTATAGCACAATAGTATTCCATCACAATCACACACAACTTGCTCAGTCATTCCCTAATTGATAGGCATCCCCTCAATTTCCAGTTCTTTGCCACTACAAAAAAGGCTACTATAAATATTTCATACTTATAGGTCCTTTTCTCTTTTAAAAAAATCTCTTTGGGATATAAACCTAGTAGCAGTATTTCTGAGTCAAAGGGTATGCGCAGATGGACAGCCCTTTGTCAAACTGCTCTCCAGAATGATTGGGTCAGTTCACAACTCCAACAGTGCATCGGGGCACCAATTTTTCCACATCTTCTCCAGTATTTATCAATTTCTTTTTCTGTCATGTTAACCAATCTTATGGGTGTGAGGTGTTACCTCAGAGTTGTTTTAATTTGCATTTCTCTAATCAATAGTGTTTTAGAGAACTCTTTTCATATGACTAGAGATAGCTTTGATTTCTTCATCTGAAAACTGTCTGTTAATATCCTTTGATCATTTATCAATTGGAGAATGACTTGTATTCTTATAAATTTGACTCAGTCTTCTATATATTTGAGAAGTGAGGCCTTTACCAAAGAAACTTGCCATAAACATCTTTTTCCCAGTTTTCTGCTTTCCTTCTAATCCTGGCTACATTAGTTTTGTTTGTGCAAAAAACTTTTTTTATCTAATGTAATAAAATTATCCCCTTTATATTTCATTTTACATTCAAAATTATCCATTTTATATCTTCTCTAACTCTCGTTTAGTCATAAATTCTTCTTTTATCCATAGATCTGACAGTTAAACTCTTCGATGCTTCTCTAATTTTTTAGAATATCATCCTTTCTGCCTAAATCATTTTTCCATTTCACCTTATCTTGGTACACAGTGTGAGATGTTGGTCTATACCTAGTTTCTGCCAAATCATTTTCCAGTTTCCCCAACAGTGTTTGTCAGCCAGTGAGTTCTTGTATCAAAGGTTTGGGTCTTAGGGTTTATTGAGCTCCATGTGCCTAATCTATCCCCCTGATCCACCGCCTCTATTTCTTAGCCAGGGCCAGATTGTTTGATGAGTGTTGCTTTGTAAGACAGTTTGAGATCTGGTTTTGCACGACCACCTTCCTTCACATTTTTAAAGAATTGATTCCCTTGATATTCTTGACTTCTTGATTTTTCCAGATGAATTTTGTTATTTATTATTCTATCTTTATAAAATAAGTTTGGGGAGTTTGGTATAGCACTGAACAGTAAATTAATTTAGGTAGAATTGTTATTTTATTACATTAACTCAACCTACCCATGAGCAATTAATATTTCTCCAATTATTTAAATCTGGCATTATTTATGTGAAGTCTTTTGTAGCTGTGTTCATAGAGTTCTTGGGTTTGTCTTGGCAGGTAGACTCCCAAGTATTTCATACTGTCTGTTGTTCTTTTAAATGGGATTTCTCTTTCTGTCTCTTACTGCTGGCAATATTGTTGGCAATTTATACAAATGCTAATGATTTATGTAGGTTTATTTTATATTCTACAACTTTGCTAAAGTGGTTAATTATTTCCACTAGTTTTTTTTTTAGTTGATTCTCTAGGACAGCAGTTCTCAACCTGCAGGTTGCGACCCCTTGGGGGTCGAACAACCCTTTCACAGAGGTCACAGGGGTCGCCTAAGACCATCGGAAAACACATATTTCTGATTGTCTTAGGAACTGAGACACTGCTCCTCTATCTGTCTCCAGGTGGGTATGCCCATTTGCAGATATAACCACATATGAGTATTAAAGGGTTGCGGCATTAGGAAGGTTGAGAACCACTGCTCTAGGATTTTCCAAGTATACAATCATGCAACTAAATTTCCAGTAAACCTCATTTACAGTTCTGTTTTTAACCAGGCTTTTTTATCCCCTCCATTATTAGTGCTTTCTCTCTGAAATTACCTTTATCTAATTATTTACTTACTTTATTTACTTGTCTATTATTTATTGTTACAGCAAATGGAGAAGTTTTGAATGCTGTGGATAAGTTAACATACCCTGGTAGTGTACTTTCCAGGGATGTACACATTGATAATATACATATTGTCAGACGTAGCTCAGTGTTTGGGAGGCTCCAAAGGAAAATATGGGAGAAAAGAGGCATTAGACTGATTACCAGACTGAAGGTGTACAGAACCGTGGTACTAACCACAATGAGGTCAGCACCATGGTGAAACCTGGACAGGCTACCAGCACCATACCAGGAAACTGAATTGCTTCCATTTGAATTGTCTTAGGAAGATTCTGAAGATTACCCGGAAGGATAAGGGTTGGGACACCGAGGTCCTTACTCAAACTAAGCTGCCAAATATTCAAACTCTGCTTCAGAGAGCTCAACTCCTATGGGTTGGCCACATTGTTCTAATGCAAAACATACACTTACAAAAAGATTGCTTTATGGAGAACTCACACAGGGCAAACATTCACACAGAAGTCAGAAGTGAAACAAGGACATTCTCAGGGTCTCTCTGAAGAACTTTGGAATTGATTGTATGACATGAGAGACTGTGGCACAGGACAGCTCAGCATGGCATGCCCACATCAGAGAAGGTGCTGTGAGCAAAGTAGAATTGCTCAAAGGAAACACAAGATGGGCAAATTTGGAGAATTCAGCCTGAATGTTCACATGGACTATTTGTGTCCTGCCTGGAGTAGAGCATTCCGAGCTCATATTGCTCTGATCAGCCACAGTCGGACACATCGAAACTTACCTCTAGCACAGTGAGGTCATTTTGGTCCTCTTCAAGAATGAAGGCAAACAATCACCACCACCTTGAACTACACTAAATATATCCTACATGTACATATTAAATATTACCTCCCCCATCAGAATGTGAGATCCTTGAGGGCAGAGACCATGATTTTGCCTCTCTTTGTCCTCAGTGCCTGGCACGTATGGGTACTTAATGTACCACAGACCCACCCATAGTCCTAGAGTGAGGAAGAGTGGGCATGAACTCGATGACCACGATACACGGAAGTGAGGCACGGATGCAGGGAACACACGTGGCCAAGACAGCTTGCTCATCCAGAACTGCATCTCATACAGAGTCACTCTGAACTGCTCGGATGTTCACAGGGTACAGTCTCAATCGAAGAAGCAGCTGGAGGCTGGACAGCTCTTCGATAGCGACTGCCAGCAGCTACTCCCTGTGCTTGGGACCCCCAGGTAGGAGAGGAGAGAAGGGCTGCTCCTCCTTTTGACAAGTTACCTCCATTTCATGTTGCCTTCGGGTGATCAGTTTCCAGTCTGATCATTTTCACCTCCCATAATCCTTTGGGGAACATATGTACACGGTAACAGAGGCCAAAGTTTATACAGTAACGTGGCCTGCGGCAAGTTCTTAGACTGGCTTCCTCATGTGCAGTTAAGGTTCTCACACCTCCCAGCCCTTTCTAGGGCAAGTGAGTATCTATTTTCCATTGAAAAGGCTTTCTTGCCTCTTCAAGGTCTCTGTTTCTCAGCCTCTGCAGAAATCTCACGGGGGGCATTCCCTCTCACAGCTAGTCTAGAGGGTTTCCAAAGCCCCCCTAGCTCTCACGCTTTAAAATTTTAAGTACAATTTTAATGACAATCATTATTCTCTGGCTAGATTTTTTCCTGTTCTAATATTCACAAACACTTGAAGATAAGCATTTCCAAATCATGCTAATTAAAGGTATTTTTTAACCAAACAGAAGGTTGTGTTTGTCCTTTGTTCTCAAAGAGGACCGTGGCATCAAGGAATGATGACGTGACTGCAATTGCCTTGGATTCAAGGGAGGGAGGGCTCTGCAAGGTCACCAGCCTCACATTCTCCTCCAGAGCCATGTGGGGCCAGAGACCAGATATTCATCAGGAGGACTGGAGATGACCAGGACGCAATGGGAGACCGCAGCCCTTTTAGGCTGAGGTCTCTTCACAGAATTAATTCCCACACCCAATTAAGAACAATAAGGTGCCGTCCTGGTACGAGGGCCAGGGCAGACTATCAGGCCACTCTGCTCATTTGTGCTGCTTCCCCTCAAACCCCCTTATTCAGGCCTTTCCTGGGCAAGGCCTTTGTCTAAAGCCCAAAGTACAGAAAATCCCGTCCCTTTCCACCATTTGTCTGTTTTTAGTTTTGTTTTTGTCTTTTTGAGCAGGGAGAGAAGGGAGAGATTGGACAGAGACGGTGAAGATGAGCTGGAGTTACTGAGGCAGCATCAATGAGGGATACAGGCAAAGGCTCCCGGAGGTTCGGGATGGGGACATGAATTAGAGGGCTCAGGGTCTCCCAGAGAAGGGGCCGTATGTGCTGCTCCTTAGAAGAAAAAGCTGAGATGGGGATGGAACAGGGTGGTGCCTTCCAAGTATGATGGTGGGGGAGGAGAAAGGGTGCACAGCTTGGGCAAATGCCCAGAGTCAGGAGATGATAGGAAAAACCTGGGCTGCAGCTCCTAATCCTGGCTGGGCTCATCCACAAGGGCAGGCCCCTCTGGCATACAGGAAACCAGCTGGGGCTTATCACTCCTTGCCCTCCTGGTCATCTCTTCACCCAGCTCCCTCAACTGAGCCTCAGAAAAGAGACTGCCAGTCAGTCCATCAGTCCAAGGTGCTCCTTGCCCCATCATTCTGAAAGTGCTCAGTGCCAAGGCCCCAGAACAGGGACTCTGGTGGGTTCCTTAAAACCCTTGAGAAGACAAAACAAGGTGGGAGCATCTTAGTCCAGAAAGGAAAAAGGGACTTGTGGCCCAACATGATCAGCACATTTTGGAGCTGACACTAGTATGAGCAGATGTGGCCATGGCCTGAGAGGTCTCCCTGGAGCTGGCTCTGCCCCCCTCCTTGGGCTCTTTCTCTCCTGATTCCACCTCCTTCTTCCTCACACTCCCTCTCCTAGACATAGTACAGTACATAGTACAGACATACAGTCTCCCACCTGTAGGCCTTTGCACAGGCTGTGCCTTATCCCTGGGTGCCTTTCCTCTTCATCTCTGCCCTGTGGAATCTCGAGCTGACTTGGAGCCACCTGGTCCAAGGGGCTTTTCTTCTTTCTTCTACTCCTTTGCTAATGATGCGTGTATCAATAGAGTATCTATTCTTTGAGGGCAATGACACCCTCAGCTAAGTGGCTGCCGGGCTTGGACACAGGAGGAGCTGAGTCATCTGACCGAAGCTTCAGTTCCCTCATCTACAAGGTAGGAATTTCATGCTGGCATCTGCCACCCAGTGGGGACCTGGAATCAAATGCAGGCTCCAGACATTCCTGCAGATGTGAACCCCCAGGGCCCAGCACCTTCTGTCAGCATCTGGCGCAGCATAGTCCAGAAGCTGATTCTCTATGGGCCCAGCAGCTGATTCGGGCAGCCTGCTCTTAGCAGGCGCTCTGAGTACAGGGCTCGATGCCATCGTCGTGGTCTAACTTTTTAAACTGAGTAGGACCGGCTCTCCCCCTCCTCATTCAAGCTCTCTGGGGCTTCACTGACCCACAGTCTCTACACCGACGGCATGACCCGCACTCACATCTGTAACCCAAGCTCTATTATTTCTTGACAGGCTGTGGAGGCTTTTGGTTTCCTTTCACATCTCTACTGGTCATGCCAGGTGGTCACTCCCTGCAGAGGACCACCTCTGCCTCTGTCCCTGCAGTAGGCTGTGGTGGAGAGAGCTCAGGCTCTGATGAACTCTCCAGACATGGACAGATAATGCTGATGTAGCCCCCGTGGCTTCTGGGGTCCCCTTTCCCTCTCTAGCTCGCCCTCATTTTCTCTCTCCCCTCTTTATTCCTTCCTCTCCTCTCTGTTCATCCTTTCTGTCCCTCTCCTCCACTCTCCTCCTATCCATCTCTCCTACCTTCTGCCTCATTTCTACCTTCCCTCTGTTTCTCTCCCTCTTCTCCTTCCATTTCTGTCTCTTTCTCCCTATTTTTTCTCCCTCTGCCTCTCTGTTTCTCTCTACCTCCCTCTGTCTCTGCACACAGACACACAGACACACAGACACACACATGCACACGCGTGCATTGGAGTTGTGGATGCCCCTCCAGGTCCATGACAATCTCTGCAGACATGAAGAGAACCCCCTCAAGATGCTCCACAATGAGCACTCCAAACCACAGTCACACAAAGCCACCCTGGCTGATGCCCAGCCTCAGGAGTCTCTTGCTAATGCCCAGAATTCCCAACTTCATTTGGCTCCTAAGATGTGACAGGGTCCTTAAGGATTCATTGACCAATTTGTCCCTGGCACCAAATCTCTCCCTCCCTAGTCCTGACCACAGCCCAGGCAGAAGCAGCGTGGAGGGAGGGCTAAAGATGAATCCTGCCTTGACTGCTCACTCACCAAGTGACTCTAGGCACCCCCCAGCTCTTCCTCAGGACCACCACAGAATTCCTAGCAGCGGTTCCCAATTTCCTTTCTCCCCAGGGCTGCAAAGCCATGCCTGAGCCCTGCCTCTTGACAGAGTGCCTGGCTTCTTCTCATGCAGGGAGTCATTGAGGGTCAGACCTGGAGTCAAGAAGTCTCAGATGTGAGTCCTGCACCAGGTGCCTACTCGCCACAACTGTGGGCCAGACACTTAACCTTTCTCTGCCTCACTATGTCCCCTCCATAAAAGGGGGGACAATAATAATGCTGTGAGGATTGAATTCAGTATTCTCTGTAAAGGGTTTTGTAAACCTTAAGGGCCTATATAGATGTAAGGTGTCATCACCACCGTTATTCATATAGAAAATGAGAGCACCCTCCATGAGCACCCTCCTCAGGAGCAGAGGATCCCTCTTCACCAGAGCTCTTCAGGGAGAATGGAGATAAGCACTTGGGGGAGGTCTGATAGAATTCTCTTTGAGGCCTGGCTGGATCAGATGGCCCCTGGAAGGCCTCTCACCTCTGAAATGCTGTGATCCATCAGTGTCTGCCCATGATGTTTGCATTTCAAGCCTTGGGGTGAAAAGGACAGTGGCACCAGTGAGGAAAGATAAGAATGAGGAGCAGGTGAAGTTGAGCTGCCAGTGCAGAGGGAGGAGCATATTGGGAAGACATACTAATGTACTGGGTCATCTTCAGTAGCACCATCCTTTATTGGAATCCAACAATTAGCAGAGCCTGGACTTGGAGTGAAGAGAGAGAGATCTCAGTACCATGCCTCTCTGAGGCTCTGCTTCCTCAGTCATGGTGGCCTCCTTGGGTTGTTGTGAGGCCCAAGTCATTGTCAAAGGCTTAGTGTCCTATCTGAGCTCTCCATGACCCCTCAGCCCCCTGGTCCGTATTCTCCCATGTGTCCTTCCTCCAGATTTCACCACCTTGCCTGGGTGCCAACAGACCAAGCCTGTGGGCTCTCACCTCATGATCAGCCTCCCCCCTTCTAGCAATAAATCCTTCCAGGGTTATGTCCTGCTTATGGCTGTCATGGGAGTCTCCACTGCCCTTAGAGCGACGCTCAATGTTAATCCTTAGGAACTGCAGCATTCAGTGACTCAGCTGTAGAGCAATATTAGGAACAGTGGCATTGGGAAGATGGGCATTTGCTTCAGGGGAAGCTCAGACTCATTCAAAGACCTGCATAATTTCCCACAGACAGCCCAGCTGTTACTTCACAACCCCTCCATGGCATGGGCTCTGATGGACTAACTCCACAGCTGCTGTCCAGCTGCCAACTGGCCCAGTGTAGGCTAGAGCCTCTGCACACCCAGCCAGGCTGGGCCTCAGCAACAGACAAGCAGTCACCAGGGTCCCACTTGAGTCTGTCTGGCTCAGTGGGATGGAATGTGCCAGAGTCTGGCAGGGGCTCAGCTCAGCTACAGAGGGTCAGTTCTGTGCCAGGATGAGCAGGAGGAGATTAGGTCAACCTGAGCCCTCTCAAGGGAACTTCAAAGGGTCTCACATTGGGAGCTCTCCCAGGCTTGGGCCATTGATTTTCTCCATAGTTTCAGCTTGCACAGGAGGCTCATGTATCCATCCATTAATACCTGGTATGTCAGGAAACCTTGCCATGATTATTCTATGCCAAAGAGAGGTAGCCTTGGAGCCCTGCCAAGAAGAACACACTGTACAGATGATTACAATTGAACCTCAGTAAAAATAGGTTCCACCCAATAACAGGGATGTGAATTTGGGAACATATGAAATGTACAAATGGTTTCGGGTGAGTTTTTAAGGGAACCCACACATCTCACCTGAAAAAAAGCACAGTTGTCCATGGCTCCAGGAAGGTGCATGACCAGAGCACAGAGGGCATGGGGGCCACCATCAGCCACTTCCTTCTCAGCAGCCTTCAGACCCCATTATGGTCAGTGAACCTCCAGTGAACTAATCCTGGGACTGAATGCCCAGGAAGACACCTCCAAATCACAACTTCTGCCACCCATGCATGCAGTCATCATTCTATACATTTAGAAAAACAATGGAACTGCCTTATTATTGACCCAAGCCTTGAAGACCAGGGAAAGTTTGTCCTTGCTCTGTCAGGCACCATGACCCTTTACCTTCTTGGAAAATCCCTGCGGTTCTGCCCAACAGCTCTGTGCCCCTCCTGCACTAGACTTTTGCTGATGCCCCCCGGGATGAGTATGCTCTTCCCACCCCTCCCAGAATGACTGTATACATATCATCTTCCTTGGGTAGATATGTGGTGTATGCTCCAACCCCTCCCCCTACCCTCCCACCCCTAGAAAATGTAGCTTTCTTGAGGGCAGAGATAATTTGTTTTTGACTTGTTTTTGTTTTGTATCCAGCACCTAGAACAACACCCTTAAACATGTTTCAGTTGGCTGGAATTGCCCCTCCCCACCTTAATTACTCCTCAGTGAAGAGTGGCCTGAGCACACTGGGGCACCAATGGCCATTGGGCAGAATCTCTTTTCCTCATGTTCTGGCAGGTGCCAGTCCTTCTGGTCTCTGCACTAGACCAGTCACAGGGTAGAGCCTTAATGGCAGAATTAGCTCAACCCTGAAGCCGTCATTCAAGGTGGGGCTTCCTTGGTGCTCCTACGTCACAATGTCTGCTGGAGTCATTGTTGAACCTGGAGCTTTGGTTGGTTCAGTCTCTGTCCAAGCTTGTTGACTCTAGTGTGGAGCTGAGGAAGTTAACTGGACAGTGAAGAATCACAAGTTGTCTTAAGAAAAATGGACCTGGGGAGTCTGGGAAGAAGAGGAGGAAGAGCCCCGTGGTAACTGGTGCCGACTGCCAATGACCAAGGCAAAGGTGGACCATTTGAGGAGTCTGATTTGAGATCCTCGGACAAAGGACAAAGAGCTCCTGGAGTGCACAGACTGTCTTTTCTACCTCCAACACTTCACATGGCACTGGGCACGTGGTAGGTATTTATTAAATTGACTAAAAGGATATTAAGCATTTTCAAATATGTAAAACCTCGCATCGAGAAGACATACCACAGAGGGAGGGTGGGTGATGCCACTTGGGACAGAAAGTTTGGAGGGTGGCAAACCATGCTGGAGGAAGGCCACATGAGTTAGAGCAAGGACCCTGGAGGCAGAGAGCCTGAGCTCTGGCCCCTCTATGACAAGGGAAGGGAAGGTGGAACGCTGGAGGTTCAGAGGCAGAGGGAGCTGCCCTGCCCTCCCAGAGCTCAGACCTCATGAGGGAAGATAACCATCACCTAAGACCTTGGAAGGTATGTACAAAATGAACACGAGGAAGGTTAGGAGGGAGACATGAGTAGCTGGGGGATGGTTTGGGGAAGGTAAGAGGAAGCTCAGGAAACCCTCTTGGTCAAAGAAGCTCCTTGTGCTGAATAAGTGTGGAAAGAAACCAGGGACTGGGGTGGGGGTGCAAAAATGCCCTTGGTTGTGATCAGAAAGGAAAGAAAAGGGAAGGGAATGTTGTCCGGTGAAAAGCCGGGGGAGACAATGCCTGAGCTCAGACCTGGAGCACAGCCTGTTAGAGAGAGGCCAGGGAGGCACTCGGGCAAAACTAGGGCAAAGTGGGGGGCCACACCATCCTGGAGCATCTTTCCTTCTGATTGGCAGAAGGCAAAGGTCAATTGCTGCTCCCTTTCAGAGCCCAGGGCCTCTTCTGCTGCAACAAGGAGCCAGGAGTCCAAAGGAAGTTGAAGGGACACCCACAGGTCCTGCAGGAGAAGGCTGGCAGTGTCCACTCTAACCCAGCACAAGAGCCTGTTGCCCTGAGGACTCTGTAGGGGGCTTCAGCCTTCCTGCTGTCCCCTGAAGGACCCCTGCAACCACCTAGAAGAGTCTGTGGCTTTCCTCCTGGTTACAGAGGAAGCCTGCTAGCCTGACATAACCTAGATGTGAGCCTGAAGAATGGGGCACTGTGGCGTCTTCATTACGGCCAGTTAATGAGTAAACAAATTTGAGAGGGAAAGGAGGTAATTCAGTTAAAGACACACCAGGGATGGGGAATAGGAGACAGGGGGATTAATCCAGTTTATAGGACTTGGCTTTACACCAATCACATCTTGGCTTAGTTTGGTGCAGGCCACAAAGACCTCCCTAAGATGCTCAGCCTTGAACCAAGGCCCAGGGGACCCCAAGCTGTGAGGCCATGGCAGTGATCAGCCCAGCTCTCAGCAGGGAGCACCTTCCCTCCCAACCCTGGGCCCCTTCAGCAGCAAGGCCAGGCCTAGAAGCTCCAGGAGTGCTTGGCCACATGTCCCATATCCCATTGATCCTTCCTGGAGACATGTGTACAAAAGGGGCTCAGGACACATTCACCTAACTGGGCCTTGGAGCTGAAGACAGGAACCAGATCTCCCTGAAGTCGCCTGGCCTTCCTTTACACCCCATTGTCCTTAGGCTCAGAGCAGCCCTGGTATCTCTCACTGCCTCGGTCTCCTCTCACAAGCTTCTTTCCCTTGTGGCCAAGGTCCTCCCAAGGGCAGACCCAGCACTCTCTCCCCTCTGCCCACCTGGCTGCCTTGTAAGGAGGCACAGCCTCTGCGGCTGAAGGGGGCCACCATTGTTCTATGCCTGGTCACAGTACTCCTGCTCTGGGGTCCTTTCCTAGCATCAGCATTAGGAAGGACTCTCCATAAGGTGGAGAGTGCTCAGGGTAGGCTATCAGGGTGGCAAGGGGCCCTTGGGGCCATCTTCTGTAGTTAATGGAAAAGGAACTGGGTTTATTTGGTTTAGTCCAGGGGGTGGGGAGGGAGAGGGGGGAATGAGAGAAAGACAGACACAAACAGATGGACAGAAAAAGAAATGAAATTAGATAGAGGAGACAGAGAGGGGGAGAGTTCGGGAGGGGGGGAGAGAGCGCTAGGGAGAGGAGAGAGCGCGAGGGAGGGGAGAGCGCGAGGGAGGGGAGAGCGCGAGGAAGGGGAGGAAGCGCGAGGGAGGGGAGAGCGCGACGCGGGGAGGGAGCGCGAGGGGGGAGGGAGGAGCAAGGCAGTTTTTTTGTCACAAACTGCCATCTTTGCCCCCACAGGGCACTGTGCCTGCATCAGTCATAGAGGGGCTGCCAGGGCCCTTTCCCACAGGGTGTGGCTTTCCTGGATGAGGGCTGCAGGGGGTAGGACTAAAGGAGGGTGTATGTTCTTGGGGCACTCTTTTTCCCAGGGCTCTTGGGCTCAGGGCACAGGGCTGTTTCCTTGGGGGTATGAGTGGATGGTGGTTTGATTCTCTTGGAGTCAAAGATGCTAGCTCCAGCCTCTTCCTCATGTTAAGGATGATGCATCTGGTGCTCTGCAGCTCTTGGTGCAGGGAAGATGACAATCAGGGCAATTCAGCTGTCTTATACGGTGGCGCAGGGTCCTACAGACAAGTACCAATTCGCTATAAGAACTAGGGGCTTCTATTGTGGAAACCTGTGGGCATAAGAGACCTAGAAATAGGAACAACATAGAAAACAGGGGCTACCAGTCTGAAGTGTGGGTGGGGGCCAGGCCATGGAGGAATATTGGCCTCCCAGATCCACTGGAATCTCTGAGGTGTTTGGTTACTCTCACTTCCTTGAATCAAAGTCTGTGCCAGAAGAAAGATGACCAAAGAAGAAATGGACCGTCAGATCCATGGAAAGAGGAATAATAGTTCATGACCAAGCAAGGGACAGAGGATTGAAGATAAAATGGACAATTTTGATTCCAAAGTTAAAAAATGTTTTGCACATAAGCAAAATCAACAGAATTAAAATTAGATAGTAAATAGATCACTGGAAAAATCCTTTTAGCAAGTTTCTTTGATAAAGGTCTCATACCCAATATGCTGATTTTTTAAAGGAACTGATTGAAATATATAAGAATAAGAATAAGTTATTCCCCAGTAGATAAATGTCAAAGAATATGAATAGATAATTTTCAAAAGAGGAAATCCAAGCTATCAACAATCGTGAAATAATGCTCCAAATTACTAATAATAAGAGAAGTGCCAATTGAACCAATTCTGAGGTTCTTCTTTACATGCACCAGATTGGCAAAGATGATAAAATAGGAAATTATAAATGTTGGATGGCTACTCGGTTCTCTACTGGTGGAGCTTGGAAGTGGTTCAGCTATTCAGGAACTTGGAACTGTGCCCCCCAATCCAGGAAACTAGCCTTATCCTTTACCTCAGAATCACCACTATTAGCCCTCTACCCAAGGAGATCAAAGAAAGAGGGAAAAGGCCCATTTTTTTACTAGCAGCAAAAATTAGGAAATTAAGGGGATATCTACCTATTGGGGAAGTGATATTCATTATATATGAATATCATGGGGTATTATTGGGCCTTAGGAAATGGTGACATCAACAGTTTCAGCGAAAACCAGAAAGACAAGTATAAACTGATACAGAGAGAGGAGAGCAGAACCAAGAGAACAATTCACACAGTGGCAAGAACGTATGGAGAAAAGTAACTTTGAAACTAAGCAATTTGCTGGTGAGCCAGGATTCCAGAGGCTGAGGATGAAGAAGTTCATCGGCTCCTGGCAGAGAGGGGATGGATTTAAATGTAGAGTGAGACAGGCATTTTTATAAGGTTTGGGGTTGTTTTTTCTTCTCTCTCCCCTAATTGGGAGAGGTGGTAAAGAGAAATGGGTGGGGGGAGAATAGGTGGGAGTGAAAATGGAAAACAAAATTAAGGTAAGAATATGAGCTGTACCAGCTTCCCAGGCTTAGGCTGGGTAGCCCTCCTTCTGACTTCCCTTCTTGGATAAATCCATTACCATGAGACACAGGGCCAACAGCTCTTCTGTAAACACCCAAGGCTAGGAGGACTGCCAAGTGTACTACAACTGAGAATTGTCCCAAAGGTGATGGTTTTAAAGAGGAAATATCAATCCTGGAGTCTTTCTCTTGGAAATGGATTCATTTTCCATCTGTCCTCGTGAATTCACAAGGTCATGACTCCCCTGCCTGTACCCATGGCCTTTGAGACTCTCTCCCTAACCTCAAAGCTCAGGCAATTACCAACCTGTGCTTTATCCAATGTTTAAGCAAGAACTCTTCACCATCTCACATTGGCATTGACTCTTTGGGCCCTTCACCATCAAGTTATAGTCTACGTTTGCATTCAAGGAAAATCAACTGCATCTTTTCACATACAACTGATTATAAACATTAAATCCATTAAAATATCCTGTGCTGGGAGACAGAACACACAGACAGCTCAGCCCTCAAACAACAGGTCGGAGGTGGGCACTAGAATGCTATGCATTTCATTTGGCATTTGAAACAATTAATTTTTGAAAAGAGTCGAATTACCTTCACAGAGTCTATGCAGATTCTAGCCTATCTCTGAAGCTATCTTCTTTGTCATCCTTCTGACTCAGACAAACAATCCGGTCTCTTTCCTGGGTGATATTAAATCCCTTGGTTATATTAAAGAGATATGAGTTAAATGAGTGAGCATCTTAACTGTTCTCTGTGGATTCAGATAATCTGCCATCGGCCACATCCAATTATTTTAAATTATGTTAAAGTTCTTTGATTCCTGAATAGTGAAAATGAGAAATTCATCCAGACGTTAGGCTAGCCACCTCTAATCAAAATGGCATCTCTTCTCCTAATTCAAGATCCTCAAAATGCATCTGGGAGGCCCTGAAAAATGAAAGGAGGGAAACAAAAGCAGTGCCATGTTCAATGGAGTTCATCTTGCTCCCCATTAATTGGATTTTTGTAAAGTAGAAACTTTGTGCCTGGTTTTCCTACTCTGGATTATGATAGAGTGCCCTTTCAGTGGTGTGGCAGGGGTTGGGTTGGACCCATGGTTTTTTCAGCCTAGGGAACCATCTCTCTCCAACCAGTATGGTAACTCACCTGCAGCACTGAGTCTCCAAGAGAGAAGACTAAAGCATTTTGAGGTTGAGAGATTGGCTCAGGGTCATGCAACCCATGTGTTTCAGAGATAAGATTTGAATGCAGTCTACTTGACTTGAAACCTAGCTTCTGCAATGATGGAGAGTAGAGCAAAGGGAGGGGAGGATGGAATCACTTGGTGACTGCATTTCTTTCTTACTTTTCCTTTGGCAGATCCCAAGTATTCTACCCCAAACCCAAATCCTGAGTATTCTACCTCATCTTTGGGAAGGCTTAGAAAAAATCAACCTTTGGGGAAAAAAACTAACCAGTGACTGGCTTAGTCTGGTCTCTTTGTGGACTCATGTGAATTCCATCTTGGCCAGATCTCTAGGTGAGCTATCCATCTGGGAAGGCTGGAAGGCTAATATCTGTAAAGTGTTCAGTGTCATGGCCTGGCATGCAGTAAGTTCTTAATTAAGTGTGTGTTCCTTAGCTCTCTTCCTCTCGAGTTGACCCTACAAACTGAAACTTCCCTGTCTTTTTTGAAGTACAGGCCCAACCCCACAAACCAGCCTCCACAGTCTTCAGGTGCCCTAAGAAACCACAAGGAGAGTCTGAATGGTTTTGCCGATTCAGCCAGGGAAAACTGAGTTTCAGGAGATCCTCTTGGAGCCAATGGCTGGCTTTTTCTTACAATATCCATGTCAGCTATGCCCTTCAAATTATTCAGTCAGTCAAGGCCTTGGTAAAGATGTCACTAGCACTGGTGGTGAGCAGAGACATGATTCCTGGGGCTCAGATCTGTAAGTAAAGTGAAGTAAACAAGAGTGAGCAAGCTTGGAATACAACTGAATTCAAGACAGTTTGGGAAATTTACCATGATGCAAAGCCTCTAAGAAATTCCTCTAAGGAGGAAAGATGGAGAGAGGAATAGAGAGTGAAGGAATGATAAGGATGGAAAGAGAGGAAGAGAAGAAGGGAAGGAGGAAAACAGGGAGAAAAGGGAGGGAAAGAGGGAAGAAGGAAAGAAGGGAGGAAGGGAGGAAGGAAAGAAGGAAGGAAGGAAGGAGAAGAAGGAAGGAAGGAAGGAAGGAAGGAAGAAAGGAAGGAAGGAAAAGAGGGAAGAAGGGAGGAAGCTTGTTTCTGCCCCATGGAAATCCCACCATCTTCAGTTGAGCTCATCATCTTTGAGTTTCCTCAAGTACTCCTTCTGCTTTTCTGGAATTAGTCAAGAAAAAGAGCACTAAGGGGGCAGAGCCACAATGGCGCCATAGAAGCAGCAAAGTTTTGCAGCTCCCACACAGCCACCTTAAATACCCAGAAATAACGACTCTAAACAAATTTTAGGGCTCCAAAACTCATAAAAATACAGAAAACACATCTCTGGCAGAAGGCAGCTCACCAGGTGAGGGGCAGGCTGGGAGCCGAGGCCAGCCCAGCCCAGCTCAAAATTCATGGCCTGGCCCCAGGGCAATTAGGAGAAGCCACAGCTGGAGTCTACAGTGGAGTGGATCAGCAGCACCTAGGACAGTCTCCACATTTATCAAGCCAGAAGAAATAAAGCTAAGAGAAAGGTCAGTGAGATTCAAGCTAAATTTGGAGGAAAAAAAGAAGTCTGGCCAAACTGCCCCCAGGGCAAGGAAGCAGCCCAACCTGGCTGCTTCAGAGTTCCTGGCCTGCTGACAGCAGGGGGACCAAAGCTATTGATCAAAGGCCAAGGGCTCCTGCATTGAGTGGCCTGGATCCAGATCGTGGTCTTGGGTGGTGGTCCTGGGGTATGCTTTCATCAAGCCAAAGCTGGTGGGGGCTCCAGCAGCTGTGAAAACCCCAGCAATTTGGGACAGAGCTTTCTCCCCCTGGAAGCAGAGTTCCACGGAGCTAAAAAAAATCAAGCAATTAATTGACTGGCCAACATGAGGAAAAGGAAGCAAACTAAGAACAGCAATAAAACTCTAGAATCCTTTTTTGGAGACAAAAAGGATCAAAGACAACACAGTCAGAACTCCCACACCAAATGCTTCCCAGAAACATGAAGATTGCCTACAAGCCATAGATCGAATTAAAAAGGACTTTGAAAACAAAATAAGAGAAGTGGAGGGAAAATTGGGAAGAGAAATGAGAGTGATGCAAGAAAATCATGAAAAGAGAGTCATCAACGTGACTGAAGAAAACAACACCTTACAGACAAAACTAACTCAAATGGCAAAAGAGGCCCAGAAAGCTAATGAGGAGAAGAATGCCTTAGAAAGTCAAATTTACCAGATGGAAAAAGAATCTCAAAAGCATTCTGAAGAGAATAATTCATTCAGAATTAGAGTGGAGCAAGTGGAAGCAAATGACTTTATGAGAAACCAAGATACTATTAAACAGTTACAAACAAATGAAAAATAGAAAGCATTGTGAAATAAGAAAAGAGCATTAAATATAATTATAACAGTAATGAACCACAAGCATTTACACAGTGACTACTATATTCCAAGCACTTAGTCTCATTTGGTCCTCACAATAACCCTTGGAGGTAGGTGCTATTATTATGCCCACTTTAAAATGAAGGAAACTGAGGCAAACAGAGGTTAAGTGACTTGCCCAGGGTCACACATAGCTAATAAGTATCTGAAGCTACATTTGAACTCAGGTCTTCCTGACTCCAGGCTCACTGCTCTATCTGCTGTGTTTGTTTGTTTGTTTTTTCCCCAGAATCCCCTATCTTCTTCTATATTGTTTATGTCACAGAATATCAGAAGAATATGACCTCAGAGGTCCTCCAAACCAAAATGTACCTGAACAAGAATCTCCACTACACCATCCCCCAAAAGCAAGCATTCAACTTCTGGTAAAAGATGGGTCTTCTCCACCCCCCCCTCAGATCTTCCCTCTGCACCATCTTATCCCTTTTCCACAAGAATAACATGACAGACTTTAGTTAAATGCTTTGCTAAGACATGGCAAATTACAAAACTACACCTGAAAAAGGAAGTGAGGTTTGATTTAATTGATATTTTAATTTCCTAAGACACTGACAAGTGCCTGCTCATGAGGGCTGAGCATCTCAGCCATATTTAAAGGATGTTAAATTTGAAGGCAGATGACGCCATTTACAAGGAAGGAAGGACTTTCACAGACACAGCAGAAGAATGTTGGGGCATTTGTGACTAGGTGCTCATTACAATGACCTGGGGAAAGAAAGCTCACCCAGAACTTCACCAACAACTCCTTCTGTACCCTGAGGGCTTAGGTCAGAGCATCGGTGTTTGTCACCTCCATTTTATAGATGATGAAACTGAGAGTCAAGAAATTCGATCACTTTTCCAAGGTTATGTGGGTACTGAATGTCAGAGTTCCCTCCAGGTGAGAACCAGGTCAGCTTAAAAATGTGTAACCCCAGGGTTTAGCATGGTGCTCATCATATCCCATCACAAGCAATAACTGCTTTGTTGGGTCAAGACTTCAGATTTACAGTAAAGCAATGACAGGCCAGATATGTAACTAACTAAGGATGAGGCTCTCTCCCAGCTTTCCTCTCAATTCCTCTAAATAATGACCAGGAGCAGGCAACAGAGAGACAGTAGGAGTGGAATCATGATGGGCCATCAGCACTTCTAGGCAAAGATCTGCCAAGCTCATTGGAGCCCAGCCTTCACCTCTTTGTCTCCCTCCCTCCTTCCCTCTCTCTTTCTCTCTCTATCTCCCTCCTCCTCTCTGTCTCTTCATCTCTATCTGTCTCTGTCTATCTCTGTCTCTCTGTCTCTTCATCTCTGTCTGTCTCTCTGTCTCTTCATCTCTGTCTGTCTCTCTGTCTCTTCATCTCTGTCTGTCTCTCTGTCTCACTGTCTCTCTCCCCCTCTCTCAGATTCATTTGCCTTTTCACAAAGTGGGACCTCTGCTTTGAGGGCTCAGAACAATGGGTGATGCTCCTTGTCAAGTTTCTAAGTTGAAAGGACCTCAAGAGAAAATGGACTTTTCATCACTGCTGAAGGGGTCACCAAGTAAGAGGATACAAAGGAGTCAATAACTCAGAAGCAGCAAACAAGGGTGAAAGCAGTCAGAAATTTTCAGGGAAAATTAAAAGCTGCCAAAAAGAATGAATCAACAAAAGAAGAGCTCCAACACAATAAAATTATCATGACAAAAAGCATAGATTAACATGCCAGAAGGGAAATCTGCTGAGACCCTACCAGAGTTGTAAACAAAGCAAGGAAATCAGAGATTAGAGCTTCTCTGGGGCTGCCTCCTGAGCAGATCACCAGAGCAGCCTCATTTCCTCTGTTAGCAGGGTTAGCAGCTTCATGCCCTACTGCTGTCCTCCCAAGCACCCAGGCTCCCAATCCTGGTGCATTTGTCAACTCTTCTCTCACATTTGTCCCACATGGCCAGCCTGTGCCAAGTGTCCTTTCTCCCTTCACAAAATCTCTCCTATGTGCCCCCTTCTCTCCACTCACACTGTGGCAACCATCCTCACACCTGGACTATAGTTGTAGCTGCTGGTGAGGTTACCTGCCTCAAGTCTCTGCCTGCTCCAGTCCATCATCCATCCAAGGGCCAAAGGTCTGACTGCCTCATGCTGCCACTGCCACTCCCTCCTCAATAGACTACAATCCCTGCCCCTTGTTGCTTCTGAGATCAAATATAAAATATATTTTATATATAAAATGCATAATATATATCATATTATATATAATTTTATGTCATATGATATCTGTGTGTATATATATATGCATATATACATATAAATATATAAAATTTACTTAATTCAAGGGGAAAAGTAAGCAGCCTGAACTTGGGAGAAAATACAAACAGAAATAACAAGCAAAAATAATAGCATAAAGACCAACAGACAGGGCTTCTAAATGTCTGACCAAATAATACATACATCATGGACAGCAGACAGACGAAACCATCTGACCAGTACATACATACACTGTTACCAGAGACAGAAGCACCAACACCTGTGTTTTCAAATCCAGGGAGGCTCCTTAATGGTTTCCCAGAGTCCCATCTGATCAAATCACAGGAATACTCTTCCCATGAGTGAGCCCCAAAGCAAAATGCTAACCTCAGAGTATATATATATAGTCTTCTTCAGGGTCATCACAACCCTTGTGACCCCTACCTAATTACAAAGTAACAAAAGTTTCAGGTCTTTCTGAAAAACAAGTCTCTCCTCATCAAGCTTACCTTAATGGGCTCCACATGAAGCTTATTAATGGGTGGGGAAAGATCTTCAGCTCTCATTAACATTATAACCTTGTACACGAGATCCTTCCCGCCCTCTCTTACTGCTGGCTTGTGCCCTTTCTCTGAGGTAGTTCCCCACGTACACTCTATAGAGCTTGCATGGATAGACCTGGGGGTCACTGCATTAGGTGTGCTGTCTGATGAGACAAATTTAAAAGACCCAAGTGATTAGTGAGAGTCATTCTGCCATTGGAAGTGTAGTTATGACACACATAAATGTCTTGTGATTGTGGCTGGGCCCATTTACAAAGAGAAAATGTGTCAACATTGAACTTGTGGTTGGGAGTTCAGATCTGTTCCAGGAAAGGTTACTGTCTCCTAGATAGTACCCAGAGCCAATCTGTACCCATCTTCCATGTGCCCCATGAACAAAGGGACAAGGGAAATGGCAAGTTCAGGTTAACCACAGGCATTTGTGAGAAAATAAGGTCAGATCCATCCTATACAGTCTTTAACAAAATAACTTACTTAGGAACCATTGATAGTTGTACCCATCTCGGCTAAGGCAGGTAGAGGAAGACAGACCACTGAATCTTCCACGCCTCCCTTGGCACCCCAACTACCTGAACAAGCTCCTTGTCATCTGCCCATTTAATTTGAGCTCAGTTGGAGGAGAACTACCAACATCACCACAACAACTCTAGCCCTGTTCTGCTGCTCTGTGAGGGCAAATTGCCACTGCTTCTCCCTCTCTATCTCTCTTTTCTATCTCAAGAGACCCTTAAAACTTCCACTGGAGAGAAGACAGAGCCAAGAAGGCAGAGAAAAGGCAGACTCCAAATAACTCTAAATCATGCTTCAGAATGAATTCTGGAGCAGCAGAAGTCACAAAGGAATGGAGTGAAATAATTTTCCAGCCTTAGACAATTCAGAAGGAATGCAGGAAGTGTTTACCTCACTTGGGGAAAAGGGGAGCACAGTCCAGCATAAGTTGTTTCTGGGCAAGCCAGCAGGAGTCCCTGCGGACCGGTGCATGAGGCCAGTGGCAGGAGGCCAGCTGGGGGTCTCCAGACTCCCCAGGACATCAGGCCAGTGCCCAGGTCCCTGGTGTCCCCCAGTACAATAAGCTTAGGACAATGTCCCCTGTACTCCAGGAGCAGAGCTCAACTTTAAAAGTCATGAAATAGGTTGGAAAAATGAGCAAAAAAAGCCAACCACAAACAAACAAAAAACTCTTACCATAGAAAGCTGCTGTGGTGACAGAGAAGATAAAACACAAGCTCAAAAGAGGGCAATGATGTCACAAGGCTTACATGCATGGCCTCAAAGAGAAATATGAACTGGTCTTAGACCCAAAAAGAACTTCTGTAAGAAGTCAAAAAAGGAGTTCAAAACTCAAATAAGAGAGGTAGAAGAAAAATTGGAGAAAGAAATGAGAGTCATACAAGAGAATCATAAAAAAGAATCAATCACTTGATAAAGGAAGCACAAAAAAAGAAAAACATATATGCAAAAGTCCATTGAAGAAAATAACTTCTTAAAAAGTAAAACTAGGGGCAGCTAGGTGTCTCAGTGAATAGAGGACTGGCCCTGGAGTTGGGAGGATCTAAGTCCAAATCCATGCCTCAGACACTTAACACTTACTAGATGTGTGACCTTGGGCAAGTCATTTAACTTCAATTGCTCTGCCTCCCCCCTCCAAAAAGACAAAAAAAATGCCCAAATTGAAAAGGTGGTAAAAAAGCTAACTGAAGACCATAATTCCTTAAAAATTAGAATTGGGCAAGTAGAAACTAGTGATTCTATGAGATATCAATCAAACAAAATGAAAAGAATGGAAAAAGTTGAAGAAAATGTGAAATGTGAAAAATTTCTGATTGAAAAAGCAATTAAGCTGGAAAATAGATCCAGGAGAGCTAATTTAAGAATTATTTGACTACTTGAAAGTCATGATAAAAGAAGAGCCTGGACAGTATGTTTCAAGAAATTATCAAGGAAAACTGCCCTGATATCTTAGAAGCAAAAGGTAAACTATAAATAGAAAGAATCTTTCAATTAACTCCTTAAAAAGATCCACAAATGAAAACTCCCAGGAATATTATAGCTGAATTCCAGATCTTTCAGGCCAAGAAGAAAATACTGCAAGCAGCTAGAAAGAAACTGTTTCAATATTGAGGAGCCATAGTCAGAATTACACAGGATTTAGCAGCATCTATGTAGAAGGATTGGAGAGTTTGAGATATGATGTTACAAAAAGCAAAGGAGATTGGATTACAACCAAGGATCTCCTACCCAGCAAAGCTGAGCATAATCCTTCAGGGAAAAAGTAGACATTCAATAAAATAGAGAACTTTCAAGTATTCCTGATGAAAAGACCAGAGCTGAATAGAAAATTACTTTTAAACACAAGACTTGAGAGAAGCATAAAAAGATAAACAGGAAAGAAAAAAAAACATAAGGAATTCTCTAAGATTAAACTATTTACATCCTTACACAGGAAGATGATACATGTAGCTCTTAAGAACTATATCACTATTAGAGCAATTAGAAGAATACATAGACAGAAGATGTGAGTATAATTTGACTTTGATGGGATGATATAAAAAGTTAAGGGGTAACAAAGAGAATTGAACTGAGTGAAGAAGGAAGGGGGTAAATTATCTCACATGAAGAGGTATGAAAAAATCTATTAGTGTAGGGAAAGATGGGGGGTAGTGAGCATCATTTAAACCTTACTTTGATCAGAATTGGCTCAAAGAGAGAATACCATACACACTCAGTTGGGTATAGAAATCCATCTTACCCTATAGGGAAGTAGGAAGGGAGATGAACAAGAAGGGTGGGGGTGCAGATAGAAGGTAGGGAGATTGAAGGAGATGGTGGACAAAAGCAAAACACAAGTGAGGAGGAAAGGGGGGATTAACAGGGGAAAAGAGGTCGGATGGAAATACACAGCAAACGTAACTACAAATATGAATGAGATGAGCTCATGCACAAAACAGAAGCAAAGAGCAGAGTGGATTAAAAAACAGAATCCTACAATATGTTGCTTACAAGAAACACATTTGAAGCAGAGAGGTATAGAGTAAAGATAAAAGGCTGAAGCAGAATCTATTATGCTTCAGTAAAGCAAAGTAAAAAACAAAGTAAAAGTAAGTCCAATTAAAAGAGATAAAGGAGGAAACTACATCTTACTAAAAGGTATCATAGGCAATGAAGTAATATCAATGCTAAACATATATGTACCAAATGGTATAGCACACATTTTTTTAAAGAAGTCAAATAAATTACAGGAATAAATAGACAGTAAAACTACCCTGGTGGAGGACCTCAACTTTCCCCTCAGAACTAGATAAATCTAACCACAAAATAAGCAATAAGGAAGTTAAGAGGTGAATAGAATTTTAGAAAAGTTGGATGATAGACTTCTGGAGAAAACTGAATGGGAATAAAAAGGAATATGTCTTTTTCTCATGGCACCTATACAAAAATCAACCATGTAATAGGGCATAAAAACCTCACAATCAAATGCAGAAAAGGCAGAAATATTAAATGCATCCTTCAGATCATGATGCAATAAAAATTGTATTCAGTGAAGGGCTATGGAAAGATAAATTACAAATTAGTTGGAAATTAAATAATCTAATCCTAAAGAATGATTGGGTTAAAGAACAAACCATAGAAACAATACTTTCATTAAAGACAATGGCAACAATCAGACAACATACCAACATTTATGGGATGCAGCCAAAGTAGTATACAGGAAGAAGTTTATATTTCTAAATTTTTGCATCAATAAAATAGAGAAAGAGCAGGTCAATTAATTGGGCATGCAACTAAAAACAAAAACAGGAAAAAGAGGAAATTAAAAATCCCCAATGAAACATCAAATTGGAAATCCTGAAAATCAAAGAAGTTAATAAAACTGAAAGAGAGCCATTGAACATAGAAATAAAACTGGTACCTGGTTTTATGGGGAAACAAAATAAAATAAATAAATCATTGCTTCATTTTATTTTTAAAAAAATAAGAAAACCAAATATCCAGTATCAAAGATGAAAAGGGTAAATTCACCATGAGTGAAGAAGAAATCAAAGCAATAATTAGGAGTTATTTTGCTCAGTTGTAAATCTGAAATCTAAGTGAAATGGCTGAATATTTACAGGAAATATAAACTGCCTAGATTAACAGAAGAGGAAGTAGAATACTTAATATAACGCCTCCTCCCCACCCCCATCTTAGGAGGAAAAAACTGAACAAGCAATCAATACTCCCTAAGAAAAAAATCCCCAGGACCAGATGGATTCTCAGATGAATTCTCCCAAACATTCAAAGAAAAATCAATTCCAATACTATATAAACTATTTGAAAAAATAGGCAAAGGATTCTTACTAAATTCCTCTCACGACACAAATATGGTGATGATTTCTAAACCAGGAAAAGCCAAAAGAGAAAAAGAAAACTATAGACGAATTTCCCTAATGGATACTGATGCAAAAAAAAATTAAATAAAATACTAGCAAGGAGATTACAGCAATATATCACAAGGATCATACACTATGATTAGGTGGGATTTATACCAGGAATGCAGGACTGGTTCAATATTAGGGAAACTATCAGTATAATTGACCATATCAATAACAAAACAAACAGAAATCATATGATTACCTCAATAGACACAGAAAAAGTTTTTGACAAGATATAACATCCATTCCTATTAAAACACTAGTATAGGAATGAATGGAGCCTTTCTTAAAATAAGTATCTATCTAAAACCATTAGCAAGCATTATCTGTAATGACAATAAGCTAGAAGCTTCCCCAATGAGATGAAGAGTGAAGCAAAGATGCCCATTATCATCATGATTATCTATATTATACTAGAATTGTCAGTTATAGCAATAAGAGAAGAAAAAGAAATCAAAGGGTCAGATTGGCTAAGGAAATGTGGGAAGACTGGGACACTGATGCATTGTTGGTGGAGTTGTAATCTGATCCAATAATTCTGGAGAGTAATTTAGAACTAAGCCTATCAAACTGTGCATACCCTTTTTATCCAGCAATACAACTCCTAGGTCTATATCCCAAAGAGGAAAGAAAAAGGGGGGAAGGGACACCTGCTTCTACAAAAATATTTATAGTGACTCTTGTTGTAGTAAAAAATTGGAAATTAGGAGACGTCCATCAATTGGGGAATGGATGAACAAGTTGTGATACATGATTGTAACAGAATAGTATTGTGTTATAAGCAATAACAAATACTTTCAGATAAAACTTTCAGAAAAACCTGGAAATTCTTACATGAACTGATGCAAAATGAGAACCAGAACATTGTACACAGTATCAGCAACATTGTAACAACAATTAGCTATGACTGACTTAGTTCTTCTCAGCAATACAATGATTCAAGACAATTCAAAAAGACTCATGATAGAAAATGCCGGCCGGAGAAGGACCTAATGAAGCCCAAGGGCGGACTGAAGCGAACAGTTTGCGCTTTCTTTATTTTTTCATGGCTTTTCTTCCCTTTGGGTTAGCTTTCCTCTACTACACAACTAATATAGCGATATAGTTGAACATATATAACCTACACCACCTCAGGGAGGGAGAGAGGGAGTAAATTTGGAATTCAATTTTTAAATGAATATTAAAAATTGTATTTACATATAATTGGGGGGAAATAAAATACTATTTAAAAAAACTTCCACTGGAGGGAGAAACTGATCTGCCACAAGCCTCCTCTCTGGCCAAGCTGAGGTCTTTTGCAACTTAGCCAGGCTGTGATTTGCCAGAAGGACTATTAATCATGTGTAGGGAGGTAATTTCCCATTAGAAAGTGAGCCTCTTGAGGGCAGGGGCTCTGTCTGCCCATCTCTCTATCTTCCGCACTTAGCAGAGTGCTTAGGATGTGCTTAATAAAGGCTTGCTGACTCACTAGTCTGACGAGCAGTTAAGGAGCTGGGCTAGGTATCAGGGAACCCTGCCCTTGTCCCCACAGAGTATGTAAAACTAGGCAAGTTATTTAACCTTTTGATGCCTTAGGCCACTCTCTAAGACAGGAAATTGGAGAGATGGGGATACACCAAAAATAATCTTTAGAAATTGTCCACAATCCTATGAAAGATGGCCTCAAATTGGTGCAACTTTGGCCAATGAAAATCTGCACTCACTGCAACTCCAGAGAGTTCTCAATTTATAGCTAGAAAGGATTTTAGAAGACAAAATCAAGACCACTCTTCTCACTTTTGCAATGAGGAAACAGAAGCATTGAGAGTTTAAGCAACTGGCCCAGCATCACAAAGCCAGTATGAGGCAAAGATGGTACTTGAAGATGACTCCAAGAACAACTCTCCATCCAAGAAGTCATGCTGCCTCTCCTCAATCACTCTTGCCAAACCAATAATAATGAGAGAAGTACACATCAAAACAACCCAGAGATTTCACCCGACACCCAGGAATTTGGCTCAAATGTCAAAGTACCAACCAATTTTTCAAGGGCTGCAGAAAGATGGGTGTGCTGATGCATTGCTGGTCCAACCAGCCTGGAATGCCAGCTGGAATGAGGAAGAGGGACAGTGACTAAAACAGCCACATCTTTGAATCCCAAAGTCTCATTGGTAAGGATCTACCCCAAGACAGTCCAAAATGAGGGGGAAGTGACCCATAAATACCAACATATTCCCAGCAGCCCTTTTTGGGTAGTAAAGAATTAGAAACAAGGTAGATATTCATTTATTGAAGAATAGCTATGTATGTAAATAGAGACATACAAATCTAGTGCATTGGTTCTCAACCTTCCTAATGCCGCGACCCTTTAATACTCATATGTGAGCATATCTGCATGTGGGCAGACCTGCCTGGAGACAGATAGAGGACTGGTGTCTCGATTCCTAAGACTATCAGAAATATGTGTTTTCCGATGGTCTTAGGTGACCCTCGTGACCCTTGTGAAAGGGTCGTTTGAGCCCCAAAGGGGTCATGACCCACAGGTTGAGAGGCACTGATCTAGTGGAATATTATGGGGCTATGAGAAAGGACAAATTTAGAGAATTTAGAGAAACAAGATAAGAATGATGTGAACTGAGGTGGAGCAAAACCAGGAGAATCAGAAAACCTATATGCCCAGTTAACTGCAGCAATGTCAGTGAAAAGAACACTAAATGAAAGTGAACGCTGTTACAGTAAACAATCTTGCAAGCCTCCAAGAAGACAGCACATACTTCCCTTCTCCCACTGAAGTATACAAATGTTGCCTTTCCTTCTAAACTCAGTAGTTGACTTGGCTTGACTATTGTCTGTACGAGGAATGCTTTACCAAGTCTGGGGCTTGGAGGTAGCAAGGAAGATTTGACAGTGACCAATTAAACACGCAAAACAAACCGATGAGACGAGAAGAATGGACTAGACCATCTCTAAGGTTTCCTCAAGCATCAAAGCCCAAAGACAGAGTCACTGAGAAGAAATGCAGATAAGCAGCGATTGAAATTATTGTTACTTTTACTTCTTTTGGTAACAGTTTTTACCTTGCATTGATATTGGACTGCACACTAACCAATCAGAACAGCCAGCCTTATTCCTCTCTTACTGACTTGTTTCCTCCTTCATTCTCATCCCAGGTCCTAAGGTAATCAAGGGACATGATCTGATATTTCCTCACAAAGTAACAGAAATGCAGAATATTTATCATCAATTCATTTACTCCACCCTGGTTTATAAAAACTAGAGAAATATCTTTCTCATACACTTCCTTTTCACTTTTAGTGTTAAACTTTAGCCTCACAAGCTTTAGCAAAAATCCGTGTTTCTGGCTATGTCATTTATCGCTAATACCAGGTCATGCAAAGATATATTTAAATATTTTAAAATGTATTAGCTGTGAGAAATGTCATACTCCTATCTAACCATGAATTACAGAGGCTGACTCCTCCACAGATACTGAGCCCATTGTTGAAGAAGGTAGCTCTCCCAGAATGAAAAGGCCATTCAAAAATTCTCTTGAAATTCCCTTCTCCACAGTAAAGAAATTAAGTTCCCTCCTGTCAAAAAGCCTCTTCAGACTTTCTACTTTACAGCTAACTCACTCAGTCTATCAAGAAAAACTGTTTTGGTCCTAGCACTCTGTGATGCTCTCTGCCCTGACAGCTAAGCTGCAACATCTATGATCTGTTCCCTCTCTTGGAAACGGGACAATAACAGCCAAGTCTCTGTGGGAGGGGCTTCTGAAGCTGGAGGTGCAAGGGATAAAGGGACATCCTCTCACTTCCTCTCCTCCCTCCCATTGCCCTCAGTAGCAGCTGCAGAAATCAGGAATCAGATTCTTCTACGACATTTGAAATACTCAAACTCCTAATGAGCTGTGCCACAGAAATAACCGAAAAGAAAAAAAGTAAGCCAAAATGAAGGCAAGAGGCATCAGCTGAGATGAGTAGAACAAAAGGAGTTAAAATGTTGACTGCAAAGAGGAGAGGGGGGGAGGGAGGGAGAGGGAGAGAGAGAGGGAGGGAGAGAGAAGAGAGAGAGAGAGAGAGAGAAAGAGAAAGAGAGAGAGAGAGAGAGAGAGAGAGAGAGAGAGAGAGAGAGAGAGAAAAAATAACTCCTCCAGGAGTTTACACACTAATTGGGGGAGATCACACAGAGAGGCAGGGACAGCCAGAGAGGGCTATCTTGTTTTAGAAAGCCACCCAGACAATGAGTAGAGCCCTAGGGGAGTGCTTTGTTTTCCAGTCGTTGCACTGGTGTCTGACTCTCTGTGACTCCATTTAGGGTTTTCTTAGCAAAGACAGTGGAGGGGTTTTCCAATTGCAGCTCATTTTGCAGATGAGTAAACTGAGGCAAACAGGATCAAGTGATTTGCCCAGGGTCACACAACTAGTCAGCATTTGAGGCCAGATTTGAACTCAGGAAGATGAATATAAAGCCCAGAGCTAGCTTCCGAGGGAAAATAATGCACGTTATCCAGGAGTAATGACAGAGTTAGTATGACTGTCATTCCAGCCCTGGAAAGCAGCACGATGGGATGGGGGTGGGATAGGGGTAGCATAGAGAACAAGGCAGGGTCTGGCTTAAGTGGCAGGACAAATGGTGGAGCTGAAGTGGTGGTTGTTGTTCATCCCTTATTCCTTTTTTTTTTTTGCTTGAGGCAATTGGGGTTAAGTGATTTGCCCAAGGTCACACAGCTAGTAAGTGGCAAGTGTTTGAGGCTGAATTTGAACTTGGGTCCCCCTGACTCCAGGGCTGGTGCTCCACCTAGCTGCCCCTCATCCTTCATTCTTGAAGAGGATCGAAGATGACAGAAGGGTGACGTCTTAACTCATTCATGGATTAGATTTAAGTGAGGCAGAGCTAACCAAAGTCATTAGCCTCACTTTCTTCTCCAGAGTCATCTGAGACCAGTGGCAATATGAAAGTCAGGATGACTGGAGATGGTCTGGGATGAAGTGGGCGACCTTGGCCTTTCTAACTTAAGGTCCTTTCCAGGTTTCAGTTTGTCCGAGACAACACCCATTTGACTAGTCCTAGACATAGCTCATGATGGAGGTGGCCCCCAAAAAGTCCATGCAGGCCCCAGCAGAATCTCTGGCCTTGAGAAGAAGGGCAGCAGGCAGCTTATTCCCCTCCCCCTACTCCCTCCGGGACAGGGAAGCACAATGTCTCCTTGGCAAGCAAATAGTTCTCCTCTTTGACTCCCACATATTCTGGACTCTGGGGCTAATGCTATTGGCAGAGACCCTGTGTACCCATTGAATAGTACCTGGTCTTCCGAACTGGCAGGGGCTCTGTGTCCTCAGCCATGCAGAGTGGCATGCATAGGTTCATGCAGGGCTTAAAGCAAAGTGGCAGAGTCCCGGAAAATGGCACCTCTCCCTCCAGGCTGGGTCCTCCCGCCACTGCCCTCCCCTCTCTGCTCTGACTCCACCCATCACAATTGTCTTTGCACTCTTGGTTTATCTCAGGTCTCAAGCCTGTCTCTGCCTGTCCTCCCATCCTACCTCCTTTCTGCCCCTACTATTATAGCTATCCCAAAGTAAACCTCTTTGCAACATCCCAGCATCGGAGGGCATTTACTCATCAAACACCATGAAAGGCACTGGTGAAGAAGCTGAACTAGCCCCAACCCTCCAGACAAGAGACAAGACCCCCAGGGAAGCAGCAGTGGCCCAAGGCATTGCCTGGTGGCTCCAGGAGGAAGTTTCTGAAATCATTGAAAGATCATCCCTCATCACACACACACACACACACACACACACACACACACACACACACAAAACCTACCAACTCCTTCCACCTCAAGTCTAAATCATTGGGTGGGTAGGTTGCTTTTTGAAGCTGTACCAGGATGTTTTTCTTTTAAATACTATGAAAGCACTGAGTTACCTTTTTAAATGGAATCCTAGTACACAATTAAAAGACTTTTTAAAAAGCTTCCCAATCTGATGATCTAGCTGGACAAATTTCTTTGGTGCCATGTCCCCAGGAGTCAAGCAAGCCCTGGTCTTTGAAGAGAAGCTCTTCCCAAAGAGAAAAAGGATGTCAGCTTCTTGGCAGTGACCACAGCAAGTTGATGCTAGGGACACAGAATGTAGACTGGAGCCTGAACAGGGAATCTTTCACACCTTGATGGGCTGAGCTCCCTCTATGCTAGGGATTGGCTGGCTATGGCCAAGGAGAAAGGAATGGGTACATGGGTAGGTGGGCTGGCTAGTGGCAGGGCAGACTCTGGGTGGGAGTATCTTCTGCCCCCTACATTAAAAGGGTGTCTGTCTCCAAACTTTCTGGAAATTGGCAGGTCAGGGGTATTAGTATAATCCATGTTCTGGCATAGACTTGCCACAGGAATAAGCCAAACAAACTCTGTCTCTCCATCTTTCAAGTGAGGATGATGATGCTACTTGGACTGTCTGCCCAGTCAGACCATAGCAGAGTAAGCACTTGGAACTGAGCCCATGCCCCTCAAAGGGCAGCATCACTGACTGTTAACACACTCCATCCCCCAATTTACATTGTGACTTTGATCTGGAACTTGAATAGAAAATGAATTCTTCTCAGCCATGTTAATTGGACACAGACTTAGAGTCTCAGAGCCCAAAGGTGTCCTAAAAACCATCTAGCCCAGTTCTCTCATCTTCCACATGGGGACAGATGCCCAGAAAGGCAACACAATTCCCTCAAACTAACACAGCAAGTTTATGTCAGAATTGGGATTAGGAAGCAGGTATCCGGGACTATACCAAACAGGGATCAAATGAAGAATTTGGATTCATGAATAATATCAAAGTCTGATTTAGCCAGTAATTCCCATGTCTTTCTGGATAGTTGGGTGGGCCTCAAACTCAGTGCCCACCAACAATTGAGATCAGGCAGCCCCAAAAGCTGATGGATCTTGGACTGCATTAAAAGGAAGGGAGCTTCTGGGAGTGAAGAGGTGAGGACCCCTCCATCCAGTACCCTGGTCAGATCACATCTGGAGTTCTGCACTCAGTGCTAAAGACCATGGTTTAGGAAGGACCTTGGAGAGGTCTGGAGAGCAGCCAGAGAGGGTCACCCAGTGTGCTGAGGGGCCTTGTATTCATGTCATGTGGGGTTTATTTGAAGAAAGAGAGATGCTTCACATGGAGAAGAGAAGACTGGGGGAGGGGAAGGAGGAGAGCCAAGTTCTGGCACCAAAAGAACCTCATGTAAACAGAGTCCAGTTTCCTGAGGGCATCCAGTCTGGCTGGTTGTCTACTGAGAATGGACTGAGAAGTGATTCGAGGCTGGGAAGAGCTTTAAAAGTGAAACTAGGAGTTTGGATTTTCTCTTCAAGGCAAGAGAGAGTTAACAGAACAGGGGAATCAAACGATCATTCTTCATGTAAGGAAATCACTTTGGTGATCACATGTGGAACATTAGGGAGCAGGCAGGGAGAGAGTCTAGGTAGGAACCTCCCCTGAGACTCTTACACTGACCTGGGTAAGAGAAGGATGAAAAGGAGCAGGCAGGCAGGGAAGGAAGAGAACAGTCCAAGAGTGGAGGGAGGCTGGTGGCGCCCAGGGCAGCTGAGGGCTGGCACCCTGCACTTCCTGCTCACACCCCAGGCTCTGACTGAGGCTTCAATCACTCATATAATGAAAAAGCAATTAGGAAACAAGATCCAGAGAAATGTCCACAAAGGATGCTGACCTGCTGCCAGCTGCAATCTCTTCCTCAGAGAGAGAGAGGGTCTGGAATCCTCTGGGAGAGCCCAGGCCAACGACAAACCCATAGTGTCAGGAATAGTGCTATCAGTCCCTTCCCCAACATGCGTGCTATCAGATGAGCTGCAAAGAGGGGAGGGGAGGGGGAGTTTACCAATGAGGGAAGCAGAAGGTCAAGAGGCTAATGTTGGATGGCACCCAGGACTTAAGTGCAGACCTGCTCCCTCCAACCCAGAGTCTTCCTTCTCTGACCCACCCTGCCTTTGTCATCCCTCTCAAGCAGAAGGGGGAGGTGATGTACCTCGGCTGGCATCTGTCCATTGGTGCTGGTATCCAGCACCGCCCAGACAGCTGAGCACAATGATGACCATGTTTTCTCCAGACCATCCTCAGCTAGTCCACTGTACTACAGCTACCACCTCCTACTTTGTGGTCCCTGGGCCTCCCTCTCTGCTCTGGGCTCCTCCCAGAACCCGGGGTGAGTAGGGTGGAAACTTGGGGAGCGGGGGAGCTCTGGGCTCTATCCTTCAGCTGTCCATTATGAAACAAAAATGAAGGAACCCTGGGACTTACTATCCAATGAGGCAGGACCCTCCAACAACAGACCCCCCCACCCCGACCTGGGCACAAACAAGAGGAAAGGAGGCCAGAGATGGATATGGGGCAGAGTTAAGAGAAGAAGAAGAGAAAGGAATGGAAAATCTCCTTGCCTCCAAGGCAGATGTGCTGTAGGCACTGCCAAATTAAAAAGATCACACGTGGAAGCTCTTGGCACACTTTAACGCCAGCTCATTAGGTTATTATTACTTACCTTCTTACTTCATGACGCACATTTTGCCAGATTAGCATCTGATGCACTGCAGGCATAGTTCAGTTATGAGAGTGATTAAGTGGACTGTGCTACCGTGGCTCTGGAGCTCTCCATTTTTATTGTCTCCTGGTGAAAGACAGGGCAGCTGTGCAGGCTATAAATCATCCCTCACTGCATGGTCTTAGTAGGTAACATGTCCGGCCAGATCCTGAGGCCCTGCCCAGCCCAGCCCTACCTCTTGGAAGCCTTGGATGCCAGGAGAATGCATTCACAAGCCCCCTTAGTTTCTGCATCTGTTAAATTGAAGGGCTGTGCAGAATGGCCTCTAAGAGTCCTGGTTCTAATGGGAGGCAACTGCATCTCCTTGAAATGCTGTGTGTTTTCTAGTTTGTAATTTTATGGTGACCCCCGCCCCCCCAGAGAAATTCCCTCTAGGAATTCATCCTTGAGCCTGTGTTCCCATGACTTTTTTTTCCTTGACTTTTTATCACTGTAACATTAATGAGATTTAAGCTCCTCCCTGCCCATTAATAGGCCTCACATGGAGTCCATTAAGGGAAGTTTGCTTAGGGGAGACTTGCTTGTAGGAAGGCTCTCACACCTTTTACTAATTTCTAATTAGGTACTGAGTCAAGGGTTGTGATGCCTTCTGGCTCCGAGAAGTGTATATTTACTCTGAGTTGGTATTTTGCTTTGGGGACTTGTTTATGAGAAGGTTCTTAGGATTCCCTGGTCAAGATTCTGAAGGGCCACATGTCCAGAGCTCCCAAACTGCTCAGATGAGAAGGCTCTCTCAATCCAGAGATGTATGTCAAATATATAGCAATATTGCTTTGATTCAGGCAGTCAGAGCCCTGTCTGTTGGTCTTTATTTCTCTGCTTGGATTTTCTCTGTATTTTCTCTAATGTTCAGGGTGCTGACCTTTCCCCTAAAATAGTGAATGTAATTTTAAAAGATTGTTGACCCCTTGAACAGCTATCCTTCCTCAAAAAGCAGAACTAAGAACCTGTGCTAGCAACTGTCCTGCAGATGCCAGTGTGATTGCTGCTACAATCACCAGTCTTCTTGACCTAGCTACACAAGGGAAACCCATGAGCAGAGGTCTGCCCATATAACAACCAACTCAGGCATCAATGCCATAACAAACATCAGGGAAAAGTCCACAAATCATTCCCTGGTCATACTCCAAGGTCACAATGATGCAGATTCTGATAATGATCAACAAGAAGGTCCCCCTCATACTTGGAACAATGGAATGCCACATAGCCAGCCCACAAAGTGAGTGAGCAGCAGACTCTTCTCCAGAAACAGCCCCAGAAGGAATTTCAGCTGTCAGCATCCTCACAAACACATACTATCACCTTAAAAGGGCTTCATGTTGATGGGACCCAGCCCACAGGCCAATTTTCTGTTCCTGTCTTAACTTGATTGATGGACAGTTTTGATCACTTGAGGAACATGACAAGCAAGTGAGGGTGGGGAAGGATGGCACCAGATTATTTTTCTGTCCCATACATGGAAATGAAGAAGAGATCCAAGGAAACTGGAAAGGGAGAAACTGGAGAGGAATGACCACGTGCAGCCCCAGCAGGTGGCTCTCCTTCCCTCGGGAGAGCTTTTTGTCTTTAATTCCTTGGGTCTCTCACTGAGCTCTGCCTGGTGCATGCATGATATCTAAATGTTTCCTTGTCTATGACTGATGAGCCCATTTGTACTAATTTCCCTGGCTTTTCCAAGCAAGTGACACGGAGGACCATGTTCTCGAGTACATTCTGTGCTCACTAGGTCTCTGTAGGTTAATCTGTGCTGCCAGGGAAACTGCCTTCATTGAGAATTAGTGGTTGATGGCTCCTTAGTGACAGCAGATGCCAATGTTAGGTCTGCTGGGCTTCCCTGTGACAGGGCAGTGTGCAGCTGCTGTCTAAGAGGAATGGGAAGTAGTTCAGTTTTTCCTTTTCTGAAAGGTGCCAGACTTTAAAAGCTGGACTCAGAAGCTGCCCCTTGTCCATATGTGTGACAAATAAACCATTAACCATGGAGAGTATTGGGCAAGGGAGCCCCTTTCTGCTCCATGACTTCTCTGTGGTAAGTGGGTGAGCTGTTTTACTCATAAGGGAGGGATGGAGTATTTTGGGGGCAGAGCCTCTCAATTTTTCCCCCCAGTTAATAGTCATGGTCTGATCAGCACAAGGCAAACATCACAAGAAACAAGCAGCCAAGGCTTTCCCTAGAAGGCTGAGATACCCTCCCAATATTTTGTCTGCCTATAAAACAGCTCTAATATCCATCCACTTCCTCAGGAGGCATTAGCTCTCCTGTATGATGCACAGAAGGATAACCAGTGGTGTTTGGGACATGAGTCCTTCCAAAATCATCTGTCCATATGCAGTGAGGTCTTAAAGTGGAGGGAGCAAATTAAAGTATGATTAACATCAAAATGGAAGAGAGGATTGAGATGAGAAATTCCAACCTTTCAAACATGCTTGGTTTCAGTCAATTCTTGATTCTAAAAATAAGAAATAAGTAAAAAAGCAAAGACAATAGCTTCAAATAGCTTTTCTTGGAGAAGTATAAGAATGTCGTGACAGCCCAATGGCGTGGGCAGAAGGGGAGGGTGCTTGGAGCTCAGCAAAGATGGCGGCAGGAGTGGTGGCTGGCCCAGCAGCTACCTCAGGCACCAAACCTTTGCTCTTTCTGCCAGGTTAATGAAAGATTTAGAGCCAAGTCATCTCACAGAATGAGGGAAAGCCATGCAAAGGAAAGCAACCAAGCCAGGTCATTCAAAGAGCATGAATAGATGCCACAGGAGGAAGGCCAACAAGGTGTGGCAAGCGGCTGAAGTCTACCTCCCGACACATTGGAACTCTACTACTGTGGACTCATAATAATAATAGCTAAATATAGGAACAGGTATTAGTGCTTTAGGGTTTGCAAAGTGCTTTTCAAATATTAATATGTAGTAATTGCTCACAAGGACACCTGTCAAATGCCACAAATGCCAGGGATGTGTTCAAGATACTCAGGGACTGAGTTTTAGGGTTCTGAGCTAGAAATGGTCTCCGATGACCTCTAATAGCAAACAGTTCATTCTGCTTCTTCTGCCACAGAATGTGAAGGAGACCCTCCCCAGAGCTGCTGCCCACTCACTTCCCATCTGCCTCAGAGGTGACTGTCATGGTCTCTCATTCCTGGCCTCTCATCCCATGGCTTTATTCTTCCAGTGCCATGATCCTCCTATTGATGGCACTTTTCTCCTCCCAGAAGCACAGTTAAGGTTAAATCTTCTGGGGCCCAGATCTATAAAGGAAGTTCTCAAGATTGCTCGTGAGGTAATGCCCAAGACTAAACACATAATTTTCTTCAAGATTAATAGTCATTGACATACTTAGAAAATGACACAGAAAGGCAAAAGAAGTCAGTGAAGAATTGGTAGGGTCAGAGATTCTGGTCTCAAGCTACTTGGGCAAGCATATAACTCCACTGCCTCATGGTTCTACCCAATCATCATGGCTCACAAATAACAGTGTCTGCAGAGGGGGTGGAGGAGATGTGTCTTTGTAAATAAGTCAGTCCTGATGAAATGTCCCTTCACAGTCATCAGTCTTTAAAAACTAGAATTTGCGCCCCTGGGCCTTTGACTGAGTTGCTCTTCCCTCTGAGTTCATGTTCTAGATTAAGAGAGTATGCGTTTTTGTTCTGCAAATAGGAAGCTGAGGGATAGTCAGACTGGGAAATGGACCATGAGAAACCCCAAGAGTTTGGATAGTGGGAGGAGGAGGGAAAGGCAGAGAGACAAATCCCTTCTCCTCTCACTCTTGCTAAAATACTAAGGGAGGCAAGTTTCCAAAAGTAGAGAAGGTTCACAGAAGGGAAAGTTCCTCTTGACCATTCTCCATGAATCTCAGTGACCAATGATGTTTGGGGAGCAATTAGAGGAATTCGCTCTCTCCTCTCAGCAAAGGGCTTTCTGGCATATGTCTAGTTCTGTTGGTGATCCCTTCTTCTGGTAAAGGTCCCTACCCTATAATCTCATCAAGTATGTTGTGGAATTCATCAAATTAATAAAAGGTTCTCCTTATCATCCATTACAAAGGTAAAGAAGCTGTTCCATGTGCCCTAAGAAAGCAGCAGCTTCCGGATTCTTGGAGTTTTTCATGGTCCAATTCCCAATCTGCCCATCCATCAACTTCCTCCTTGTAGAACAAAAATGCACTCTCTTAATCTAGAACATGAGCCCAGAAGGGAGAAAAACTCAGCCAAAGGACCCTGAGGCACAAATTCTGCTTTTCAAAGGCTGATGAACTCATAGGGATCTCTTAGGACATTTCATCATGACTAGTTAACTTAGAAAGACAAATCTCCTCTACCCCATCTGCAGATGATGTTATTTAGACCATAGATAGAATCTTAAGTCAGCTCAGTTACTATTCATTTGTGAATACTGGGGGAGGGGAGGGGAATAGCTCTTTTGAGGTGAAGGTGGTATATTTTTTTCCATTACTTTTTTTATCGACTTGTTTGTTTACTTTTTGTTTACAAGGTTCAGTTCCAGAATCACTTGAGTTTCAGATTTTTCTCCCCTTCCTCCCCACCCTACACCCCCACCATGGTGGCATACAATCATGTATAGGATCTGCAAACTCTTTCACATTGTACAATAGTCTGATTGTATAAGCATTGTAGCCAATGGAATGAACAATGGGAAAAGAGAAACAAAACCAAGCATAGAAAAGAACGATAGCATGTATTGCTTCAGTCTCCATTTAAATTGTGGTCTTTTTAGATCTTTCTCTGAATGGAAGGTGGTATATTTTTAATGGAATATACCCAGTTGTGCTCTTTGCAAATCAAAAGATATCTGACACTCAGTGTAGTAAAAGTTAATTTTTATGGTCTTTTTTTACCAGGTGAATCTGCATATCTGACCTTGGTCTGGCTCCATACACAGCTGTCATTTCTTGGTACAATGGCTGGTGACAGCTCAGTCTCAGGAGAATGTCCCCTTCCCGATCAGACTGGAACTTCTCAGTGACCTCAGTAGAGGGAGAAATAAGAGGTCTGGATATGATCATCAATCTTTTCATCTGTTCCTTGGTAACAAAGAACAACTGACCCAGGTTGACAAATACAAACCCACACAGATCAGCCCTCACCTCACATGGACTTTGGCTGAGACCCAACATTGCAGCTTCTAAACCCAGCACAAAGAGCAAGTTCAGCCCACACTCACATGCTCTTAGGGATCTTGCTTTGATATTTCAAGAGCCCTCACCCTGATTGGTGCCAGTGCCTCCTCTCACAGCCCAGATTGCCATCCTTCTCTAACACAATGAATAGTAAGAATTCAAATCAATGGGCATTTTTTCAGCACTTACTATATGAAAGACACAGAAATACAAAGATGAAAACAAAAAAAAATAGTCCTAAACCCTGGATTTTGAATCGGAGGATCCAGGGTTTGTTCAGTTGTGTCTCTCTGTGACCCCATTTGGGGTTTTCTTGGCAGAGATACTGGAGTGGTTCACCATTTCCTTCTCCAACTCATTTCACAGATGAGGAAACTGAGACAAATGACCTGCCCCCGGGTCACACAGCTAGTGAGTGTCTAAGGCTATATTTGAACTCATGAAGATGAGTCTTTCTGACTTCAGATCTGGTGCTCTCCACTGCACCACCTTGCTGCCCAGTCTGAGTTTAGGTCCTATATATCCTCCAAGTACAATTCTAAGCACATTATTTAACCTCTCTGACTTCCCTTCAGTCTCCAAACAGATGAATCTATGATACTACAGTTTGGAGAGTTGCTAGGACTGAAAAGACTCTTTCCTCTGCAACCAACTTGAAGCTTATCCCTCCATACTTGGATAGCCCAATATTTGGAGACACCACCACACCAAGACTGGAGTCAAAGTTTCCCCAGCATGATGGAACCTGCTCCAGCTGGTGCTTTGATAACTCAGTCTTCACAGATCAAGGGTCACCTCTTCTTATTCAGACCTCTGTAAAGAGTTTGAATGCCCCTGAAATGATAAGTATGAGGAATATAAAGATATTCCTCATGTTATACCAGATATTCTGGTAAGATACATGAAGGAGTGAAAAACAAAGAAAACAGAACCAGGACAGGAACATTGGGCATGATGCTATAAGAGGAAGGTTGTTCACACAATTTGAAGGTAAATAGCAAAGGAAAGGAAGGGAGGGAGGGAGGGAGGAAGGAAGGAAGGAAGGAAGGAAGGAAGGAAGGAAGGAAGGAAGGAAGGAAGGAAGGAAGGGAGGGAGGGAGGGAGGGAGGAAGGAGGGAGGGAGGAAAGGATGAGGTTTGTTTGAAAGTCAGGTAACTAATACCTCACAGGGCAGGAGTCCATCCATCTGGTGATTTCATTCCCAGCAGTGTCCTAGAATCTCCACCATCAGTAATTCTGGCCTGCTTCCACTTCAGGATGAAAAGCAGCAAAGACTGGCTCTGTCCAGCATGAGGCTGAGCCACCATTCTCAGTGCTCTTCTTTTCTAAGGCAGTCTGATGACTGTATCTGTCCCTGCTCTGCTTCAGCTCAGCTTTCCTCCATTGTGTCCGCTTTTACATTTTCATATGAAAATCATTTTCCCTCAAACAAAATATTATTTCTAAAGTGCTTAAGGAATGGTGTCAGCACATAGTGAGAGCTTAGTAAGTGTTTATTCCCTTCCACAATCCCCATCAATTTTCTTTTTTTATTTTAGGGGAAAAAATTAATCTGAAAAGAGGCTTCACTATAAAACCATAGATTTACATGTCACATTGTTTATTTTTAAAAACCTGTGTAAAAAGTAGTACTTGTCATTTCCAAAGCTCCTTTTCTTTCTTCCAAAGCTTCCTTGTACGTTTTCTCTTACTCTCTGCTATGCACATTTTTATCTCCTCCCACCTTAGAGATGGCTACCATTAGACAGACAAAAGTGTGTCTGTGTGTGTGTCTGTGTGAATGTGTGTGTAAAACCACACTCTACATGCTGCAATTTGTCAGTTCTTCTCCATCAATTTCCACTGCAGCCTTACTGACCCAATGACAAGTTGCTTTCCAAGCCAGCTCTTCCCAGACCTGATGAGGTGCCCTCCTTCTTTGCCAGGAGCCCATAACCCTGGGATGATAAGCCAAGATACAAACAAAAATGCTGTGTTTGGCCACTATCTCTGTAGCTGTTGTCTGTAACTACTTTTGTATTAGAAACTCACAGGCTTCATTTAGAAGAAGAAATAAATGCTTCCTGATTCTCACCTCCACCCCTGGGTAGATCTTGCCTAAGACATCAGTGTCAGTAATCTATCCATTGACAAGCAATTATTAAGCCACTATTATGAGCAGGCTCTATGGTCAGCACAGGGGATACAAAGACAGAAATGAAACAGCCCTTACCCTCGAGGAGCTCCCACTTTATCTGGATAAACAACAAGGCACATATAAGTATATAATTAATAATAATAACAATAATATAAAAAGTATATATAAAATAAATCAGTGTAATGTGAGGGCTGAGAACACTAGGAACTGGGGGAGGACCAGGAGGGTCTCATGGCTCACATGGACTATTTTGCTGCACTTTGAAAGTGAGGTTGCTAAGAGGCTGAGGTGAGACAAGGTTTCTTCCAAGACATGAGGGAGTGACTGCAAAACCACGGAGGTGGGATAACCAGTGTCATGGGCAAGGAGCAGCAAAAAAGCCAGTTGAGATCAACTATAATGTGAATGAGAGGGGGGGCAAGAGGCTGGAGGTGGTGGTGAAAGCCTGTCATTCTGAAAGGATTTTGTATTTGCTCCTAGAAGCCATAGGGAGCCACTGGGGGTTATTGGGGAGAGAGTGGCATTACCTGCACTTTTGAAAAATCCCTTTGGCAGCTGTGTGGAGTATGTACTTGAGAGACCAGGAGAGCAGTTAAAGGACTATGGTATTAGCACAAGATGTGATAAAGATCCAAAGTAGGAGGATGGTCATATGGGTAGAGAGAAGACAGATAAGAAGTGTGTTGTGGAGGCGGGATTGTTAGAACTTGGCAACTGACAGGAGGGAAAAGTGAAGGACCAAGGATAGAGCCAGGCCAGAAACCTGAGCAACTAGAAGCTGGTAGTGCTGCCAGTGGACACAAGGAAGTGCCAGAGAGGTAGAGTTGGGAGAGCAAGAGAGCAAATGCTTCCTGTATAGGGTGCGGCAGTGACACCCAGCAGACAAAGCACTGGAAATATCCACTAGGTAAGGGGAGCTGAGTTCAAGAATCAGAGATGTGCCCATGGGCATCATCTGCATGGAGATGCTCATTTCTTCCATGGGAGCTGTTGTGAAGAAAAGACAGAGACAGAGACAGCAAGCAGAAAGAGACAGAGACAGATAGAGACAGAGAGACAGAGAGACAGCAGGTAGAAAGAGATAGAGACAGAAAGAGACAGAGAGACAGACAGAGAGATGGAGAGACAGCAGGTAGAAGGAAAGGGGGAAGATGCAGACAGACAGAAAGAAAGAAGAGCTCAAGACAAAACTTTGGGGAAGGCTCTTGGTTAGAAACATGTGATGTGGAGAAAGATAGAGCAGAGACAGAGAAGGAACCCTCAGAAAGGCAGGAGAGCCAAAGACAAGCAGTCATACAAACCCAGAGAGGAGAGAATATACTGGGGGAGGTGATAACCAACCAGATAAAATGCTTCAGAGAGTCCAAGAAGGATGGGGAGACGTCCCTCTCCCCCTCAGTCTCCTTTGCTGGACCCTCCTCAAGGGCAATAACCAGAGTATCCCTCAGATTCTGTCCTGGGTCCTCTTCTCCCTCTATATTACTCCACTTGGTGATTTTATCAGCTCCCATAACTTCATCTCTGTGCTGGTGCTTCTCAAATTCTCCTATCTTAGCCTAACCTCCCTGCTGACCTCCAGTCTCCTGTCTCCAATTGCCTTTCCAACTTCTAGAATCCAGTAGACTTAAACTCAAAGTGGCCAAACCTGAACTCATTAATTCCCCCCCCACACACACACACACACAACTTCCTCAGTACAGTTTAGGACATGAATGTCCTCCCAGTCCCCCAGGCTCATCACAGGAGCCAGCCTCTGTTCCTCCTTACCACTTATCCCCCAGACCCAATCCAGGCCTGGCCATTGTGCCTTTGCAGCATCCCTCAGATAGGTCCCCTCCTCTACTCTGCCCCTGCCCCTACCCTAAAGCAGGCTCTCATCACCTCACACCTGGGCTATGACAACAGCTGCTGGCAGGCTACCTACTTCTAGTATCTTCTCACTCCAATTCAACCTCCATTTATCGGTCAAAGTGTAGGTCTCATCATGTCACTCCCTCTACTCAATAACCTCCAGGGGCTCTCTATTGCCTACAGCATCAAACACAGAATACTCTGTTGGTCTTCAATGCCCTTCATGCCCTGACCCCTCCTCCCTTTCCAGTGGCTA
>CM053597.1:1233816-1256172 GCA_028646575.1 Pseudocheirus occidentalis
CGTCTCACGATACCCCTCCCAAGCCCTTAGTCCTAGAGCTTTTCCTCTTCTATTGTGTCAGAGATGTCCTGTAGGGAGCTCTCTGGCAGAGAATTGTTCATCTGGTTCTTTCCTCCGTTAGACTATGAGTTCCTTCAGACTGGGCCTTTCTCTTGCCTCTTTTTGTGTCCTCAATGCTTAGCACAGTGCCTTGCACACAGTAGGAGCTTAATAAATGCTTATTACCTAACTGATTTAGCAACAAAGAGTTCATTGACAACTTTGGAGGGAGCAGATTAAGTTGAGTAAAGATGCTGGAAGAGATTGCCAAGGGAGAGACCCTGCAGGCTTCTTTGGCTCTAAGCAGCTGTTGCCATGCAAATGTGCAGAGGCTGACTGGCAGACCCTCCACCCCCCCACCTTGGCGAGGAGTGAGGACTTCTCTGTCAGCCCCCATACTGCTGTAGCTGCATCAGGCTTACAGGCAACTGCCGTCTCTCCATCCCCACTAGGCATGGCTTCACACAGGGGCCAGAAAAAGAACCAGAGCCACCAAAGCCTCTGACTGCCCTGTTCTGATCCTGCAAAGGCTGGCTCCTCAGAGAACCTGGCTTCCTCTACTGGGGAAGTGCATCATGCTGCTGCCAGGCAGCTTCCAGAGCCCAAAGCTCCTTTCCCTCCCTTTTTACCTGTGCGCCGTGTCCTTCTGCTTCCCACACATTTTGCTTTTTCTTCAGCCCCTCGGGCTGTTCTTTGTCTGGCTTCCTTCCACAATGGCTCCTGGCATTCATTCAGTTTGAGGATGTAATTCTTCTCCAGGAAGCCAGAGCAGAGGAAGGTATTGCTCAAGCTCTGTCCTCTGGCCAGCCCCAGAACTAATGAGATGCTCAGCAGAGAAGGGACTTCCTCCTCTCCTCCCAAGTAACGACATGTGCATTTGGGCTCATCTTTCTCTCATCCCTTTGTCTGGGACACCTCTGCATTTGGGCACTTGTCTCATGCTCCCTATTAGATGTAAGCTCCCTGGGGACAGGAATGGCATTACTTTTCATCTCTTTGCCCCCAGAAACTATCTCAGTGCCTGCTCAGAACAGGGGCCTGCTGATTGCTTGGAGAATGGTGGACCAGTGACCTAGACATTTGAAGTGGCTAAGACCACTCAGACATGGCTTCTCTGCATCCCTTGAAACAGAGCAGAGTTTGCTAACTCCACGACGCTGGGACCCACAAGAGGACCCATATGATGAGGGCATTTCTCTGGATCCTGGGATGGGGAGGGGACCCTTAGCAACCCAGAATTTGAATTGTGCTTTGATGGGTGAGGAAGAAACATCACTAAAGCCGGGATCCCAGTCGTGAGTGATCAAGTTGTAACTTGGTCTGATAGATCTTGTTTTAGACAGGCTATTTCTTAAAACCACACAGATGAGAAAAGGGCCCAGACACAAGGCTCTTAGATAGCATTAGTGAGTGTTCACTCTGAACCCTGGTTCAGGCCAGTGCCCACCTGGGGTCGGCTGCCACACAGTGGAAGCAGACGGGATGTGGGTGCAGCACCCTCTGCCATGGGCTCATCTCTTTCTCTTGAATTTCCTTTTTCTTTCTTCCTTCTTTTTTTCCTCTGGAGCTTACAAGTGGAGCACAGGGACAGAAACTTGGTCAAAAGATATTGCTCACTTTAGAGAAATTGCTGATGTCCCAGTTCAATAGTTTCAGAAAATATTATGAGTTTGGTTCCAAGCCAAGAAGTTTCTCTGTGTACTTTCATGCAACCTTCAAATTGATTCATTGTTTTGAATAGATTTGAAAAAGATTTCTATTCAGATTCAGTTTGGGTCAGGCTATTACGGTGACTTCAGCCCCCCAGATGTGGTCAGGGCTGGGGTTCTTTGTATCTACTAGATACTGGCCAATAAGGCACCTGGAAAATAGCCCCCAAAATAAAGACATGCTTTACTCACAAGAAACTCAAGACAAACATGTATGTTCATCAAAAAATACTTCTAGATAATAAAAACAGAGTTCTAAGCAATAGTTCTAAAAGCATGAAACACAATCATTCCAGAAATGAGGACAGGAATACTCCTATCAATGCTGAATATAGATCCTGAGAAGAATGGGGGGGAGAAGCCAAGATGTCTCCCTTTGTCAGAGAGAGGAAGACAGACAGACAGAGACAGAGACGGAGTTTGGGGGGCAAAGAAACAGAGACAGAGTAGAACCCAGATTCTAATTTCTTTCTCTCAAACAGAAAGGAAAAGGAGACCTAGATCTTGAAGCCCTACCTACTACTACTTTCAGTCAGATGGCAAATTTTCAGGGAAATTCTTTCTTGCTAATGTCCAGAACTGCTCAGCTCCTCCCTCTTCAGACAGATGTGGTATCTTGACTCATATTCCAAACTTGACGATCTCTGAAGATCACAGGGTGCCTCCCCCTTCTCCTAAGCAGCAAGTAAGTTTTGGTTCAAGGACATCCTGGCTGATTAAAAGATAGAAAGTCTCCTCCTTAATCCAGTCCATACAATATACTGGGGAGTTCTTCCCCTGTGAGGAAACAGAAAACTCCTCTTAATCCGTGGCTCATTTGTAACCACTCTTTCCTTAGGGTCCTAGAAACTAAATGTTTTTTCGTGTCCTGGTTGGAGCTTGCATGAGGGATAGTACACGCTTGTCACACACACACACACACACACACACACACACAGATCAAGTGGAAGGTAACTCAGTGTCAGATGGTAAATTGTCATCTAGATTGTTGAGGTTGGCTGCATAAGCAACTTCATAATGGAGTTCACTAAACTGTGTGGTTCATTACATTTGGGGTTCACAGATCAGATTACCCCAAGGCCCTCCTTCACAGGCAATGAAAGTGCTCATGCCTGCTTACCCTAGGTCAAGCTATAAAAACAATGCCCCAAGCTTTATTCAGTCAAGGGGACATCAGCCATCAACAGATACAAAGCTTTAACTTCTAGGAGACGTCCAAAGCCAGTGTGGTAACTGAATGAAGTTCCTTCTCAAAAGTGCCTCTCTTCCAGATTGGAGCTTTCTAGGGCTCCTTGGGGTCAGAATGAGTGTCATCTTTCAAATCCCTAGTGGATGCAAGTTGGGATTTAGACCCTCACCATACACAGGACAATACTAAGGTATTTCTCTTCTGCTGGAAAGGATTTCTCTCTCCCCACCCCCACTCCCATCATCATTCAGACCTCCAACAGACACATAGCTGTTGTTTTTCCCATCTTCATAGTAATTTAGGGCCTGAGCAAAGTGAGCTTGTATGGTCATGAAAAACAGTCAGTCCAGCAGCCTTAGAATAACATACTGGCTGATGTGATATATGATATAATGGCTCTGTGATCTCATCATCAAATAACCAATTATTTCAGAACCAATTATGTGCTAGGCACTGCATAAGGTTCTGAGGATACATTCCCATAAGAGCGGTGGACCCTGCTTAGGACAACACTCTGTGAGCAAGGGGTGTTACAAGATGATTTGGGGTGGACAACAAAGTCTTTTCACCCCATGCATTTCTGGATATATGCATATTTTGATAGCATCACATGGCCACAGGAAAAGTCATGAAACAAAGAACAGTGCTTCTCCCTTATTGTGCTTTTACAAAAGCATTCTCTGCTCCCTAAAGGCCCCTCATAAATGCACCCTGATGCACCAGCCCTACTCAGCACACAAAGCATTCATCACATTTCTGAGTCTGGAACTATAAATATTAATGACCTGCCACAGGATGGCAAGGTCCCAGTCCTTCCAAGGAGATCGCTATTTCCCCTTCTGACATATTGATGCTCCTGTAAATGACTGTCGTTACTTGCAAGTCCACAAAAGAGCTCTTTTAATTTGGAAAGCGTGCCTATCCCCTAGCCAGCTTTTGTGGATGGCTGCACTCAGGCTTCCAAATCGCTCTTTCTTTTCTGATGCTGCTTCCCTGCTAACACATCCCTCCTGTTTCAAGTGGTCCTGGGGGCAGGGAGGCTCCTAGTGACTGAAATCCTAGTAGCTACACAGGGAGGCCTGCCCATGGAAAAGTACAAGAGCCTTTAAAAACCCAATAGGTAGTCTAAAACCAAGATGCAGATACTACTCAAGTTTATTTGGCAGAGTCAGATGAGAGCTCTGTGTATAGCTTACACCATATGTCAAAGACAAAAATTAAAATGCATCCTTCTCTCAAGAGGAGAAGTCCTGGTGACTCATTAACAAAAGGTGCCTGACATAGAGAATTTGGAGGGAGTAGATATGGGCCCTGATGTCGCTGGTCAAATACAATCAGCAAGTATGCACTTTAAAACATATTGTTGGCTTGCTAGAAGCAAAGATTAAGAAATACAATACCCCCCAAAATAGAATGGCATTTATCCCTAGGCACCATCTTGCACTGTGGCTCTGAACCTCTCGTGTATCTAAGCATGGAAGTCCGTGAAAGGAGTTCTCCTTGGTCCTGAAGTTCCCCTGACATGGGGAAGTGGAGACTTGATGTGCTTTTGTTATAAATATTCACTACAATCCAAACTTTTGACAGGCCTGTGCTGTAATCATCATCAGAAAATGACGGGAAAGAGGCCCATTAACCCACGTTTCTTTTTAAAATTCCTAAGGGAGATTTCCCCCCCCCTCTATACTTTCCCTCTAATGTACCTCTAAAGATAGACCTAAATGACTTCTCAAGAGAGGACTCATTACATCAGAAATGTTATTGACATGCTCATATTTGCCAGGTCTTTATTAAATTCTTGTTCAGGGAAACAGGCATGGAAAGTGTTGAGGTTATTCTAGATCAGCTAGGGGCTCATCACCACCTTGGTCACAGGGGAGTGTCTTCTGAAAATATAGCAAAACCATCTACCCCAAGGAAGAGTAGTTGGGATCAGTGAGGGGGGGGGGAGGAACTGATAAAAACATGGGTCTTAGACATGCCCAAGAATACTTTTAGGCTTTCCTTGATTTGCTTACAGAATTAAATCAAGCATTTCAAAATTCAAGTCCAATCTAAAAAAGAGGAAGATAGGAGTATGTGTAATAACATGCATTGTGTGTACACATATATGTTATTTACTTCTAAGGTACCAGGTGTTCATTTCTATAAATGTGTTCATAAGGCACAGTGTTGCACAAGTTCATATAAGACTCTTAAGTTTACATATGGGGGGGCTGTCAGTAAATCAAACAGCAAGCATTTATGAAGCACCTATTGTACGTAAGCACTGTGTTAAGTGCTAGGCAGACAAAAAAAACACACACACATACACACAAACACTGTGCCCTGAAAGAGCTAAAATTCTGGGAGTCCAAATGCTCTACATCCATGAAAACTATATAGAGATTCAGTCTTAGAAAAAAGGCGTAAGCAACTGGGGGAGACAACTCTAGAAAGACCCCTAAAGAATACAGAATTTGAGCTGAGTATTGAATTAAGCCCAGAAGTCTAAGAGAGAGACATGAGGAACAAACATGGGGAATAGTCAGCACAAATTAGCAAGGCAGTATGGATGGACTGCAGAGCATATGCAGGATAGACCTGAAAGGTAGAAAGGGCACAAGTTAGGAAGGATATTGAAAGCCAAGCAGGATTTTCTACTTGATCCTGGAGGCGATAGGGAGCCATTGGAGTTTGTCAGATGTGGTGTGATGAACAGGAACATGGGCAAATATACACTTTAGGAAGATCACTTTCACAGCTGAGCAGAGGACAGACCAGAGTGGGGAGATGTCTGAAGCAGGGAAAAGAATTAGAAGGCTTTTTCCATAATCTAAGCAAGAGATAATGCAGACCTTCAGGGGTTCAGTCTCAGGGAACAGAGAAGAAGGAATATACAATATTATGAAAATAAAAATGATGAGACTTGACAGTAGATTGGAGTGTGGAGTGAGTGTGAGTGAGGAATTGAGGGTGACATCTAGGTTTCAGGCTTGAGTGATGGGAAGGATGGCAATGCCCTTGGCAGTAAGAAGAAAGCTAGGAAGAAAGGAGAGTCTGAGAGAAAAGATAATGAATTCAGTTGTGAACATTTGAAGCTCTATATGTCACCAAAACACTTGAAATGGCTCATAAGCAATTGTTAATGCAGGACTGAAGCTCAGGGGAGACTGGGGGTGGACACATGCATTCATACATGTGTACATACACACACATATGTGTGAGCCTGATAGAGATGATAGTTAAACCCACAAAAACTGATGAAGTTGCCAAGAGGAAGAGTTTAAAAAGAGAAGAGAAAGAACCTAGCATAGAGCCTCAGTGAAAACTCATAACCAGGGGCCATGATATGAATGATCAGCCAGCAACAGAGACTAGCAATGAGTGGCCAGACAGGTAGGGAAAGAACCAGAAAAGAGCAATGTCATAAAAACCCAGAGAAGAAGATATGCAGGAGCATAGGGTGGTCAGTAGTGGTCACTGCAGCAGATAGGTGAAGGAGGAGTGCTGAGAAAAGACCACCAGAGCTCAGGCCATGTGAAGCTCTTGGCCATTCTTAGCAGTTTTCTATCCTTACCATCCCTCATATTCATTCCCTTTTCTTGATTCATATCACAACCCCCGCCCCACCCTATACCTGGTCTTCTGCTTGTACTATTTCAAAAGCTTCCTTCATCAAGTCTCTTCTTTCTCTGGGCTGCCCCCTACAATCTTCTGAATGAATGATCTTAAAGAACAGGTCTGAAGATGCCAATGCTCAGGAAACTTTGGTGAAAGGGGCTTCCAATTAGACTAGCAGCATGAAAGGTCATAGGGAAGCCCTTCTTTCCAATATGAACTCCTGTCAAGATAGAAAAAGGAAACTAGATCAGCTGTCCAATAATTAGTTCCTTTAAAAGACAGCAAGAAGCCAGAAGAATCCCTCCTCCAGGAGAGCCAATGAAAGCAGATAAATAAACTGCAAGTTTGCCAGCACTGACAAGACTTCCTTCACAGTGCCAATTCTTAACCTAGGATCCAGAGATTAGTAAACCCTTGGATACATTCCAAGTGGTCCATGAACCTGGATGGAGAGAAATGACATTTTTATTTCAACATGGTTGGTTTCCTTTGTAAGCCAGTGCCTTTATTTTATGCAGTTAACAGCATAATTAGCAGAAGGGGTCCATAAGTTTCAATAGGTTGCCACCAAAGGGGACCAGGACATAATAAACATGAGGATTCCCTCCTCAAAGGATGCAAGGCTCTGGTGCTAAGGGCCAGGAAACCTTGAATATACAGCCAAAGCAATTTCAAGAGCATCAAGAACTCTCAATACTCTCAACTTCTGATCATGGATAATGGAATAAGAGTCAGCAGTCCTCTGACTTCAGGGTTCTAGAGAAAAGGCTGGATGTGGACAGCACTCAGAGCAAAGATGTTCCAGGGACACATGAAGTCAGTGGCATTCTCTTCCTAGGGACTGGAATCTTTGACTGTCCATGGAAAGATCCATGGGATTCAGGAAAACAGATTCCAGAGGGACTTGAAGGCCATAGTCATCTGTCCCAAGATGCTCCTGAATAGCCAGAAGACCATGGTTTACTAACCTCAGATGACCCAAGGGCCAGAAACCTGTGATCACTCTAAGCCCAGACCCACCAAGGGAGGTGGAAGTCAGAAGCAAAAGGCCAAGAAATGAGGGTTAAGCCTAAACAGAGCTTCGCCATTCCATCCAAATACTCAGAGGAGAGAAGAGCCCAGCCTTAGTACAAAATTTTAAATCAGAACCTGAGGTTGGACATAAGAGTACATGAAAAAAGACACTGATTGCTCTGAGGAACTATTATGACTCAAGAGATGACCAATAGACAACCTCAGAGGAGGAGAACACCTGTAAAGCAAACATAAGCAGAACCTCTGGAGAAAATGGCTCATCCACAAGGATGATAAGAGCACATGAAAGAAATAAGGCAAGAGAATAAGGGAAGTGATAAGTGAAATATAAAAGCTCTGGAAGAAGGAATTGAAAGGGGAAATAAACAGAGAAGAAGATGGCAAATCCAGCCAAGTAACAGACTTCTTCCACATTAGAAAGGGGCAAATTTGAGAACTCAGTGAATCCAGGAAATGACAACAAATACAAAAGCAACAATAAACGATTGAAAAATATCAGGAAATTTGTTGCTTGGGAAAAAAGGAAGGATGATTTAAAAATCATTGGGCTCTTTGAAAACTATGAAAAAAAACACAAAAAACCCCAGCTAAGTCATTTCAAAACAATTACAAGGGAAATTCTGAGACCTATTAGAATCAAAGGACAAAGTAAAAATAGCAATAATTCACAGTTCCCTCCTGAGATAAACCAGACGGTGAAAGCCCCAGAACATTACAGCTAAAATTCCAGGCTTCCAGGTCAAAGAAAAAACACTACTGCACATGACCGGAAGGAGCTAAAATAGTGAGGAACCACAGTCAAGATGGCGGGAGATTTGGCAGTTACTACTCAGAGGAAGAGAAAATTCAGGAAGAGGATATTACAAAAAGCAAAAGCTAAAGGTTTATAATCAAGTATGGTTTGTTTTGAAAGACTGAGTATAATTAAGAGGTAGCAGAGAAAAGTAGAGCAAGCTCCCTTCCCCTCAAAAAAAAGTCCTTGAAACAGATTTTGTGTAAGACACAAACACAGTTGCCAGCAAGTGACTTCTTACACCCCAGGCCTGGATTGCGAATCCATGCCATACTGAGGAAGGAGCTAGCACCTGTGGGTGACATTCCAGGATGAGGAGCCCTAGGTTGTATGTGGAGAAAGTACAAAGCGTGCAGCAACTGTGTGGCCAGACTCCAGAGGCAGACTAGGTTCTCAGTTCCAGCTTCTATCCCAGTCTGAACCCTTCAAAGAATAACCAGGGCAGGAGTTCTAGACCAAAGGGAAGGTCAATCAAGCAAAAATCAGATTTTGCCCTGCATCAGACCACCTTGAAACCACTAAAACTTGCAGGTCCCCAATCTGTTCCTGAGATCTTGGGATAACAACACTCAATGCCACCAAAAAGCAGTAGGAGCACCAGCCCAAACATTCCTTCCAGAAGTACTATGGAACTTGAACTGAAAACCAAGTCCAAAGTCAGAATGGAAGAGTGAACAGGCAAACAAAACAATTCCACTATGAAAAAGAAACTCAAGCCAAACCCAGAAGAAGAGAATGACTCCAGAAGATCTACAAGCAAAGCCTCAAAGAGCACAGCTTTGGCAAAAATTCAATTTGAATTCCTGGAAAAGATGAGGCAAGATTTTTTAAGTTTTAAAAAACCTAATAAATGGGATTAGAGTGCTGGTGGGGGAAATGGAAAAGAAGTGAGAGCTGTAGCAGAAAGAAGTGGAAGGGGAATTAGCAGTTTGGCAAAAGGGGCACAAAACCTCGCCCAAGCAACAAACTCCCTGAAAATTTGAACAGAACAAAGAGTCTAATGATTCTATGAAAAAAACAAAATTATTAAAACAAACACAAAAGACTGAAAAATAAAAGAAAATGTATATTATCTCTTAGCAAAAAGATGACTATCCGGAAAAGAGAAAATAGCATTTAAGAACAGTACTAGCTGAAAGCTATAAACATACCCCCCACAAAAAAAGAGTCCAAACATGATATTTCAAGAAATCATTTTTAAAATTGACCAGATCTCTTAGAACCAGAGAACAAAATATGATTGAATGAATTCACCTCCTGAAAGAAACCTTGAAATGAAGACTGCCAGCAGCATTATAGTCAAAACCCAGATTCCAGAGGGAAAAAATAGTGCAAGTAGCCAGAGAGAACTAAAGTATTTAGGAGCCAGATTCAGGATCACACCTGATTTATCAGCCACCACAATGATCAATTAAATGAAGACGTAGAAAGCTTTCTGAAAGCAAAGTGCATAGGCTTACAACCAAGAATAACTTAACCAGCAAAAGTGAGCATAATACCATAGGGCAAACAACAACAACCCCCCCACCTCCCACCCCCTAAATGGACTTTTAATTAAATAGAGATTTCAAGTATTCCTGATGAAAAAAAATCAAGCTGCATAGAAATTTTGAAGGACAAACACAGGAGTCAAAGAAAATGTAAAAAGGTAAACATAAACATACAATCTTAAGGAATGAAATAAAGAGAAACTTCTTACAATCTAATATGGGAGGGTGACCCGTTGTGTCTTTTCTGAACCCCATCATCAGGAGTCCTGAACAGTCTAATAGACTAGGAGTGGCTTTCTTATTCTTAAAGGTCTTAAAAGAAGAATCGAAAGGGAGGAGAAGAGGAATATACTGGAACAAGAAGGAAATGGTCAGGAGAAATTATTTCATATAGGAAATATGTTTTGTATGACATGATCTGTATAAAGGTTATCCTATTTCTTGTCTTCTCAATTGTTAGGGGAGGGGAGGGAAAGAATTCAGAACTGAACATAACCTTTAAAAAAAGAAAGAAATTATCTCACATAATCAGGGTGTCTAAGTGTAAGTCTGTACATACAAGTGGGAAGGAATAGGCAGAAAAGCTGACACTTGACCTTCCCTCTCAGAGTCAAAGAAAGGAAGAATCCACACACACATTTGGGTACAGAAATGCATTTCACTAAACAAGGAAATAAGAGGGAAAGAGAAGGGGGAATTACAGGGATGGGATTAGTCCTAAACGAAATGAACTCTAATAAAGATATATAAAAATATTTATAGCTCATTTTGAGGTGGCAGAGATACAGTAATTGAAGATGCATTCATCAATTGGGGAATGGCTAAACGCATGATATGAATGAGGTGGAGTACTCACCATTGTGCTATGAGAAAAGATGAAGGAGATGGTTTCCAAGAAACCTGGGAAAACTTGGATGAGCAGATAGAGAGTGAAGTGAACAGAATCAGAAGAACAATTTATACAATAACAACGTATTGTAAAAACCAGACAATTTTTCAAGATTTGGAGACTCTGATCACTGACCAGTCACAATTCCAAAGGACTAATGATGAAACACACTCCCCACCTTCTGGTAGAGGCTGGAGAATTGAAGGGTAGAATTTGGGGACAAATCTAGGGCACACATTTCTTATGGTTGACTGTACCCATGACTGTAACAAAAATCTTGGCTTTATCAATTGTAGGGAGGGGGGAAGTGAAAAAAAAAGAATTTTTTCCTAATTAAACTTTTTTTTCAAAAAAGTGAATGTACTCCTACAGGTGAGATAATTGAACTTTAATGGAATAGAAGATGCTCAGGCATTCCTTGTGGAAAAACCAGAGCTGAGTAGAAACACAGAAATGTGAACACAGAAGTCAAGAGAAACCTGGAAAAGTATATACATCTGAGCAGTTGGAAGGGACTAAACTTATGATGAAACACTTTCACTCTAATAGGGGGAAATGTAGTAAATATCCCTTCAGAATCCTAATGCCTTCAAGGGTCATGAAGGGAGTCCAAACAGAAGGCTTGGTGTAGCTTTATCCTATTTTGATGATCTTAAGAGAGGAAAGAAAAGAGGGAAATACACTAGAGAATAAATGGGAAACAAAGGCATGGAAATAATTATTTCTAATCATTTCTATTTGTAAGAAAAAAGTACATAAGCATGAAGGGAGTATCTGAACTGTATAAGGGGAGATTGAACAAAAAACCTACATACGTTCAAACACAAAGAGTTTTGGGGGCAGCTAAGTGGCTCAGTGAATAAAGCACTGGCCCTGGAGTCAGGAGGACCTGAGTTCAAATCTGACCTCAGACACTTAACATACTAGCCATGTGACCTTGGGCAAGTCACTTAACCCCAATTACACAGTCTTCCCCCCTCTAAAAAGAAAAAAAAACAACAAATATCAAAGCTGAAACCATATCAGTACAAAGGCCAGTTCTCCTATCCTTCAGCCAAACTGCCTTCATTCTCCCCTCCCTCTATGTGTTTAGCCTACCCAGGATTCTCTGATCACCTGGAGTCCCCAGTGCAGCTCTCTGGGTTTGACCTCTCTTTCCTCTCCCTCCAGGGATTTATTTTTTTTAGCAGTTATGTAAAACATTTCCATATTAGTCATTTCGTACAAGAAGATTCAAACAGAAGAAAAAGTGAAAGAAAGTCTGTATTCCATCGGTATCAGTTCTTCCTCTGGAGACAGACAGTGTGCTTCATCATTAGTCATTTGGGATTGTTTTGGATCCTTATATTGCCAGAGCAGTTGAGTCATCCCACTTCTTCATCATACAATGTTGCTGTTACTATGTACAGTGTTACAATGTTGCTGTTACTGTGTACAACATTCTTCTGGTTCTGCTCACTTCACTCTGCATCAGTTCATGGAAGTCTTTCCAGGTTTTTCTGAAACCATCCTGCTCCTCATTTCTTATAGCACAATATTATTCTATTACAACCATATACCACAGCTTGTTTAGCCATTTCCCAATGGATGGGCATCCCTTTGATTTCCAGTTCTTAGCTACCACAAAAAGAGCTGCTGTAAATATTTTTGTACAAATAGGTCCTTTTTCCTTTTTTGCAATGTGTTTGACCTCTCTTGACCTGAATCTCTTCCACTACTTCTTCTTGTTTAATTTTATCTGCTATGGTCTACTTCATCAAGACCCTGCTTTTTTGCATTTCAAATACTTCTCGGTAATTGCTAAGTTAAATAGCATCGCTCATTTCTGGTCACTACATTCCAAGAGAAACATCAACAAGCTGTTCCACATTCAGTGGAGGACAGACAGAATGGTGAGGGGATTCCAATTCATGTCATATAAGGAGGAAAGGGAGACTTTTAGCATGAAAAGAAAAGGCTGAGCATGAATATAAATGCACCATTAAACTGCCTGAAGAGCCATCTGAGAAAAAGGCATTAGGCCACTCCAAGCCCATCCCCATGCCAGGACCCCTGTGCTCTTGTCTCTCCCTCCAGGAGAACCTGAAGCTCTGTAACCCTAGACCTGAGGCTCTTACTGCTGAGTATCTCCTTGCCATTCCCATCCCCAGGTCCAACATTAGACTTCTGGGCCATAACACCCATACCAAGCCCTTTCCTGCTTGCCTTCATGCTGCTTGAGAACAGGGACTGGCCTGTTTGTTTGTTTTTTCCATATTTCATCCTGAGGTCCAAACTCCACATCTTGATTGTGCTCTCTCCACTCCTAGCTTGCTCCCTCTCCAGGCAGCCTCCCCAGCCCCTCGCCAACAGTCACAATCTCTCATGGGCACCCTCTCCTTCCCCTAAAACTCCTTCCCAGATCCCCTTTCTTTTGTCATTCCCTATTAGAACACAAAGCCCTTGAGGGTAGTGGGGGACTGCCTTGTTTGCTTGTATCTATCTATATTCCAAGACTGGCACCTAGTGAGTGCTTAATAATCGGTTTCTTATTCATTTAGTCAGACCTTATAACCCCCTTGGACCGGAAGGAGGTGATAGCAGGAAGCTGGGATGTGTCAGACTTTCTTAAGCAGGCAGTATCAAGGAATAAGCTGAGCAGAATTGCTGTCCTAGGGCTCACACAGGAAGAAATTTTCCAACACACTCTTGGAAAAGAACACGTGCTTCTGTGGAAAGAAAAAGGATCACCTGAGGGTCATGTCCTATCACACAGATCAATTTCTGGAGGCAGGAAAGTTAGTGAACATGCACTACTGAATCACACTGCTAACTAGATTGTAAACTTCTTGGGGGTAGGGTCTGTCTTTTGCCTATTTTTATATCCCCAGTCCTTAGCATAGGCCCTGGGCACATAATAGCTGTTTAATAATAATTTATTAAAAAGTATTTTTAATTGAATCCAATGCCATGTTGTATCAGGGAAAGATGCTGTAAGAACCAAAGAAAGTTATCAGGTAGGCCATCTACCACAGGCTAGTAGGTGTGGGTAGGATTCAAAAATCCACTCAAGAAATTGTTTTCAGGGAAATTTTTCGAGATATACATATATATATATATATGTATATATATATATAGAGAGAGAGAGAGAGAGAGAGAGAGAGAGAGAGAGAGAATAAGCTATTCACTAGAAGGAAGGAGGGATGAGCTATGAACCCACTGTTTGACCCAGTCAAACAAGCAAAAAAAAGCACAAGAAAGAACAGAGAACCTTGAACCAATTAATTCCCCAAGAACCAGCACCAGTGTGCTTTGGGAGCTGATCTCCTTGTCTCTCTTGTTCAGTCTAGAACCTTCCGACAGAATTTAATTCTACTCTGGATGGAGTCAATCATAGTGGTGAGTGTGGGCCCTGGTCCTCTCTGGAAGGTGCACAGGGAAAGGTTGCCCTGACTCCTTTGTGAGAAGTACGGGAAGAGGCAGCAATAAACTAGTCACTAGTCAGTCCCTCGGCTTCAGACCTTCTAAGTCACGTTTGATTCTTCCTTCTTCCTCATCTTCCCCAAATCCAATCAGCTGCCAAACCTCATCAATGTCATTTTTATGCCATCTCCTCTCTCTGACCCGTTCCCACCATTCAGGTCACTGCTCTTCAGTCTCATGACTTGTCATCTAAACTGTTGTAACAGGCTCCTGATTAAACTCTCTCACCTCCTAAATGGGCTCTCTCACCTCCTAAATGGCTTCTCTCACCTCCTGACTGGCTTCTCTCACCTCCTAAATGGGCTCTTTCACCTCCTAAGTAAGTTGTCTCACATTGATTTGTGCCTATCTGGGCACAATAGAACCTAAACTCTGTGATGGCAGGAACATTTTTATTTCATCCTTAGCTTTCTATTCTAGTACCAAGGACAGTTCCTTTTTCATTGTCCAATTAATAGATTTGGGTTACTAATCTGGTTGTGTGCCTAGAAAGCATGAGTGCACAGAGTTCAGTGGGAGGACCAATAATGGTGATTCCAGGTATTTGTCCTTCTGGAGAGAAAGGGAAGGAGTGAAAGGTTGGAGACCAAGTGGGCAATAGATAAAGCTAGCAGTTTTAAGGGCCTCAGAACCCAAGAAGATCTTAAGGAATTACATTCCATTTGATAGTCCCTCCAGCCCAAGGATGTTTTCAGTTCTCTTTCAATTGGACAGTTTAAGAAGCTGGTGCTTTTTCATCCAAATCCAAAATGGACTGAGGAAGCCAAGTACTTGCTGAAGCATGCCAAATTGCTGTTCTGGCAGAACGAGCTCCCACTATTCATGAGAATTAGAATTTCCTCTATAAGTATCTCTTAGAAATTGCTTTCAACTTGAAATATGAAAGAAGAAAGTAGGCAGGCTGGAAAACATGAGTTTCTTGGTCTAAATGAAAACTTTGCCGTGTCGATGTATCACTTGCCTCTTTCTCAAGCAGCCCTGAGTAAACCAGCCAAAGAGGCACAGTGGCCAGAGGCCTCACAAGGAGCATTCTTTGATTGCCCCTACTGCAAGCATGCTGGAAACTAGGAAAGGAGCACCTTCAATGTTCTTGATTTGGGAGATTAACCAAGATCCAACAGGAAAACTGATGAAACAGACACACAAAAAAACTGGAGAAACCCTCGAGAAGAACCCAAGAATCTGCAGGTGGGCAGATTGCCCACGAGATCCTTGCTTCCACTCAATTCATCTCTCAGGTAGGCTTGACATTTTATACACATCTAACTTTCCTAGGTGTTTACCACCCTAAATCTGGGAAATGTAATCTTCAGATCACATTTAAACAAAGAAAATTATGTCTTTGAAGTCTTATATAGAGAACCAAAGCCCTTCTTTAAGTATTTCTCTTCCTGGGACTCTGTCATTGTCAAATGCAGGATCTAGGTAACTTGTTTTTCCTTTTCAGGTTATCTGTCCAACCTTCTGCCCAACATTCAAAAAAAGACAAACGCCCCAAACTCTCAACCCCACAGAGGTAACAATAGTAATAGATAGTAGTTGAGATAAACTGTAAATGAGATAATATTGCAAAGTGCCTGGCCCCTACATAGGAAACACAATATAAACATTAGCTATTATTGTTAATCAAGTTAGCATAGGTAGATAGAGTTTTAAGGTCCTCAGAAGCACTGTGTATATATACACATACAGAATCTCATTTGTTCCCCACTACATCTCTGTCATGCAGGTTCTATCATTATCTCCATCTGACAAATAAGGAAACTGAGTCAGAAGACTAAGAAATGTCCAAGGCTAGATTTGAACTCAGGTCTTTCTGACTCCAGGCCTGGACCTCTATGCTTTGCACCACCTAGTGGTCCCTCCAGATAGAGGGCTCATTCCTCTCTGTCCATGCTCTTCTCTGTCACCTAGAGCACCCTTTCCCCCTCCTGTCTTCCTATACAAAGTCTAGCTCATATTCATCCTTGAATGCATAGCTCCTATCGCATGATCTCCTATCTTGTGAAGAGGTCACCTCAAGCCCACATGGTCTCAAATATTAAAATCAGCATCTGAGGTTAAGAGGAATAATATTAACAGCCACGATGTACACAGTGCGTTAAGGTGGGCAAAACATCTCACTGCATTATCTGGTTTGACTTGGTCTGCATAGTATCCCTCCAAGGTAGGTGCTACTACTATCCCCATTGGGCTGAGAAAGTTGAATAACTTCCCCAAGATCATACAGCTTATAAGTGTCTGTGGCTAGATTTGAATCTGGCTCTTTCAACTGCCAAACTTAGTAGCTTATCCACTTGCCACCTAGACACCTGTCACACATGCCTCAGCCCATCAGTCACTGGATATATTGTGTTCCCCACCACCACCATTGGCCAGACCATGGCACCCTGTGAAGGCAGCCAGGGCACCAGTTCCAATACCTCCAGTAGTGGGGATTGCCTTTAACACAAAGGCTCATAATGTCCCCAGCATGCCAGGTAAGAATCAGCACAGTGATCACCACGGCACCTTTGGGATCACCAAGGGCATTGGGGCAGAATGTCCAGTCCAGCACACCCACCCCCTGAGACTCATTGGAACTGAGAAGCACTGCTCACAAGTCCCTCTATCTATGCAGTTCCAGGACTTCAAGCACTTTTTCAGAAACACCCCCAGATAGACTTGAAGCATTTCTACTAAAAGGTTCTCCAGGAACACCCCCCACACTTATTAGCAGTTTCCCATTCTTTCACCTTGTGGTCCCCTATATATGCCAGACTATTATCATATAGAAACAGGGTCACAGAGTCTTAGAGTTTGAGGTGACCCCAGAAGCCATCTGGTTCTACCTGTCCCTGAACAAAAAGCCACCTATTGGTTACATCCAGGACAAACAGTCACCATCTTCTGCTGAAGCACCCTATCAGGACAGAGGCAAGCCCCTCCCCAACTCTGTTAACAGTAGGGTAGCCTATTGATGACAACAGAAATTGGCACTGACATAAGTAGACAATCCAGGAGATAAAGCGCTGAGCCTGGAAGGTGTCCTTTGAATCTGGCTTCTGACATTTGCTAGCTTTTATGACCCTGGACAAGTCACTTAGCCTGTTTGCCTCACTTTCCTCAACCATGAAATAAGGATGATGTTGGGGTATTGTGAGATCCCATGAGATGATATTTGTAGAAAGCACCTGGTGCTGTACCTGGCATGTAGTGGGCACTAAAAAGTGCTGCTTCATTTCCCCTCCCTCCTTCTCCCTAATGTCCTTCTGTCCTATTCTCCAGCAGTATCTGGAGGCACGTAAAAGCTGCCTTTACCCACTACAAACTCACAGAGGGCAGGGAACTTGACTTTTGTATCCATCAATAAGCAATCATTCATTGCACACCTACTCTGCACCAGGCACGGGTGGAGGTGGCACATATACAAAAAGGAAACAAAGCCTGACCTCCAGGAGCTAACCTCCTAAGCTTTGTACCTCCCCCAGTGAGGAGTTCTTCCTTAATACTCAGCTTATGGGTGGATGTTGCCAATTTAGGTGATGAATTTTCATCACTGGAGGTCAGCTGCATGATGAGATTGTCTTCTAGTCAAATGTGCTCACATAACATTGTCCAGGTCTTACTGGGCAGCTGCTTGCTGACCTCTCTTCATTGATCAGAAGCTTTGCTCTTTAATTAATCATGCCTAGATAGCGAAGTGTGACCACTTGTACCGGAAGAGATGGCTTGTTGCTTGGTCCTACTAATTGGGCGCCTGTGGGAAGCACAGAAGAATGCAGATAAATGGGGGAGGTGGGGGGGGGGGAGCCAAGGGGGAAGGCACTTGTAAATGTATTAGTCACTGGCCTGAATTTTGATATATTTAGCTCTAGAGTCCTGGAGGCCAGAGTCTGGCCAGCATTGGGCATACTTCTCAATAGGCATTCTGCAGTGCTCCACTCCATCCACTGCCATTGCCTGGAGCTGTATGACCGACCTTGCTGCTTTGGGCAGCCACTGGCCCTATTAGTCACATTCCAAAAAATTTGTTTCCATCCCTGTTAATTCTTGCTTCTAGGGTAAGTCTTCATTTTGGAAATACAGCTGGGTGTCTGTGTGGAAGTGTGCTAATCTCCGGGACTTTGAAGATGTTTGCAGTTTTGCCTTGGAAGGAAGCAAGGGCGTTAGGAGTGTTTGATCTGACTCTAGGAGCAGATCCTAATTCCCGCCCGAGGGAATCATCTTCTTTGTTCTGACTAGAGAGTTCATTCAGGGCGGAGTCATTAAGTGCAACCTAAAGCAACAGAAAGACAGGTTAGTTTTTGTTGTGTAATTAACGGTATATTTTACTATTTGTCCAAGCTCGTGACATCACAAGGTTGCTGGTCTTTTGACTTGAGAACCATCACTAATTCAGCCTTTAATAGAGAAAAGACTGTTCTGACACTAAAGAAAGTCAGGGTTTGTCTGATCCATCAACATCTCTGCTTCACATAGTAGAGTCCCAGGGTGTTCTATAAGCGCCCTCATGGAGATCTCAAATTTGTTTGGACAAAGCCCCAGAGAGAAGTCAGGGGAGCTCTGCTTATTAAGCCCAGGCTCGCTGCTCATAGGCAGCCTAGTAACACAGGGTTAAAGTCAAACAGATAAAGATGAACATTAAGGTAGTGAGTCTTCCAAGCATTTCCATTCAGCAAACTTCTCTCCCCATTTCCTTAGTGCAACTGGCTTCTGGGGGTGAGGGAGAAGCAGAGAAAGAACATTTAACTCTGAGTGGACCCCCATGAAATGCCAGCCCAACCTCAAGCTTACTCTGTAAAAGTCAAGAGTCTTCCTTGGCTCTCAGTCCCCAGGTCTATAGGTGACAGACTGAGAAAAGAGAGATATTTCAAATCTTAAAAAAAAATTCAAGAAAGCACTGAGCCATATAAGTCTTACTGTCTCCTGTGTCCAGGTGAACTTTTATTTTTAAAATTCCTGCCATCCTCCTGAATCGGAACAAGTGGAAAATCATATAAGTGCCAGAGGTCAATGTTCAAATCCCACATCATTGCCTGGCCAAAGGTGAGGCATGTGAGGAAGGACCCCAAGATGCCAACAAGTGAGTGAATTACCTCTGAGGTTCAAGAATATCGGTATTTTAAACAGCAAAATGTCTGTCGAGTGCTTTCCAGACCTGAGGGCATGCCTGCCCATGAGGGCTCTAACATGACCTACAATGAGTCAGCCATATGGAGCAGGGAGAAGCCAAAGGTCAGTATTGAGTATGTGAGCTAGCTCATTTCGTGAGGCTGGAACAGAAGTAACCATGGGACAGATGCCCTGGGAGTGCCATCAAGGAAGAAGTTCCCAAGTAGGACAAATGGATCCTGGAAGCAAAAACTATTGCAGGTAGTTCCGTTGCATTCAACTGAAAAAGAAAAAAAAATGAATTGGCAGAAAGAAAAAAAACTCTGCCAGAAAGGACTTATACCTCAAGGAAATCATCCATAAGAAGAAAAAAGTTCCCATATACTCCAAAATATTTATAGCAGCACTTTTTGTGATAGCTAAGAATTGGAAGCAAAGTTGATGCCCATCTTTTGGGGAATGGCTAAACAAATTGTGGCCCATGGATGTAATGGAATATTATTATGCTGTAAGAAATGATGTGCATTCCCCAATTGATAAATGGTCAAAGGATATGAACAGGCAATTTTCAGAGGTAGAAATTAAAGATATCTATAAGCATATGAAAAATGCTCTAAATCACTAGTGATTCAAGAAATGCAAATCAAAACAACTTTGAGGTACCACATCTCACCAGTCAGATTGGTTAAGATGACAAAACAGGAAAATGACAAGTGGTGAAGAGGACGTGGAAAAATTGGAGCACTAATGCATTGGTGGTGGAGCTGTGAACTGATACAACCATTCTGGAAAGCAATCTGGAACTATGCCCAAAGGGCTATAAATAATTGCATACCCTTTGAGCCAGTAATACCACTTCTGGGGTTGTATCCCAAAGAGATCATAGAAGTGGGAAAAGGACCCATATGTACAAAAATATTTATTGCAGCTCTCTTTGTGGTGGCAAAAAACTGGAAATTAAAGGGATGCCCATCCGTCGGGGAAACATATGAATGTAATGGAATGCTATTGTGCTATCAGAAATGGGGAAGAAACGGTCTTTATATTCACCTGGAGACGCTTATATAAACTGATGCTAAGTGAGAAGAACAGAACAAGGAAAAATTTGTACACAATCACAAACACATCGTATATGTGACAACCAACTTTGATAAACTGGACTCTTCTCAGCAACGCACAGGTATAAGACAACTCTACGAGTCCCAGGATGGAAGGAGATACCTACATTCAGAGAAAGATCTAGAAAGAACAGAGTTTAAATGGAGATTGAAGCAATCTACATGCTATCATTCTTTTCCATGTTTGGTTTTCTTTCTTTTTCCCATTGTTCACTCCATTGGTTACAACCCTTCTATACAACCAGACTCTTGTATAATGTGGAAGTATTTGCAGATCCTGTACTTGATTGCGTGCCGCCATGGGGGGGGGGGCGCGGGAGGGGAGGAAGGGAGGAAAGAAAATTTGAAACTCAAGGGATTGTGAAACTGAATCTTGTAAACTAAAAATAAATAAACAAGTCAATTTAAAAAATAAATATAATTTTAAAAAAGAAGAAGAAATGATATGTATGATGGATACAGAGAAGCCTGGAAGGAAAGTGGACTAGCAACCCAGGTCCATGTGCCTGGGCACACAAAAATTTTTTTGCATGTGCATAGATCAGGGACATAGAAATGGAGATGGGATCAGCAAAAAGAAAGCAGGTGGAATGATCATTTCTGGAAGATTGTTTTTTAAAAATAATTTTTATTGATGTTTTCTATTTCTTATATCTCCATAGCTTCCCATGCATCCCTCACACTCCCCCTCACCAAGAGCCATCCTATGTGACAAAGTGTTTTGTTTTGTTTTTAGAGAGAGAGAAAAATCACTATAATGATGGATACATTGAGAAAGTCCAAAGCATGTGCCAGGTGTGACACCTCCCCTCCATCAGGGACTGTGAGGATGCAGGCAGGGCATCCTCTCATCTCACTTTATTCAAGTCCTGCTGGATCTTCAGAACTTTGTTACATTTATTTTGGATTTTTAAGTGTGAGCTTGTTTTCCATTTGCACTGTTGTAGTTACTGGTTATGCTTTTTTCTTGGTTCTGCTGACTCCACTCTGCATCAGTTCATACAGCTCTATCCAGGCTTCTCTATATCCATCATACACATCATTTCTTATAGCACGATAATAGTTCATTACATTCATAGACCACAATTTGCTTAACCATTCCCCAAAAGATGGGCATCAACTTTATTTCCAGTTCTTATCTATTGCAAAAAGTGCCACTATAAATATTTTGGAGTATATAGGGACTTTTGTTTTCCTTGAGGTATAAGCCCTTTCTTGGAGGAGTTTAATTATTACTTGTCTCATTACACTGGGTTCTTAACCACCATCTCTCCTTCTGGCACAGGCTGGCAGGGAGGTTGGCTCTGCTACACAGAACATGATTGTCCAGAACACATAACAGATATCACAAGGACACCTGGGGAGGCTGGAATTGGAGGAGGGGCAGAGGAGGGCGAAGAGGAAGAAGAGAAGCAGGAGAAGGTGAGGAAGAGGAGGAGAGGGGAGGGGAGAGAAAGAAGAGGTGCAGGGGGGAGGAAGAGGAGGAGACAGGAGACGGGATTCTCAGAGATTTTGCTGAGAATAAGGGAGAGGCTCCCCTCAGCGGTTTAGGTGTTTGGGGGCCACTTCCTTCTTACTTGGAAGTTTGCCTGACTCCTCCTTCCTCTTCTTTAGTTGTTAGGAAGTTTCCTCAGCCTCACTCTGCCCATGGGTTTTACCTCTTCTCCCCACTCCAAGAATTCAAAGGCTACACTCTACACAAAGGTTCATTGATGGAAGGAGTTTCTTCACTGAAAGCTCCGTCCTTTCACCAATAAAATCTAGGTCTGGATCCCAACGAGTGTGTGGAGGTGGTGATTGTTTCGTTCGGTCTCGGTAATCCCCAGGACTTCATTCGGTGCCCAGGCACAAGGTGGGTGCTTAGACAACGAGAAAAGAAGGAAGGAAGGAAGGAAGGAAGGAAGGAAGGAAGGAAGGAAGGAAGGAAGGAAGGAA
>CM053597.1:1256672-1280649 GCA_028646575.1 Pseudocheirus occidentalis
TGGCTCACACACTACTGGATGCCCAAGTGGATCGAGGCCGCTGATCCTTCTGCGCGCACACTGGCGCACTACAAGTCAACCACCAAGGAGTAGTCCTGGCACATAGTGGACTGCTTCTGGGAGGTGGGTGGGGGTGGGGCCAGCACTCCATGGGTGGTCTGTGTTAATCCAGCCCAATAAAGTTTTCAGCTATCCCTTTTCTCAGTGTTCCTTGCTTTCTGTACAGTCCCTTTGCCATGAGGACCTTGAAGACCGTGTAATAGCTGAGGCCACGTAATGGCTGAGAAGGCAGTGACAGGCAGCATGGCTGTCCTCTGGGGAATGGGGCCTCGAAGGGGCTGAAGAAGCCCTCAGTGTGGCTGCAGCATTTACTGATACTGGAGAAACCCCCAGGGGGGCATGCACTCACAAGAAAAGTGCTAAGTTACAGCTTTTCATTATGGTTTCTGAGAGCTAAGCAGTCCTGGGGGGTGGCTACAGAAAGCCGGAACCAGCCCCAGCTGGCACGGTTATCCTTGGGTGGTACTGATAGGAAGGGCAAAAACTTAAAAAAAAAAAATCATTTGGAACTTGGTAGCTCTGGACAATTAGAAATGATTCCATTTATGAGGAATGGAAACATTGGTTTGTATATGAAGCCACAAATCTCTTACACAGTTGGGTTTTTTTTTAAGTATATAATAAAATCAACATTTTTAAAGCTGCCCTACTTCTGCGCTTCTGGTGAGACTTATCTTCTAGGCATTTAGAGGTGCCTCAGTAACCCTCTTTGTGTGTGTCTCCCCAAGCCTGTTCCTGCAGGGTCTTTTCCAGATCCCCTAATTGTGGCCAAGTGAAGAGGCTTTACACTCAGGAATTAACACCCCCCCCCTCCTCCCCCCTCAGGGTCTCATTGGCACTGCCTAAGAGGGTGACAAGCACAGAGGATGTTTATCCTGGAGAGGAGGAGGCTTGGGGCTTGAAGACCATTGCCCTCTTGTCCAGAGGTTGTCCCACAAAGGAGGAATGAGCCATGTTTTCCTGGGCATGGGAGGCACCGGGAGCTGTAAAAACAGGTTTTGACCTTAGAATGGGCTGGGCACTGGGGATACAAAGTTAAGGATGTAAGGTAATCTGGTGGGGGGGGCACTCTGGGGAGGCGAGGGGGGAGAACATTCCATCCCTGCAGGGAGGACAGCTTTTGCAAAGGCCGTGAGGTAGGAGATGGAATGGCCTATGCACAGAACACTAAGAAAGTGTCTGCTTGTTGTTTTTTCTTGTATGTTCTGTCACTACAAGCAGAGAACTGGGTCAGTGGTAAAGCACTGCACCTATGGTCAGGAAGATCTGAGTTCTAATCCTGCCTCAGGCATTTACTTAGGCTCTGCCTGCCTTGGTTTCTTCATCTACAAAATGGGGATAATAATGACATCTATATCCCAGGGCTGTTGGGAGGCTCAAACAAGTATCTGGACATGCAGCCCCTGCCTTGGTGCAAACCTCAAAATGCCAGACAGATGTCAGCAGTTGGCTCCCCTGGCTCCTTAGGGGGCAGAAGGTGGGAAGCCCCCAGGCCATAGCCACGTTATTGGTGGGGAGTGTAAGGCTCCAAACCTGAGGAAGCATCCAAGGCCCTGCAGCTGAGGCTCCACAGAACCAGAGTTAGGGAGTGTTTACTCTCATCCTTCTTCCTTGGTCCTTATTCAATCTCCAATATTTAGTAAAAGTGCTAGGACTTTAAAGAATGCTTTACACTTCTTGTCTCATGTAATAACTCTCACACACCCTTTTCAGATAGGCACCACAGGTGTCATTATTCAAGTGACTCATAAAGCTAGTGAGCATTAGAAGTGAGACTTGAACCCAGATCCCTCTGACTTCAGCCTCTATGCCATGTCCTGTGTTTTCTGTGTTCTGTATCTAGAGGCCGGGTAGTTGTAAACTTCATTCCTGAAGAATTCCCCATGATATCAGTGATACACTCCATGGTGCTAGGTAGGGTAGGCCCAGTCTGGAGGTCTGAATGGTTCACTGGTAGCCCCTGAATCCTGGAGCCTCATCAAATTTCCTCATTTACGCCTTCAGTGAAAAATCCTATTCTATATTATTGTGCGCTAAGAAATGACAAACAGGATTCTCTCGGAAAAACCTGGGAAGACTTCGGTGAACTGAGGCAAAGTGAAGTGAACAGAACCAGGAGAACCCTGTACACAGTAATAGCAACATTGTAACAATGATCAACTGTGAGGGACTCAGCTCCTCTCAGCAGTACAGGGATCTGAGACAATGGCAAAGGGCTAGTGATGAAGCCTGCTGCCCTCCTTGAGAGAAGAACTGATATTGATTGAACACAGGCTGAAGCAGGCTGTTTTTCACTTTCATGTTCTTTCTTTTATTAGAGCCTTCTTGTACAAAATAGCAAATCTGAACTGTTTTTATAAAATTGCTCATGTATAACCTATATTTGATTGCTTACTGACTCAAAGGCGGAAGGTATAGAATACTCAAAACTTTAAATAAAAACTTTAAAAATTAAAAAAAAAAGAAGAAATTCCGTGCCTAGTTGATGCCCCCTGGGCATTCTCCTCCATGTACCCGAGGAGGAATTATGCACAGGTAGAATCCAAGTGCAGGAGCAGGGAAAAGCATGCGGGAGCTGACTTCGGGCTTTCGGAGGAATCTCCCCCTCCGTAGTCCATGGACGTGGACTTAATTTTGTAGGGATCCTCATCCGACTTGAAGGACTTACGGTGCCCAGTGACGTAATGAATCCTACAGAACCACCAGGGGGCAGCCGGTTCCTTCCTCGGCACACTGGGAGTCTTCGTACGCCCCCTGGTGGTAGTTTGTGAAACCCGCAGCTCACTGCTCCGTACCCAAGGCTACTGAGAGCCTGGAGCGGTGTCCCGAGTCTCTGAAAGAGAAAAGGCAGAGGCGCGTTTCGTGGGATGTCAGTCGCGAGCGTACACAGTCAAGCCCTCGATTTGGAAGGTTTAAGGATGCTCGAGAGGCGAAATGTTCATGCCAGTGCGTCCCACCAGATTGCACTGGCCATGAGATGCCCATTTCTCTGAGGAGGCTGATTGCATTTTGAATCCGCTGTCGGAGAGAGGCAGCTGTGTAGACCTCAGTGAGTCGATCCCCGTTCTCCTTTGGTGAGGCGGGGTAAAGAGCCCCCCTCGTGGTCCTGTTCCCTCTCTCAGACTGACCCCTCCTTTGTGACAAGGAAAACAACCCCGTGAACGTTCTCGGAGCAGTGACTGCATCCGACCGTGCACGCGGTGTTCTGACCTAGCAGCCCCCTCGGGCCGCTGCCCTCCTCACCCCCCTCCCCCCACTCGGCTGCTTCAGCGTATCAGGGTCGGACTGCCTTCTCACGGCGTGGTCGATGAAGCCAGTTCGTGCTGGGATTGATCATTCTTGTCTCTGCTTGCTCCATCTCGCCCCACGTCACACAGAGCTTCCCGCTCTTCTCTGAATTCCTCCGGTCCCCTGTTTCTGGGTGCACAAGAAGCTTCCCGAGGGGATTGGGGTCCTGTTAGTTCTTTACTGTGTTCATGTGTCTAGGAGGAAGAAAGGGTTCTGATATTTCTTCAGGTGGTCCACGAACACTTGTTGAGGGTTGCTCTGCCCAAGACACCGCTGCGGGAGAGAAGAGAAAGTGACCGTCCTCCCTGCCCTCGAGGTGCTCACATTCTACTCCTTATAGTCCCAAGTGATCCGTACCCCCAGAGTGCACTGGTCTGTGGAATAGGCTCACTCGTAACTGACACACACAGAGGGAGGCGTTATGATCACCTGGCTGGTGTTATGCTCCCAATACCATCGAAGTCAATCCTACTGGAGGGACAACAGTGTGCATTTGTGTCTGAGCGCTTTACAGACACCATCGCATCAGCCTCACAACCCTAGGAAGTAGGTGCCATTGTTCCCATTTTACAAGTGTAGAAACAGACTCAGAGAGGTCCCCTGGCTAGTAAGCATCTGAGGCAGGATTTGAATTCAGGTCTCCCTGACTCCAAGTCCATCTTCAAGGAATGGGGGTTCAGGCTGGCTCATGATGAACAAGAATGTTTGGTGAGAAGCTAAATTCCCCATGAAGAATCAATCCTGTCCAGAAAGGGAAGGGCTCTGTTCTGTCTCTGTCCAGCTAACAATTACCACAGGATGGGCCACAGGCCTTGTTCGCATTTTGTTCACATTCTGTGGAGGAAAGTCAAAGTGAACAGGGAGGACAGCCACCGAGGTCAGGTCAGAGGGGAGCAGGCCCGAGGTTAGTGGGAGTGGGGGGAGGAGACCTGAAGTCAGAGGGAGCTTGGCTGGAGGTCAGAGGACTCTGCTGGACTCCCTGCCCTGATGCTTCTTCCCTGTGTGACTTTGGTAAGGTCTTAAGCTCTTTGGGTCTCAGTTTCATCATCTGCAAAGTGAGAGTGTTGGCTGAGCGGGTCCCTAGGCTCTTCCTTCTCTAAATCCCATGAGTAAAGTGCTCCTCTCATTCTTTCCTTTTCTTCTTGGTTCAATACAAGGTAAAAGAGCTGGCATCTTTCCTCTGCCTTCATCCTGTGGATCCTTCTGTAAGGACAGAGGAGCATCTCCAGGACCTGGGCCTTCTTTCTTGTGTTGCTTGGTCAGCCTGTGTTCCCATTTCTCCAGTACTCCCCCTCTCTGCTTCCTGGCTCCTTCTCTTGACCAGTCAGCCAGTCAGTCAATGGGCATCAATTAAATGCTTACTATGTGCAGGAATTCTGCTGGTACTAGGGGTATGAAGAAAGATAAAACCAGGGTTCCTGCCCTCAAGGGGCATGCATTCTAATAGGGTTCTTCTGATTCTGATTGTCTTTGGGCCCCACAACACGCAGCTTGTCAGCTGACTTCAGGGCTAGCTAGGGCACTCTTAACAGGGGCAATAACATTCTTAAATCCACTTTTCCTAGTGAAAACATCATTAAAACCAAGAACAGGGAAGTATTCACCACAGCCACCAAGAGGAATGAGATGGAAGAGCTGTCCAGAGGCCTTGAGGGGAGGGGGCAGGGAAGGACGTCACCAGGCCTATAGACTGTTATGGACAGAAGGTGGCACCATCATCAGTAGGGCCTGATCACTCTACCACTGGTCAATAGGCTAGCATGCCTATGATCAATGTGCTTAGAAAAGAGAATCATGGAGATGCCAGAGTTGGCTAAAACAGACACACAGATACTCAGCCTCTTCTTCCCGTCCTCTCTGGGCCTTGCTAGACTCTGGGGACGCAAAGACACAAGGGAGATGCCCTTACCCTCAAGGAGCTCCCATTTCATCCTCTGTAAATATAAGGCATCAAGCCAGGTGTCTGTTTTGGCTCAGTCCCTTCTCTGTGTCTCCTGAAGACTGTTGGCTCTGACAAAGAGGTGCTGGGGGTGAAGGTGAAGGGCAGGAATCAGTGTCCAGGCCTGTGGTGACAGGGAAGGTGCTAGGTCACTGAAGGGAATTTGTTCTAGTCTTGAATGGCCTTTAATGAAAGACTGAGTTGGTGAAAAACATTGCCACCTGCAGAGGGTAGTGACCACTCCTCAGGATGTTGTAGGGCTCCCCACCTTCTATGGTTGGGATGCCCTAGGCTGTTCTCCTCCAACCTTGATAAAGTCAGTCTCCGTTCTAAATTTTTAAATTATGAAGCATCTATGCTTTGTCTCCTTCCCCCACTGAAAAAAGGGAAAAATCCTACAACAAATATGCAGTGAAGCAAAACATATTCTGTCATTGGCCATGTCCAAAAATGCATGTATTATTCTGTGAATATAACCTACCTCTCTATTGGGAGGCAAGAAGCATTCTAAGTCATTGGTCTTCTGGAATCATGGTTGATAGAGTTAAATTTAAAAAAACCTACTTTATTTTTTTCCAATTACATGTAAAAGCACTTTTAAAAACATTCATTAAAAATGCCTCTTTTTTTAGTTCCAAATTTTCTGCCTTCCTCCCTCCTTCGCCATACCTTCCTTGTGATGGTTAGCGATTTGGTATGGGTTATGTATATACAATCATGTAAAGCACGTTTCCATATTAGTTATGTTGTGAAGGTAGACCAGAAGAACCATGACAAGAATAAAGTGAAAATAGTACACTTCAGTCTGCATGTGGAGAGCACTTCTCATCAGGCATCCTTTGAATTTGTCTTGGATCATGGTGTTGTTAAGAGCTAAGTCTTTCAGACCTGATCATGGCACAATGTTGCTGTTATTGTACATGATACTGCTGGCATCTGTGGTTCTGGTTCTGCTCCCCTCACTCAGCATCAGTTCACACAAGTCTTTCCAGGTTTTTCTGAAATCCATCTGCTTATCATTTCTTATAGCACAATAGTATTCTATTACATTCCTATACTGTAACCTATTCAGGCATTCCCCTACGCACGGGCATCCCCTCGATTTCCAGGTCTTGGTCACCACAAAAAGGACTGCTATAAATGTTTTTGTACATGTAGGTCCTTTTCTTTTTTGTGATCCCTTTGGGATACAGACCTAGCAGTGATGTTGCTGGATCAAAGGCTATCACCGTTTGATAGCCCTTTGGGCATAGTGGTTGACAGAGTTCTTAAGTCCTTTACAATGTTATTGTTACTGTGTAGATAATTCTTCTGGTTCTGCTGACTTTATTCTGTATCAGTTCAAAGTGATATTCAAGGGATGCCTCCTTCCCCGATCCTTCCTCTTGGGGTTATGTGAGATAAGTCCCCTCCCCTCCCTTACTCCTCCCCTTTTCATTCCAGAGCATATCCTATCTCTCTCACTTTCCCTGTCACTCCCAAGCTCTTCCATCTTGTTGGACGCCCTTTGTGACCTTGCTGACATCACTGTTCTTATCACCTTAACCTCTATTGGAAGGAAAACACCACATCCTTCTAGTCTTTCCCAAATGCTAGTTTATATTCACTTTTAAAAGTTTCTCTTGACTTCTGTGTTGGAATTTCAAAGCTGCTACACAATTCTGGTCTTCTCATCAGGAATGCTAGAAGGTCCTCTGTCTACTTCATTAAAGATACACACATGCACACGCACATACACACATGCATCCCCCCCCCCCACATTTCTATATGCTGGTGCACTGGACAGAGCCTGGGCTTGGAGGAGGCAGAACGACTCATCTTTTTAAGTTCAAATCTAGCCTCAGACACTTCCTAGCTGTATGAACCTGGACAAGTCACTTGATCCTGTTGGTCTCAGTTTTCTCATCTGTAAAATGAGTTGAAGAAGAAAATAGCAAACTACTGCCTTATCTTTGCCAAGGAAACCACACGTGTATGTGTGTGTGTGTGTGTATACGCTCATCTGCAAAATGAGCTGGAGAAGGAAATGACAAACCACTCCAGTATCTTTGCCAAGAAAACCCCGGATGGGGTCATGAAGAATCAGACAGATGTGCACACATGCGCAGATTGTGGGTATTTGCCTTGTAAGATTATGCTCAGTGTTGTGAGGGATGTTATTCTTGGTTATGAGCCTGGATGCTTTGCCACACTCTCCACTTCTTTAGAGTGTTGGCTGCCAAGTTGTATGTGATCTTTACTGTGGCACCTTGGCATTTGAATTCTTGCTGGCTGCTTGCAGTATTCTTATTGACCTGGAGACTGGGTTTTGGCTCTGATGTTCCTGGGCACTTCCATTTTGGGGTTTCTTTCAGGAGGTGACTGCTAGGTCCTTTCTGTTTTGACTTTGCCTTCTGAATCTAAGAGATTTGGACAGTTTTTTAAACTTAAATTTTGTTTTTATTTTCAGTACCACATTCTCTCCTCCCTCCATCTCTGCCCCATTCATAAGAAGGCAAAAACTACAATACCCATTGTACGTATATAGTCATGCAAAACATTTTCTCACATAAACCATGTTCAGGGAAACAAAGGGAGTAAGGAAAAAAGAAGGGGCGGTGGGAGATGCTTCAATCTGCACATCAGTTCTCTCTCTGGAAGTGAATAGCATTTTATATCATGAGTCCTTGGGGGCTGAGGTGAATTATTGTATCGGTCAGAGTAGTTAGGTCTTTCTCAGTTGGTCATCCTTACAATATTATTGTTACTGTGTGCAAGTTCCCCTGGTTCTGCTCACTTCATTTTGCATCAGTTCACATAAGTCATTCACAGCTGATCATTGTTACAATGTTGCTGTTACTGTGTACAATGTTCTCCTGTTTCTGCTCACTTCATTTTGCATCAGTTCACATACGTCTTCCCAGGTTTTTCTAAAAACATCCTACTCATCATTTCTTACAGCACAGAAGAATTCCATCACAACCATTTACCATAATTTGTTCATCCACTGTCCAAGTGATGAACATCCCCTCAGTTTCTAATTCTTTGTTACCACAAAAAGAGCTGCTAAAAATAATTTTGTACCCGGGGTTCTTGTCTTTTTATTTGGTCTCATTGGGGTATAGACCTAGCAGTGGCGTTGTTGGATCAAAGTGTATGCACAGTTTTATAGTCCTTTGGACATACTTCCAAATTGCTCTCCAGAATGGTTGGATCAGTTCACAACTCCACCAAAAGTGCATTAGTGTCCAAGTTTTCTCACACCCCCTCAATCATTTGTCATTTTCCTTTTCTGTCGTATTAGCCAACCTAAGTGTGAGGTGGTATCTCAGAGTTGTTTTAACGTGTATGTCTTCAACTATTAGTGACTTAGGACACATTTTTCTTATTATTATTGAAAGAAATTATTATTTCTTGCTTGTCTTAATAGCCAGTTACTGAATCAACACCAAGGTTTTTCTCCTTTTCTACTTTCTCATCCAGAAGTCAACCAGTATGGGAAATCTTGCTCAAGGACTAGCCTAGGCTAAGGCCTAATCAGGCAGTAAGAGAAATTCTAAGAAGATTCCTGCTCATTGTGTTTACTCAGACGGGTCAGGGAAAATATGGATTCTTCCTGTTGTCAGACAGGACGTCAGATGTCAGATGTGGAAACTGACGTCTCTTTGACTAAGACTCGGGTGATCTCAGGCACATTCCCCAAGACCCTCATTGTAATGTATCCTGTCTTCCATTATAATATTCATTCTCTCATTAATTGTTAACCAATCAGAGGTGATCTCCACCCTCAATAACACCTGCTCTTCCAAGGGCACATCAACTGTGAACCCACTGCCATGAGGGCTCTTTGGCATTGGAGAGGGCCACTCACCTCTTTTTATTAATAAACACACTAACCTTATTAATAAAATGATTAAATTAATCAGAAACTATGTCTCTTGGAACTTTTAAAATACCATAACTATTACCAAAACTATTGACAGTTTTTTTCTTCTAACAATCACCTGTTCATATCCTTTGACCATTTATCACTGGAATGACTCCTATTTTTTAAAAATAAATTTGGCTTAGTTCTTGATATATTTGAGACATGAGAGCTTCATCAGAGAAACTTCCTGCAATTCCAACCTCACCCCCCACACCAGGTTTCTATTTTTCTTCTAATTTTTGCTTCTTTGGTTTTTTTGGTGGAAAACCCCCCTTTTTAATTTAATGTAAATTAAACTATCCATTTGACCTCCTGTGACCCTCTCTGTCTCTTGTTTGGTCATAAATTCTTCCCCTCTCCATAGATCTGATAGGTAATTTCTTCCATGCTTCCCTAATTTACCTATGATATCACCCTAAATTGTGTACCTATTACGTCTAAATTATGTATCCATTTGAGCTTATCTTTGTATATGGTGGAAGATGTTGGTCTCTGCTCATTGTTCATCTTTTGGTCTATACCTGGTTTCTGCTAGATTGCTTTCCAGTTCTCCCAACAATTGTTGTCACAAGGTGAGTTCTTGAATCTTTGGGCTTATTAAACACTAGGCTGCTATGCTTGTGTGCATCTGTGTCTTGTGCACCCCTCTGTTTCTTATCCAGTATTATACTCTTTCGATGATGATCAATTTGCAGTAAAGTTTGAGATCGGGTACTACTAGGTCATTTTCCTTCACATTTTAAAAACAGATTTTCTTGATATTCATGACCGTTGTTCCTTGAGATGAATTTTGCTAGTATTTTTTTCTAGTAAATCTTTGGTAGTTTGATTGGCATGGCACTGAATAACTAAATTAATTTAGGTAGTATGGCCATTTTCATTATATTGGCTCGTCCTATCCACGAGCAATTAATATTTCTACAATTCTTTAGATGTTTTTATTTTTATGAAAAGTATTTTAAAATTGTGTTAATATAATTCCTGTGTATATGTGTGTTGGCAAGTGGAATCCCAAGTGTTTTATACTGTCTGCAGCTATTGTAAATGGATATTCTCTTTCTAGCTCTTCCTGCTGGACTTTGTTGGTCATATATAGAAATGGTGATGATTGATGTGGGTTTGTTTTATATCCTGCAACTCTGCTAAAGTTGTTCATTGTGTCACTTAGCTTTTTAGCTGGTTCTCCAGAGTTCTTTAAGGCTTATCATCCTATCCTCTGCCAAGAGGGATAGTTTGGTTTCCTTAGTGCCCATTCTAATGTCTTTTTCTTCTCTTATTGCAACAGCTCACATTTCTAGTGCAACATTGAATCATTGTGTTGGGAAAGCTTTTAGCTTGTCCGCATCACAGATAATGCACGCTGATGATTTTAGCTAGATACTACTTGTCATTTTGTGAAAGACTTCATTCATTCCTGTGCTCGTTAGTGTTTTTGGTAGGAATGGGTCTTGGATTTTGTAAAAAGCTTTTTCTGCATCTGTTGAGATAACTATATGATTTCTTTTGGTTTTGTTGTTGGTCTGGTTAGTTATGCTGACACTTTTCCTAATACTGAACCAACCCTACATGTCTGGCAGAACTCCCACCAGATTGTATATGGCTGTAACCTCCTTGATAGTAGATTATTCAGCCTTTTTGCGTCATATTCAGAAAGCAAATTGACCTGTAATTGTCTTTCTCTGTTTTTGCTCTTCCTGGTGTAGGTCTCAGTATCATATTTGTATCATAGTAGGAATTTGGTAGAACTTCTGCATCTATTTTTAAAGTTTACATAATATTGTAATTAATTGTTCTTTAAATATATCTAGAATTTGCTTGTAAATTCATCTGGCTCTTGATTTGGTATTTTCCCTTCATAGGGAGCTCATTGATAGCTCATTCAATTTCTCTTGCTAAGAAGGGGTTATTTAAATACTCCCTTTCTTCTGCTGCTAATCTGGGCCGTTTCTAATTCTGTGACTCTCTGGGCACTTTTCTCAAAGGGAGCTGTCTTAGCTCTTCCTGCTCAAGGCTTTTCGCTAGTCTGGTGATTCTATAATTATCATCACTCCTTAATTCGTTTCTGGGTCAGTTGCTTTTATTATGAAATACCTTCTATTTTTTTTTTTTTTAGTCTTTTGACCTTGTTTCAACTTTCTTTGTTGTCTCCTGGAGTCCTTCACTTCTGTTTGGCCCGTTCTCTTCATTATTGGGGAAGGTGGTCAGCAAGGGGGCCACACTGGGATTTCTCTTCCTAGACTCCACCTCCGTGGCTGTCAGATCTTTCCCAACCTTTCCTCACTTGCTCTCACGTAATGTGTGACACCACTTTCAGTGTTCATGCTTTTAAACACCCCCATTGCTTCTTGTAGGAGTTATAACTGATCTTGTCGGGGAGCCGGGTTTTCCTCTGACACTTTGGTTTAGATCTTTCTTTAGGATTTTCCTTCTCCCTGGGTTTGTGTCTTAGGGTCCCTCGACTTTATCTCTCTCGGTATTTTGCTGTTGCTGTTCAGTTATCTACTCTGGACAAACCAGCATTTCTGGCCTAGCTGGGAGCTCCATCAGGGCTGCCTCTGGGGTCTTCGCCCCTCCGGGGAACCCTCTCCACCTCTACTCAGCCTGAACAATTCTACATGACGCTGCACTGAGGGATTTGGGCACCGAGTGAGAACCGAGTTTTTGGCCTGCTGTGGGGCTGGGTTCAAGATCAGCTCTGGGCGTCCCTGAAATGCAGGCCCACCTTGGAGTTCTGGGCATGGAGTCTAGGCTCCTGGCCGTGCCTTGGAAGGGAGAAGCCCCAGAAGTTCAGGAAAACCGATTTTGAGTTTTCGGGTTAGTCCGGAATCTGATGGCCTGGTCCCACGGCGCAGATTATGTCACAAATAGTATTTGCCGCTGATACGCCGTGCCAGTCCTGGCAGCGTATCTGTAAGAGAGGCGTAAGGGTAATAATCCGCTTAGTTGTTGGCAGGAAAGGCGTGAGGCACGCAAGGACACACTGTGACATTGCAGGAGCCCCAAGCTGGTCCTCAAAGTTGGGTGTGTCCAAGATGGGGCATTGTCCTCTCTGCTGTCACAGGGGTCACTGAAGAAACAAGGAAGCACCAGTGAAGGAGGGAGGGCACAACATCGGAGTGCCTGGGGGAGGGCTTCTGCCTCTTGTCATTCCTTCCAGGGATGGAGAAAGCACTGGCTGGCTCTGAGAAGCTGGTCTTCCTTCCTTTCGTTTAGGACCCCTCCTGTGTGCAGGGAGCTGTGGGGGCTGGAGCAAAGGCCAGTGAGAGCCCCTGTCCTCCAGCAGTGGGAACAAAGATGGAACAGCGACTCTTCCTAGTGACCACCGCTGGAATCCAGCTGTCCTTGGACTCTTCTGAGCCCCCTGCATAGACCCAACAACAACTCTTCCAACAGACCCGGCAGTCCCTGGTGAGGAAACTCCCTCTCCCAAGGCATGCTGGCACCTCTTTGGAACTTGTCTTCTTGGGGGCTGCCAATGACTTGCCCAGGGTCACACAAGCCAGTAGGTGTCAGATGTTGAGTGGCTCTGAGGCCAGCTCTTGCCTTGGGCATAGAGTAGCTGGTCTGGAGGCAGGAAGCCCTGAGTTCACCTTCAGTCTGAGACTTACTCACTGTGTGACCCTGGGCAAGTCACTTAGACTCTCTTTATGGGGATAATAGTAGCACCCCCCCCCCAGGGTGTTTGAGAATCCAATGAGATATTATTGGTGAAGTTCCTAGGCAGAGGCTGTAGGCATGATATCATTTCTTGTTGTCTGCCCACTGCACCACACTGCCTTTCTGTAAATAAGGAAGTAGGAGTCGGGGCTTTTTCTCTGGATGCCTAGCCTCTGAGGGCCTTGTTTGCTCAGTGAGTGTTCAGTGAATGTCCGCTTATAGAAGTGCACTTGGCCCTTTCCTGTGGAGGAGGGCCATCCACACTGTAGCCCAGATGTGCCCCCACCTTTGTCTGAAGCTCTCCAGGGAGGTGAAAGCCCAGGCAGCCTGAGGCAGCCCTCAGGAGGCCACGTTCTTTGTATCCATGCTGGTCCAGGAGGGCTCCTCCTATGCCCTGGGACCAAGGGGACAAGTTGGGGCCTCTTGCCACTGCCTTCTTTTGACATTTAAATGCAGCCCTCAAGTCCCCCAGACTTCTGCCCTCCAGGATGAACAAGGCCCTTCTTCCTATGGATCTTTGTGGGGTAGGAAGCCAAGGCCCTTCCCAGCCTGGTTCCCCAGCTGATCTGCACTCTCCCTACCATGCTGTGCCCAGAACAGAGCCTGGTGCTTCAGCGGGCTCTGACAGGCCTGGGCCCCCAGGCTGTCCTCATCCTTGTCTCTGGGTCTCCCTGAATGCGGCCCCATCACACTGGTGACTGATACTGAGCTTGGTACAGTGGACCACCCGGATTCTTCTTTTTAGACAAACAACATCCCTTCCAGTCTGTGGTCATATTCTGAACCCTAACCTGACACTTACCTTTTTTCCTGATTAAATTTCATCTTAGTAGATTTGGCCAATTGAATTTGATTATTCAAACAAGCGATACATATTTATTAACTTGTGACAGATACCAAGCTGGGTTGGGACCAGGGAGTCAGATTCCCAGGTGAGCCAGCCTCTCATCACTAGGAGGAGTGTACATTCTACCAATACAGAGAGAGAGAGAGAGAGAGAGAGAGAGAGAGAGATGGTTGGGGGGACAACTACTGTGGAAATCAGCAAAGGGCTCTGAAAGAGGCCACATTTGAGCCAAATCTCACAGGAAGTCACCAAGATGAAGAGGGGGGACATTCTGGGTCTGGGGGCTCAGCCTGGACAAAGGCGTGGAGGTGGGAGATGGCCGCTTATCTGTGGGGAACTTCAAAGGGTCACTGTGCCACTGCAGAGTGAGTGCTTGTGGGTGAGTCCTGCAAGTTCATCTGGCAGAATAGGGCTTGGAGGCCAAACAGAGGAGTTTGCATTTTATGGTAGCCTCCAGTGCTGTGGAGTTCCACGGTCCACGGTCAGAGCAGTGTTTTAGGAATATCACTTTAGTGACCGTGGGGAAGATGTGCTGGAATCAGGGGGAGACCACTGAGAGAGAGGGGAGGGAGGGGCGGGAGAGGGGCTTGTTCAGTCATTTCAGTCCTGTCTGGCTTTTCATGACTACATTTGGGGTTTCCTTGGCAAAGACACTGAAGGGGTTCATTTCCGTCAAGCTCTTATTTTACAGAGGCCAACAGGATGAAGTGAAGTGACTCGTCCAGGGTCACACAGCTAGTGTGTCTCTGAGGGCACATTTGACCTTAGGTCTTACTGACAACAGACCAGCGCTCTGTGCTCTGACGCCACCTAGCGCCCATAGTATTGATGACACTCAGCGGCTAAAGATGGAGGAGATTTACAAGCAGCTCAAGCCCCGAAGCCTGAATTCCGCGGAGATTGGAGCCCTGCCCGGCAGCCCGGCCTCATGGGACCCAGCCGGGAGCCTCGCAGGCACGACTGCGGGGGCGGGAATGGGGAGAGGGCATTTGCGGGGCGCCTGCCGTGTGCCAAGGGCTTGTCACAAGCATTAGCCCATTTGATCCTCGCAAATGCACTGGGAGGTAGTTTACAGACAAGGAAACTGAGGCAGGATCCCCCAGCCGCCGGCCGAGCCACCTGCTGCCTGGAGGGAAGGAAGCCGCGCGCCGACGGTGTCAGAGTCCGGCAAAGGCCCCGGGCAGCTCCGAGGAGAGTTCCTGCGGGGACCGAGGCCAGTCATGTCCCGCTTCAAACAGAGCAGGCTCCGCACCCGCTGTGAAATGGCGTCAGCACGAGCCCGGGCGCCCCAGAAGTCACCCGGGCTCTGTTTATGGTTCTGTTGATAGTTCTAAGTCCTCAAGTGCGGCCCTTTGACCGAACCCAAACGGCACAGAACAAACCCCCTTTGTAGAAGGCCACACTTGAGAACCTAGAGAGCCACAGGTTCCCCACCCCTGGCAAGGAAGTGATGGGGAAATGCTGCTGCTGGTGGTGGTAAGATTCCGAAGCCGGTCCAGCATGCATTTTTGAGAGCTGATTGTTAAACGTTACCAGCACCCCCTAGGAGGCAGCCCTGGGAGCTCCCTCACCTCAGGTCTGTTCATTTAGATGTGCTCTTTTTCAGCAGTGTTGTTCTGGCCGTGAGTTTGTCCTCCGTGTTTGTCATCTGTGCCCCTCCTTGGCCAGGAGTGTTCCCTCTATCAGTTATGTGAGAACTTGGGGGAGAGTGTCCCCCCCAGGAGGGGGTTTTCTTTGTAATTTGTTTGCTATTCTGTTGTGTGGGGGGGGTGTTGAACTAGTGCATCCTATAATTTGTCTGGTCAGGGTTGGGAGGGGCTTGGGAATGAGTAGATGCTGCCTCAGTCCCTCCAACCAAGGGGAGCTGCTGAGGAAGCCCCAAGATCGGGCAGGTCCTTCAGGAGATGCTCCAGAGAGGGGCGAAGGGGAGTCCTCTCTGCCCCAGTGGGAGCTCCAGCCAAGACCTGGACCCAAACTGGATGTGCACCTTTGGACCAGTTCTGGAGCAAACCAGAGGCTGGGAACCCAAACCTTCCAAAGCTGCCCATCCTTAGAAGTTGTCTGTAACAATGTGACTGATGTGGGAACATACGTCTCATAACTGAACATGTACAACCAAGATCAATTTGCTTACCCTTTCAGGGAGGCAGAATGTAGGGGAAGGAGAGAGAAAAAAATATGGAGCTCAAAAAAACCTTAAAAATTGTGTTTACATGTAATTGGGGAAAAATGAAAACATTATTATGAAAAAAAGAAGTTGCTTAAGGTCTGTCACTGGTGATAGTCGTTTTCTTGGAAGGTGGGTGGGCCTGCAGAAGCCTGTGGTACCAGGGCAGCGTCAAGCTTGGCTGCAGCAGATGCCAACCACTGCCCCTGGCTTCCATCCGGATGCCCATCGATTGAGAATTTCCGTTGGGGGCCTGAGGAGAGAGTGGATCAATAGTGTTAGCTTGGCTAATGTGATTGTGCTTTTTCCGCCAGCCTCCCTGGCCTCTAGTCTCAGGGATGACAGAGTCTTATAAGGCAGATGTCTAGGGCGTGGCCACCTGTGCTTTGCTGAGGATGAGAAGGACATGGTGTCCAAGGGTGGGAGATCCTGGAGCAGGAGCCTGGAGGTCCCAGCCAGCCTGGTGTTCAGTCCTGAGCAGAAAGTCTGGGCTGGGCGAAGAGGATACATTGTGGCCTAGAAAGTATCTGCTTTGTTCCCCTCCAGTCTGTGCCCCTGAGGGGGTGCCCTCCCTGGTTATGGAGCACAAGTCAGGAGGAGAGGGATGGCTGGGGGTGGGATGAGCAGGAGCAGACCGAGCAGGATCAGGGGAGGCAGAATCTCCCCCTCCTCACCTTTTTTTTTCTTTTTCGATCCCAAAGTTCTACTGCCAGCTGGTAAAAATACATGTATTTTTTACATGTATTTTAAAAATACATGTATTTTTTACATGTATTTTAAAAATACATATTTTTACAGCTGGGAGGGGGCGCCATAGTGCACAGAGCGCAGCATCTGGAGGCAGGAAGACTCAACTGTGTGTTCAAATCAGACACATCCTACCTGTGTGACCCTGGGCAAGTCACTTCCCGGATTTGCCTCAATTTCCTCATTTGTAAAATGAGCTGGAGAAAGAAAAGGCAAATGATGCCAGTATCTCTGCCAAGAAAGCCCTGAATGGGCTCAGGGAGAGTCAGGCAGGACTTAAATGACTGGACAGTCTCTCTCTTTCCATCTCTGTCTCTCTTTTTTTTCCTCTCTCTCTCTCTCTCTCTCTCTCTCTCTCTCTCTCTCACATACACACACACAGACACACACAGACACACAGACACACACAGACACACTCACAATCGTGTTATTGGGCAGATGCTGGGCAGTGCTGGTAAATGTTCAAATATAGGCTTTCCAGGGACACACCGGTAAGAGTAATGTGTGTGGTTGTTGAGGGCCAGTCTCTGAACCGATCCATACGTGGGAAGACTCTGGTCCAGGATTTCTCCCCAGCCAGCTCTCCGTGAAGGCTACATTGTGTCTTAAGATTGGCTCACCATGTCTTCGAGACTTTAGGATGTGGTAAGTGAGCCGTGACCCAGACACAGAGGCATGTAAGGGGACAAGGACATTAAAACATACAGATGTGTGTAAATGAACAAGGACATTAAACATTCTCTCGTGGGAACCTAAGAGATAATTGCTTTATGTTCTCTATATAAACCCAGCCCTCTGATCAATAAATACTATGACAGCACCTGCCTGGCTTGTGTCCAGTCATTCCACACTCTTTGGTCTGGCATCATATGGTTACTGTTTTCTCCATCATTTTATAAAATTTAGACAACCAGCAACATGATAAACCAAGTCCTGACTTCTGGCCAACTCTGATTTCTGAGCTGTGAGTGCTCACGTTGACAGCTTAGCAATCATTGCTGGTGAGCTGGTTGGAGCTGGCCTCAGCACCCATGAACGGAGAATAACATGTAAAGACATGGGTCTCTCCTTCCCTCACACTCATCTCTCTGTGACTGGACCGGGCTGCTTTGCTGTGTTATTGGAAGCGGGACCACCTAGTAGAGAGACTTACTGACCTGGTGTCTGTGAAGCCTGAGTTCTAATCTTCCCTGGACATGTTCTAGCTGTATGACCCTGGGTAAGTCATTAACCTCTCAGAGTCTTCAGGCCTCTGGTCCTCTAAGGCCTAGCTAAGGTGTGGTCTGCCAATCTAGAGACATCTAACAACTTGTCTGCATTTTTGGACTGAATTGGCTGTTTGGGATTTGTGCTGGTTGTCCAAAATCTCAGAGGAAAATTCAGAGGCTGACTTAGATGGAGCTAAAAGTGGTTCTGGGTTGAGGCAATGCATTTTCCTGAGGGAGTATATCATAGGGGCTGTAATGCTAGGCCCTGCCATGCCAATACCTTTTGGGCACTTGGTCCCACTGGCCACTGTGCTCCACAGCTGAAGGACCTTGGGCAACACCATTTATGTGGGCCCACCAGCCCTGAGGGAAGGAGTCACCTTACTCAGAGAGAGAGAGAGAGAGGGAGAAAGGAGGGGGAAATAGAGAGAAGAAAGAGGAGGAGGAGGTAGGAGAAAAAGTGGGTGGCTAACTGGGTAGTGCTGGGCCAGGAAGATCTCTGTCAAATCCAGCCGCAGGCACTCACTAGCTAGCTATATGATGATAGACAAATCATTCAACATCTATCTGCCTAGTTTGCTTAGAGAGCCATCTCCATTTGTCCTGATCAATATCTGCACTGGATGCAAATAACTTGGGAGGAGAAAGTGAGGCTGGTGACTTTGCGCAGCCGTGGCTCAGTGCAATCCAATTCACTTGTGTGTCTTGTGTTACCTCCCTGATGTTGGGATCCTCTTTGAGAATGAATGACAAACAGCCTAGTTTGCTCATCTGCAGAAGGGGGATGATAGTGCCCACCTCTGAGCTTGTTGTGAGGATAAAATGAAATGCTATTTGTAAAGCAACTAGCACATCACCTGGTACACAGTTGGCACTCAACAAATGCTTTCTTCCTCCCTTCCCTCTCAAGGGGAATAATATTTTATAATGAAGAACAAAAAGAGTGAAACACAAACACAACTAACTCTGGCCTGGGAAGACTGCGCCCGTGGCAGCCGGGCTCATCACCGTCCAGGTTCCTTGTTGCCGTCCAGGCTCCTCACTGTCTGTGCTTGTCACTGTCCAGGGGCCACCTTCTCTTTCTTCTCGGGGAGTCTCATCAGCCTCATTTCACCACATCCTGCTTTGACCCTCCGGCTACTCTCCTTCCCACCTGTGTGTTCACCATTCCTGGTCCTGCTCACTTTCCTCTGCATCAGCTCTTGGACTTTTCTTTCTCTTTACTCTACAAAGGACAGTGACCTTTCTGCTGGAAATGACCAAACACAACTGACTAATAGGAAGTTGGTGCCCAAGACTGTTAGGAGAGAGCGTGAATGCAGTGGACTCTGTGCCTTCACTGGAGTCACCTGAGGCAGGTGAAGCCATACCCTCTGGTGGACAGGTGGAGCAGCTGGGAGAGAGCTGGAGAGACCATCTACTTTGTTCCCAGGAAAAGTCCTGTTGTCCGTAAATCCCTTGTTTTCTGAAGAGCCTTCCTTTTTTTGGCCACTGGCTCCCTGGGGACCAGGCCCAGCAGCGGGATCTCCAGGTAAAAAAACCTTTTTGCAACTCTTAGCTTCTTCCATTCAGGGCCCCACTCCTGTCCCAGCCTCCCCATGTCATGTGTCCCCATGTCTCCCTCCCTTCTCAGATAACCCAGCATCACTGACAGAGTAAATGTGATATCTCAGGAGAAGGGAAGGGTCTTTTTTTTTTTTGGTCCTCTGCTCCCCATCACCTTGCTCCAGATCATGGGCAGAGAAGGAGGCAGGAGGGGAACTCAGACTTGTAATCTCACAGCTCTCAGGGAGGACATTCTTTCTTCTAATACAGAACAGTTATTAAGGACTTGCCCAGGGTCACACAGCTAGTATGGGTCAGGAGCCAGGCCTGACCCCAGATCCCCACTGAGCTGACCCTCCACAATTATCTCCAGGCTGTCTCTCCCCAGTTGAGGCTGCTTAAGGAGTCTCTGATGAATTCTTGGAGCTAGGAAGCTGTCTGGGGGGTGGGCTAGAGATCTTTGGGAGGGACCAGCTGGGGAGGTCTTGGCAGCCAAGCCTGCGAAGCCTGGCCTTAATCATGCATCTTACATGGAACTCTGAGTGGCAGAATTAATGCTCCAAGGCTGGGTGGGGGGGCGGAGGTGGGGGCGTGAAGATCCACCAGGCTCATTTCCATCACAATGGTTTCTGCCTCATCTGCCTTTCCAATTGTCTTCTCTAGGAAGATAAAGGTAGAGAGAATCTTCAGCCCTTTGTCCCAGAGAACTTTGCAGAGAAGATCCCCAGTAACAGTTGCATGTCAGAAGCCCCTGGGTCTTTCTCTGGCATTTATTTCTGACTCTAATTTTTTATCTCTGCCAGGCATCCTCTGTCTGCTGTGACATGCAGACAGGCTAGCCGCCCTCAATGGGCTCTGAGCCGGACAGCTGGGGAGCCTTGTGGCTCCTCTGAGCTCACCCCAGAGGCATTGCCCCCTCCCTCCTGTTCTACACACTCCAGGGGGTGAGGACATCCATGCCAGGCCTGCTAGATGGCGGGTCCCCGGGCTGGATTGCTACTCAGGGTGCCAGGTGTGGCCCACAGAGGGAGGAGACTTCGCTTCAGCCCCAACAGTCATGGGTGCCGGGTGGGGGGCAAGGCTAAACCTCATGCTGCTTCCCCCTCCCCTCCTCTCTCCATTCCATCCAATCCATGGTTGCCACAGTATAATATTGAAGGCCTAAGTTTAACCACATCCTTCTCTTGCTTAGGAAACTTCCCCGGCTCCTTCCTAAATGAATGCATACATGAAAAAAGCCTTTATGAAGTGTTTACTGTGTGCAGGCCCTGGGCAAGAAAGTCTGTGCCAGGGTGGGGGTGGGGAGCCTGTGGCCCGGAGGCCACACATGACCCTCTAGGTCCTCAAGCAGGACCCTTTGACTGAATCCAAATAAAGCCCCTTTATAGAAGGGTCTGTTCTGTAAAACTCAGAGCTATCAGAGTTGACATTCTAATGCACACAGGGGTGCTGCTGGTTCTGTTCTGACCCATGAATGATGGCCACCCATGTGGCTCCTGGAAGGGACCTGGGCACTGGAGTTCTGTTCCCAGAGGTGAAGAGGAGCATGTGGGCAGAGCAACTGGTCACCACTGTGGCCGGACACACAGTGAGGAGGGTCGAGGTTGGGAAGCCTTAGTGGTGAGTCATCCAGCATTTCTCAAGGCTACCTTGTGCCAGGGGCTGTGCCAAGTGTCTGGGGTGCAAAGAAAGGCCAAAGGCACTTCTTGAGGAATGACATCATGAAGACTATGCTGGACAAACATATTCTATTCAGGATCAATCAGAAATCAATAGAAAGGAGACACTGAAATGAGAGGAGAAGCTTTCAAAGAAGGTAAGATTTTAGCTGGGACTTGAGGGAAGCTGGAAAAGCAGGAGGGAGAGTGTACCAGGCAAGGGGCACAGCCAGTGGATGAGACCAGAGTTGGGAGATGGAGGAAGGGTCTTGTTGGAGGAAGAACAAAGGGCCCCAAGTCCTTGGGTTGGGGTACTTGAGAGGAGGGGTATTATGAAGGGTGAGAAGACTGGAAAGGCAGGAGAGAACCAGGTTAGAAGACCTTTGGAGGCCAAATAGAATTCTGGGGCTCAGGGCCAGAGCTGGAGCTCAGAGGCCAAAATATAAGGGTCTGTGCTCAGCCCAGGCTGGGCAGGGACGGGCATCAGGGGAGCCGGGTTGGGCTACAGACGGCAAGACTCTCCAATCAGGAGCCTGCGCCCCCTGGGCCAGAGCCCAGCTGCTGCAGCCCACCTATAGGGCAGAGTCCTCTACTATCCATGTAAGGCTTTCCTGGAGAGCTGCCACCTCCTTGCTCCCTATCTGTCCCCTGAAATACTCAGTGATTCCGACTCTTCCAGCTGACTATCACAACGGCTTTTACTTTGCTCCCACACTTACTTAGCGATGAACACGCTGGACCCTCTCCAGAGAATGTCAGCCCCTTGAAGGCAAGGCCCATCTAGCCTTTCTTTGTAGCTTCGGGGGTCTACTTAAGAGCAGGCACTGGATGAATGTTTAAGTGATTGACCGATGGATCATCTATCTAGTGGCTCTAGGAGGGTGCCATCTGGTGGACGCATCTTTTACTGGATAATTACTGTTGGAAACAGGTAGGGACGGTCCTTTGTGGAAGGTAGAGGTAGGCAGCCACCTTCCTGGCGAGTTGCTCCGGCTGTCCACTCTGCCAGGCCCCGAGCGTTGCCCGGTGTACGCATAAAGCATCTCACGCAGAGGAGGAAGCGGAGGGCCAGAGTCATGGAGGCCGATCGAGGCCGTGGAGCCGTGTCCTGAGATGCCCAAGTGCTCCTGAGCTGAGAGGAGCTGGCTGTGGTTCCCTCGACGGGCATTCTATGCGCACACAGTGAGGACCTCCAACTGGGAGCTGTCACTTTTCTCACTTGTGTCCCCAGACTCAGCTATGAAGACAGAAATGTGTGGGAAGCTTGCCGGACAGGCAGCTCTCTGCCAAGAGAGGATGGACTGGGCCATTACTGCGGGGCTGTGTGGAAAGCCAGGCTTCCTGGCTGCGTCAATGAGCGGGGCTGCAGCGCAACATAATGGATATTAATGATTAATTAATCGTTCTCAATGACTGCACTTTCCCATCGAAGACCGAGGGCGAACCTGAAACTCGAATTTCCCTGTTCTCCCTCCCATGCCCGGCTGGTGATGCGGTCATCCAAAGGGGGCCATTAATCAGCTTCTGCCGGACTCCTCTCCCCAAATCTCTGGGCAGCTCTCAAGGGAAGCTGTTGTTCCACAGCTAAGTTTTTTTTTTTTCTGACATGTTCTGCGTCGGCGGAATGTGTGAGAGCAGCCAGGTGATGCGGCAGACTGGGCCGGAGTCAGGAAGACCTGAGTTCAAATTCAGCCTCAGGCACTTGCTAAATGTGACCCTGGGGAAGTCACTTCAACTGTCAGCCTCAGTTTCCTCAACTTCGAAACACCGATGATAATAGCACCGACCCCCCCCCCCCCAGGGTCATTGTGAGGGTCCGATGAGATGATAACCTTTGTGAAGTGCTTAGCAAAGCGGGCATACAGCAGGAGCTTAATAAATGCTCGTTCCCGTGTCTACACTGCTGAGGACTGTGGATGCTGAGTTTGCCGGGTGCTAGTCAGTCCGGATTCTTCCGTCCTCCCAAATCCTTGGAACAACTTGCTTTGCTTCTGAGCCGTCTAACGTCCCCCGCGTGAGGGCACAGTATCCCCGTTTTCCTTTGTTACTGCGCCCCGCGTAAAGCTTTCCTTAGAGTCTCCCGGCTGGTCTCTCTGCCTCAGGTTTTCCTCGCTTCCAATCCAGATATAAAAACCCCTGCTGCACCAGTGCCCCCAGAAGACCACCACCGCAGCACCCTCTTCTGTTCAAGGATGTAACACTGCCCCCTATCCCTCACCACACGAAGCCCTGGGTCCGAAGCCTGGGCTTCAGGGGACGCCACAGTCTGGCCCGCCTAGTGCCCAGGCTTCACAAAGGTTTGGTGAACCGCCCTGATTTAACTCTGTTTCCCACGACTTCTCAGGAGGAGGGGAGCAGGCATCTTTACTCCCTCTCCTCTCATAGTCCGGTCTTCTCTCCTGGAACGCCCCCAACCTCCTTGCTCAGCCGAAATGAGAGCTGACCTGCTTTCTGAGCCCGGGAGAGGAATTGGTGGGGTAAGGGGAAGAGGAAGGGAGGAAGAGAGTGTGGAGACAGCGAAGCTGTGAGCAAGCTGGACCCCACCATCACCCCGGACAGAGGCGGCAGAGGACACCGGCCTCTTGGTTTGGGAAGGTTCTTGTATTTCAGGTCTAGCTACAGGATCAGATGAGAGCCCGTTCATAAAGCCTCTAGTCCAGGGCTTGCTACACAGTGAGCACTTTATAAATGCTATGATTGTTGCTGCTGCTGCTGCTGGTGGTGGTGCTGGTGGTGCTGCTGCTGGTGGTGCTGCTGCTGCTGCTGGTGCTGCTGCTGCTGCTACTACTACTACTACTACTACTACTACTACCACCACCACCACCACCACTACTACTGCTACTACTACCACTACCACCACCACTACTACTACTACCACCACGACCACTACTACTACTGCTACTACTACCACCACCACCACCACCACCACTACTACTACTACTACTACCACCACC
>CM053597.1:1280749-1292632 GCA_028646575.1 Pseudocheirus occidentalis
TACTACTACCACCACCACCACCACCACCACTACTACTACTGCTACTACTACCACTACCACCACCACCACTACTACTACCACCACCACCACCACCACTACTACTACTACCACCACCACCACCACTACTACTATTACTATTACTACTACTACTACTGCTACTACTGCTACTATTACTACTACTACTACTACTACTACCAATAATACTATTACTGCTGCTGCTGCTGCTACCACTACTACTACCACCACCACCACCACCACTACTACTACTACCACTACCACCACCACTACTACTATTACTATTACTACTACTACTACTACTGCTACTACTGCTACTATTACTACTACTACTACTACTACTACTACTACTATCACTACCACCACCACTACTACTATTACTACTACTACCACCACCACTATCACTACTACTATTACTATTACTACTACTACTACTGCTACTACTGCTACTATTACTACTACTACTACTGCTACCAATAATACTATTACTGCTGCTGCTGCTGCTACCACTACTACTACTACTATTACTACTACTACTACTACTACTACTACTATCACTACCACCACCACTACTACTACTACTATTACTACATATTTTCAGTGAATGACCAATTTAAAAAAGCTAATGGTGCTTTGATGGTTAATTGGCACCAATTATGACAAACAGGCAGAGCAATCCTGCAGTTTTGAGCAGGGATTGGGAGAGCAGCTCCATCCATAGTCTATATATGCTCCATGCAAAAATCGGAAATTGATTTGATTGGGCCCAACCCACACTTCCTAATCTCCTGCTTTGCCTGCAGCCTCTCCCTAGCCAGCAAAGGACAAGTCGGGTCAGTTAAGACCAGTACAAATTCTCAGTCCTGGGGTCATTGATAACCTAGGAAGAAGGATGTGCCAGTAGGAAGCCAGTCTTCCTCCCGGGGTGTGCACCTGGGTCTCGGGGTCCTTTCAAGACTTCCCCCCTCCTCAGCTTCAGGCTGCATAGAGGCAGGTGGAGGTTTCCTGGAGGACTTGTTCTTCAGATTTCATACAAATTAAATTTGGTCAATTGAATCCTATTTTGCCATTGATTTACATTAGAATTTCAGAGATGCTTCATTTTAACTTCTGATTGCTTTTAAATGGGAATTGTTAACCCTAAGTTTCTTTCCCAGTCTTTCTGTCAAGTTCTTAATGATCTGTAAACAAATGCTGGCATTCACTAGGGACAGCAAATGCTTACAGTAACCCTATGGGTAATGCTTACAGTAACCCAGGACAGAGTATTTTTGTAATAAATGAAGACTTCAAACGCCAAAGATTCTCAGAAGGGATGGGAATTTGACTGGCTACCTTTTCCGCCACAAGTGAACACTACCTACCACCTGGTCCTCCGGCTTTCATTAAAGACCTTGGGCATGGCGGGGAGGGAACTGTCAGCCCTGAGGAGGCCTTTTCACTTGGGTTGTTCTCTAAGGAAGTTTTATCTAAACCACCTAAAGAATCCTTTGGGCAACTCCCATCAGTTGCAGAGAACTGTGTCCTCTGGAAACAAGCAAAACTGGTCTATTCGACCTTCCAGGTGACTGGCCTTTACATCTATAAACTCACCTCTCCTGTGTCCTAATGATGGGGTATGAGACCTGGACCCCCAAAAGGCACAACCCAGCTCCTGAACCTTTCCACACAACCCCACCTAGATACTCAATAATCTTTTCAACTGCCTTTTCATTGTGGCTCTGGCCCAGTCCAGCCCTTCATTTTCTGTTACCTCTGACCACCCCAGGCTATTTCCCACTCTTAATCCCATCCAGACCCCTTTTTGGTTACCTCCAGGTCACCCCAGGCTATTGGCCACTCCTGATCCCATCCAAATCTTCCCACAATATTTTTTCCCTATATTAAAAAGCCAGTCTTATACCTACCAAAAATCCAGATTTGCTTCTATTGGTGACACAACAAATCTTGTCTCTGACTGAAAGAAAATTTGAGTGGTTCAGTTCTTTTGAGGCAGAACCATGCCCTTTTCCCTTGCATTTTGGAGCTCCCAGCACTGCTAGACTACAACACTCTAAGCCTGTGCTTCCAGCTAATCATCACCAGCTCCTTCAACTACCATTTTCCCTTTATTGTATCACAGCCACTTGGGAGATCCCCCAGAGGCCCAGAGCAAGGAGGCCCCCTTCCTCAGACTCAGCACCTTTCCATGTAGCCTTAGCTTGAACAACTGCAGTGAGAAGGAAGCCATTACCACCAGAGATAGCACAGTCTATTCCAGAGAGGCTTTGTGGCCTCTCATGCTGGGCTTAAACTTGCCTCTTTGGAACTCTGACCCAGGGTTTCACCATCTTGGGCCAGAACAGAACTGGACTGTGCCTTCTTTCAGATGCTAACCCAGCCATAGGGCTATAGTGTGGAACAGATAGATAAGCAAAGCATTGAGTGAACACAGTACATGGAAGCAGTAAGACAGTTCTTACCACCCAGGAACTAACATTCAAATGAGGAAGGAGAACCCTAAAGGAGAACTGGGGAGGGGGCACAGAGGCAGGGCACTTGTGTGGGCAAAGGCACCAGCAAGGAGGCAGTGAAGTCTGGAGCAGAGCCAGGAACTCCGAAAAATGGTCTGGACCAGGGGCTTAGGGGTCCAAAGGGAGGGAGGGGCACAAGTATCTCTTTTTCCTTCTTCAATAAGCTTATTGCCAAAATCCTTTCTGTTGGCCATTTCTCCTTTTACTTGCTAATGACTTCTTTAAACATTTTTAGGACTGAATTGTTCCAACCATACACTTCTTGTTCTTGTTCTTGTTTTTGTTCTTGTTCTTCTTTTTTTTCTTCTTGTTCTTGTTCTTGTTCTTCTTCTCATTTTTAATGAATTCTGATCTTTGCCTTGACAAGCCAATGGCTTGACTCTACCAGGGTGAAAATTCAGGAACAATTGCCATAGCAAGAGCAGCTCTTTTCCTGTCTGTTAAAATAGAAGCTAGTTTTCGTTTGTTTGTGTGATGCCTTTTGGTGCTCATCATATCCACACCTGTGAGCTCTTTGCTTGGAGAAAACATTCCTGATAAGAAATGTGGGAGGCTTCTGTGTAATCTCCTATTTCCAGCCTCTGTCATTTCTTGTTTTTTTTTTTCTAAGCCCTGCTTTCCCCTATTGCCCATCTTCCTCCATCATCACCTTTCCCCAGCTTTGCACTCAAATTCTCAAGGATCAGAGTTTAGGTTGATTTATCTTGGGAGGTCTTAACTAAATTCCTTGTAGAACCCCTCTGTATCCTTCAACATCAGTACATTAACTACAATCCTCTTCAGAGTTATTTTTTAGCAAATATTTATCATCACCGCTCTGAGGCAAGAGGACAAAATGCCACACAGAATGACATTTCTTGTTGCCTTTGGAGATAAGAAAAAGCAAACTCCTCCACCTCCCTGCTTGGACTTTCTAGTGAGTACCTGGGAGCCATCCAGGGGCTGCTCCCTTCTTTCTTCTTGCTTTGTTTATAGATGATAGGACTCAGCTCCTCTGGCAATGCCCTCACTCAGTGGTCATTGGACAAGGATTTCCTAGGAGAGAACAGAGTTCTCAGATGCATAAAAACAGTATGCTTCCTTGCCCCTCTGCTACTTCCCTACCATCCTGCAGCCAAGAACATTGAAGCAGAAAAGGTCAGGACCAGGTGCCATTTGGTCTTTATTTCATGACTTGCCATGGCCAAAGAGTCAGTCACTGAGCAGCCAGCTCACTAGAGAACCTCTCCTGCCCATCCTTATCTGGGTGGGTCTTGAGAAGCAGCCTTGGCTGGTCGCTTGGATCAGTCTTGAAGCCTTTTCAGTGTGGTAGATGCTGCCAGGACTCATTCTTTGCTGGGGTTTCTGTTGAGAACCTGGGATTGCTTTTGTGTTATCGTGAAGCATCGGAATACAATTCTGTGGAGGACTGTATACTAAGCTTACAGTAGGTGTTTAATAAGTGCTTGTACAGGTCTAACCCTTGGGCATATGGAACCTGAGCCCTGGAAGACCTCACTTAAGTTTTGGGATAGGAATGGGTACATGCTCTTCTGGGTTCAGGCTTCTACCCAGAAAGACAGGAAGTTCCCCCCCCCCCCAGAAATGTGTCTCTGTTTATAAAGACACTGGTCACATTGTTTCCAAGGAAGAATTTATGAAAAGAAAATCAAATGAGCAGAGACTTCATATTCCCATGCAAGCAATTTATAATAACTCTGCATCCTGGAGATGTCCCTCGGAGCCTCAGAAACACTGTCCACTCATCATCCTTGTCCTCATTTCAAGATCAGCTCATTTTCTCTTCAGGAAAATCACACATTTCCCTGATGACATGTTTTAATACTACTCTTTGAAGCTCCTGATTGGTTATATGAGCTCTGAGCATGAGCTTGTCTGTGGCCCTCTCTGTGAGATTAATTTTCAGATAATGCTGTGTTCCACGCCCTTCAGGACACAGCAACACTAGGAGATGGGTGGAATTAAAAAGATGAGATTTTGTTCCTAGAGAAAGTGTTGGGCCATTTTAATGGAGCTTTGTGACTTCCCAAAGACAGCCCAACCCTTTCTCATCTGCTCTGATTGTCCTGGAAAACAGACATACTGATGGAGAGGTGCTCCAGGTATTCCTTTCAGATGCATGTAACAATCTGTCCTGCCAATGGACTGTGATGATGTTGGAAGAGAGACTCTGCCTCACTTAAATCCAATGTATGCACAATCAAAATCTAAAGACATCACCTATCTCATTTTGCCTTTTTCCCATCTCAAAGTCCTGACAGGAAAGTGATGGAGCAGCAGGTGCAGATAGACTGCCTTTTAAGCATTACATTGATCACCTCCTGGTGTGAGGATGGGGCTAGAAAAAGTGCCCTAAGAATTGTCTGCTTACCCAACGCCAGCCTGATTAATGTGGCAGGTGGAGATCTCACTCTCACCCTGCCTGCAAAGATGCTTCCACTCACCATCAGTACATGGAATGCGTGTACACTTAAAGACAATGCAAAATCCAGTAGACCTGAAAGATGAACGGTTCTTGTTGAGAGAGAACTCAGCATCTAAATAGGAGCCCTGAGTGAAACAAGGCTGGCAGACCTTTGAAGGCCAGCTTACTGACATCGAAGCTGGATCCATGCTCTTCTGGAGTGGCCATGGTGAAGGGGAGAGTGATGAAGCTGGTGGAAAACCGATCCAGTCAACAAGCTTGTACGCCTACCAAGAGGAATGAACGATGGGCTCTTGGTAATGTGATTGTCACTTAGAGGAAACCGTCACGCCCCCATCCTCAGTGCCTGTGCTCCCACCTGATGAGGTCAAAGAAAAATCTCATGAAGACCTGAGCCCCTTCTCGTCGATGTACTGCAAGAGGACAAGCTTCTTATTCTCAGTGACTTTAATGCTAGAACAGGCTCAGGCCACCACAGGAGGCAGGGAGTCTGAGGAGGAAGGGATCAGAAACAGCAACGATCACTTACTGCTGGAGACTTGTGTTCCTTTGACCTCAGGTTGAGGTCAGTCCCTTTAACCAGATTTCCTATTGAAGAAGAGGTGTTTGAACGCTATTAGGCTCCTCTCCTGGGGCAAAGCACCTGGTGATGATTTTATTCCAGCTGAGATTTACAAGGTGTGTGGGCACATTGCTCCTACAAAAGCTGATTGAAATTTTGTGGGTTATATGGCAAGAGGAGCTTGTCCCCCAGGAGTTCAAAGATGCCTCCATTGTACATCTCTATAAAGGTAAAGGAAACAGACTGCCCTAAGACAATCACAGGGGGTCTCTCTCTTAGTCATTGATAACAAGATTCTTGCCAGAGTCCTCCTTAATAGGCTGATCCTTTACCTGGAAGATAGTCATCTACCTGAGAGCCGTTGTGGTTTCAGAAAGGGCCGAGGAACAGCTGATACAGTGTTTGCTGCCCAGCAACTCTAGGAGAAATGCCAGGTGCAGAAAAGAAGCTGACACACATTGCCAGAGCTGGCTCAGTGTTTACGAAGCTCCAAAAGAAAGTGCGGGAGAGAAGAAGAATTAGACTGATCACCAGACACCTCTGAAGGTCTACAGAACCGTGGTGCTGACCTCACCGTCATATGCCTGTGAAACCCAGTCTGCCCATGCCATGCTAGGAAATTCCATTTGAATTGCCTTAGGAAGATTCTGAAGCTCACCTGACAGGATAAGGGACCAGACACTGAGGTCCTTTCTGGAACTAAACTGCCAAATGAATGAATGCTTTAAAAAAATTTCGAATGCAGACATACTCTTGCCTAAAAGATGATTTTATGGAATCTTCGCACAGGGCAAGCATTCACATGGAGGTCAGAAGAAGCGATATAAGGACACTCTCAAGGTCTCTCTGAAGAACTTTGGAATTGATTGTATCACATGGGAGACACTGGCACATGATTGCCCAGTGTGGTGTGTCCACATCAGAGAAGGTGAGCTCTGTGAGCAAAGCAGAATTGAGACAGCTCAAAGGAAACGCAGGATGCACAGATTTGGAGAATCCACTGCAAATGTTCACACGGACTATTTGTGTCCAACTTGTGGTAGAGCTTTCTGAGCTCACGTTGCTCGGATTGGCCACGGTAGGAGATACCGTCCCTTGACCCCAACAGAGTGATGTTATTTTGGTGCTTTTCCAGAATGAAATACAACAGCCATACACAGACCATTCTTGCCCTCTCTGGGATTCAGACTCACTTCGGTAGAGCTGCCTTCCTGATTCAGTCTTCTTCAGGGCCATTGACCTTACCACCAGAGGCACCTCCCATATCCATGTAGACCAATCCTAACCAGTGCTGAAGACCCCCTAGCAAGACTGCCTTTAACAACTTAACTCTTTGTTGTTCTGGAAGCTCTGGGATGACCTGGGATCTGTATGGCTCTCCTATGGCTTGGTGGACATTTTGTTATGCAAAGAGTGGGGCTCATTGGGCTTCATTTAAGGGGAAAATGAGATAGGAATGGGGAGGTCCCGCTCCTCTCCTACTCCCATCCTGACCAGTCCCATTTATTGCCTCCCAACTCCTTCTAGGGGTAGCCGGGTGGCACCATGGATAGAGTGCTCAGTCTGGAGCCAGAAAGATCTGAATTCAAATCTGGTCTCAGATATTTACTAGCTGTGTGACCCTGGGCAAGTCACTTCACCCTGTCTGCCTCCGTTCCTCGTCTGTAAAATGAGTTGGAGAAGGAAATGACAAATCACTCCAGTATTTCTGCCAAGAAAACCCCAAATGGGATCAGGAGAATCAGGCACAATGGAACAAAACAACAAGCCCATCCAGGGAGCTTTCAATGATGTCACGAAACATCCTCATGCTGTTAGAAAGTGTTCAGTCCTGATTCTTCACTTTTCTCAGATTGTCATTTTCATCCTGATAATGACTGGTTTTTAAGTCACTAAACAACCACCAGAACCCAGTTCTAAAAAGAGGCTCATTATGATTTCAGGGTTACTGACTGCTGGACAAGAGAGAAGTACCTGTCTTGGTCTCCTTTCTGGGGGCTGAGTTAGGTGGCATGGAGCCCAGAGTGGGGGATGGTGGTTACAGCAAAGTCAATAGGAAAGTCAACGTGTCAACCTTGAGCCTCACTAGTGGAAAAGGAGAGAGAGACACCAAGGGGCCCCATGGGGAACAAATAGCAGTGGCTAGCTGTCCCTCAAAGCCCTGCATCTGGGGCATTTGCCCACCCTGTTTTGTTAGGGTAGCCCAACATGGCTCTCATCCAAATGACCCATCAGCAGTCACTGGCACCCACCATGTGGGCTAGCTTTCCAAATAAACCAGGAGCAGAAACTACTGCCTGCTCTGGGTGCAGAGTCTACAAGGGGAAAAAGGCAACAGCTCTTGCCCCTGGTTTATCAGGCAAACAAGCCCACAGATAGAAGTAACCACAAATTATGTGCTAAGAAGTTCTGTCTGGAGGGGAAGCATTATGAGAATCTGGGTTTGTGAAGAAGTGCCTGAGCATTACAAAAACTAGCCCCCAAGAAGTCATGAGAATAGAATCTTAAGAATGATGAGTTCAACTTTAAGACCTGTTTGTGCAGCTGAGATGGAGCCCATTTTTGGTCTAATGACGGGGAGTCGTGGCCCTGAGCACTTTTCCCACTGGTGGTCCATCCATCTGCTCAGAGGGAGCCAGTGCATTGAGCTAGGAAGGAATAATGGCCCATGAAAATGCCCTGGCATGTATCTTTACATCTCTTTAAATAACCCTTCAGACTTGTCCTGAGTGAATGAAACAGAACTTAGAAACTGCCTCCCTACTCAGAGGCTTTTCCAGAAGATCACTCTTCCTGTTTTCTTGAGTGAGCAAATTAGTTTTTAAAACAATAACTAGATCCCCCAGGGCATATTTCCGGGAGCTGAGGCTTAGCCTCACAAGGTTCAGGGAGGAAGGCATTTTTAGCATGCCAGATGTCTCCTACTGGATCGATCCGTCATCTAAGGAGATGCTTGTTTGCAATCTGCCTGTTCGTTTTTCTGCTTGGATGTGGCTTTTTGTCTTCACTTTGCCTGTGAAATTCTCTTTCGTATCCCCCACCCCCCATCCCAACATGCACACAAATGCTGCTTGTTTGACCATGTCAGTGAAGGGTTAAATGGGAAAGAATTCCTCTTTAAGGTGTATGGCTGGCCTTGTTTTCATAAAAGGCAGGCTTAGAACCCTAAATCTGAAGAAGAGTAAGAAAGACTTGTAGGGGCTGGTGAAGGGGGACTTACGCTCAGGATAAAGCCCCGGGAAGTTCATTGCAGGGATAGGAAGGGAAAGAACCACAACGAAAAACTGAATTTTGGGCCAATGGGACGGACTGAATGTCTGGCCCAAAAGAAGAGAGATGAGCCAAGCCTCCCTCCCTCCCTCTGCTCAGTGCAGGGGTGGGGGAGATGGGGCTGGGAAGCCGTCTGTGCATCCAGACTTTGAGGGATGCTCTGGTTCTGTTTGCTCAATGACTCTTCCCTTTCTTTCTTCTTTGTTATTCCCATGCCTCTTTGGTAGGAGAGAGGGAGGGAGGGATACATTGGGAAGTGAAGCTGATGTACCATACAAAAGATGTCAAGGCACATTTTTAAAGACTAAGTTTGTAGAAGGGTTACTATTAGAAGGTCAACTGGCTGCTACCAGGAGAGGAAGCTCCAGGGGGCGGGGCTTACACAGTTTCCAGGATCCAGGAATTGTTTACAAGAAAGGAAGATGAACACCCTTCTGTGCACACCTGCCGAAGGGAGAAAATCAGGGCACTGAGTTGGAAACATGGACACTCCCCCTGCCCCGGGCAAGGGGCTCTCCTCCGAGGGAGTCTTGTCAGGTGTTCTCAACAGAGAGAAGAGCTTGGTTGTGCAGGGGTGTGGGGGTGGCAGCGGAGGACGGGGCCATGAGGGGTAGGGAAATGGCATGAAGGCCCCTGATGAACCTTGTTCAAGGAGAGGTCACAGTTTTTAAAATGGTAGCTGCTGATTTGAAACAACCATCTGAACAATCACTAACAAAAGGCTCCCTCCACCCCCACCCCACCAGAATTAGCGTGACATGCTTTTCAGTATTCCAGATACAGCAAAGTATGTCTACATTTCATTAAAAATAATTCTTTATTTATTAATACCAAGGAAGTTAATGAGATTCACGCTGCTTCCACTTTCCCCTGAGCCTCCCTGATGGGCTCATGAAAGCCTGCTTTTCGAGGAGGGGGTGGTGAGTTGCTGGGAAGCAACCCAGCCTTTAAAAATGATGTGATTGTACGTCAAAAAGACTCAAAAAGTAACGAGGGGCCCGAACCCGAATGTTGGTAATACTCTAGTGAATTGACTCCAAGATCTGCCTAGGCATCAGGACATGGAGGGGCTGCAGGGCTGCTCCCATCCCCTTCTCTCACCACTTTGGAGGGTTCGAAAGGAGAATGATGGGTTGAGATCCCTCAAGGAACATCGGAGGGAAGCACAGCCTGGTGTATCTTGTAAGGGGAGGCCTGAAGCTAACCGGAGGGCAGCGAGTGTGAAATCATGGAAGAGGAGGCTGAGAAACTCCTTCCAGCGAGTTTTCCATGGATCTCCTTCCCCTGAGTGTCCTTACCCAACTCCTTCCACTGAGTTGGATACCCAGAGCTGGCTAGCTACATCCCACCTCCCCAGGGTTCTAGTGGTACCCCTAGGACTTCAGGGAACTAATGTTCCAATGACACTAATTTGAGGCACCCCCAAAATGCTTTCTTCTGAGATTATCAGCTGAGGACCATTTAGTCAACCAGACTCAAATAACTCTTAGAAAGGGCTATCTACTACTAGGTGATTAAAATCCCCCTCCTCCATGGTGGGTCTGGGCCAAGTAAGGCCATTCTATTTATTCTACATACAGAGTCCCAGGAAGAGCAGGCTAGAACTCAGAAAGTGGCCAAAGTGACCACAGCTCCCGGGCTTCGGATGTCCTGCCCCTTTGTGGGAGGCTCAGGAAGACACCATTAAGCATGCTCACTCTGTAGCCAGCTGTCCTTGGCTTCCAAAGCAGACCCTATTGGCAATTGAGCTGGGGGTGGGGAAACGGGAAGTGTAAAATCGACCCGACCCTTCCAAGCTCCTGACATCCTCCTGATCCAGCAAAAGGCAAAGGGCTGGAGACCTGGCTAAAGCCTCTCCTCTCCCTCCTCAGGTAGCTCCTCTCGGTGGAGTGCAGGAAAGCCCTGCTTGCTGGAGATGACTCTTGTTATCCTGCCAATTGATAGCTGACCCCTGGGGCACAGCTGAGAGTCCTCACCCCAGCTGGAGGGCCTAGTCTGAGGCCTAGAGGTGATTGAACTGTTTTCACCTGTTAGGGTGTCAAGGCCAAAAATGGGGCGGGATGGTTCAACACTACCCTTAAATGATAATTGGGGTGCAAAAGGGTAGGAAGTATGGCCTGGCCCTTAGCAGGGTTTGCCCAGGGATGTGCTCTGACCTAGAGTATGAAGGCTGCTCTCTTCTTTTCAAAATCTGGACCACATTGGCCCTTCCCTGATCTTGTGGTACCTAAGAGCTTTGGGACTGTGGCTCAGACATCACGGCAGTCAGTCCTCCCAGGACCCTGGGATGGAATTCTTCCTGACTCTCCTGCCATGTCACTGGGGTTTATTTTGGTTCTGTTGTGTCCAGAATAAAGAGAAGACAGAGCAAAATTGAAAGGGAGAAACTCTGCTTTTGCCCCCTTGTCAGGGGTCCCCCACACCCCAAGCAAGGATCCCACCTCTTCTGTGGTTCCCCTTCCAATGCATTCCTTGCTTACAGTGGCGCTGGGCTGCAGGGTCCCCCGACTGCTCAGTACAAGGCATTGTTACATTCTCTTAGATTCATTCTCTTGTATTCCTTGGCCTTGCTTTTTTCTTCTGTACATTTCATTTATAATCCAGGTGGATTTGTGAGCTCCCTGTGCAGCCACACCAGCCTCTGCAGATAAATCACATTTTCCTCCTGGTTGTGCTTGCTTCCGTTTGTACCATCCTTTAGCATCTCCTGTCTTCCCCAGACTAAATGCCCTCGAAGCATATTTTTGAGTGGGATTCTACTTATCCTCTGAATCCAAAAGCTGCCTTTCCCAAATATGGGGTGAAGACCAATTCTGTCCTTCATCACAAAACACCCAGTGGAGTGGGCGCTTCTCCCCACTTTCCCATCATTTCTGTCCCCGTAATGGGTTGTCTCTATTAGTGACAATAACATCCAGATTTGAATTTTCCCTTATTGATTTCTTCAGATTTTGAAGGATGAGATGATGGCTTGACTTTGCTAGTTAAGAAATTATTAGCTGAGAAAGAAGGAGGGAGAGAAGGGAAGAGAGACAGAGACACAGAGACACACAGAGAAGGAAGGGGGGGGAGACGGAGACACAGAGACACATAGAGAA
>CM053597.1:1293132-1333424 GCA_028646575.1 Pseudocheirus occidentalis
TCTCTCTCTCTCACTTTCTCTCTCTCTCTCTCTCTCTCTCTCTCTCTCTCTCTCTCTCTCTCTCTCTCTCTCTCTCTCTCTTTCTCTCTCAGCTGGCTTCAGTCTCCATGAATCTTCCTTCACTGAGGAGCCAATCCCAATTCTGTCTTTCTGTCTCCAGGATTTTTCTTTATATACAGCACTGACCTCCTGTCTCAGTCAATAGCCTTCTTCCCCGTCAATGGGGGAGTTCATGCCTTCTCAACAATGGACAGGGTCCACACCTTCCATACTTAGCCCTAAGTTACTAGGTGCTAAGTATCTGATAACTGATTACTATTACAATCTTACATACCTCTGTGCTGAGCCAATCAGGCATGTACAAGTGGCTTCTAGCCAATCAGATATGTACATGTAGGCTCTAGCCAATTAGATGCTGAGCAGAAGTGTATATAGTGAGAAAGCAGGCATTAAGGAAGCCAGCATTGAGAGAGACACAGGATCTCTGAGAGCTGGGAGGAGACCTCTGGTGGCAGGGACATGCTGAAGGACTCTCAACTTTGAAAGCAAATAGAGTTGTGGGGAAGAAACCTGCCCACAGGAAGGAGGCTTAGCCTGAGCCCCTTTTGAGAGCTGTTAAAGTGAACTGCGCTGTTATTACAGAGCCTCTGGACTTTGGAAGTGAACTGAGATGTGTAAAGCCAAACATGAGCAGCTTTCCAGAGGACTGTTGTTGTGAACAGCTTTTCAAGGTTCTGATTTCACAGTATAGTGAAGTCTCTATTTATTCAGTAATGAACAAAACATTCACCGAAAACAAAGTACGCATTCAGAATGTTATAACTTCACAACTTATCACCGAAATGGCCACATGGTTTTCACCAAAGTGGTCACATAGTTTTAAGGAAAAGATAACATTCATTTAGTAAGTCCTTCATTTAGTAAATCCTTAATTCAATCACCCTTAAGGAGGCAAACCTCCTTAATTGACACAAAGTACAAAGGTCAAAGTCCTCCATCAACGGGGTGCAATTAAGTTACAATTTCTTCAGTCACTACTAACTACACCATTAAGGGGAGTGGAAAGTGCACTCCTAGGTCACAAATAAGTTACAATCTCATCAGTCACCATTACAAAGAGCAACAGTTCTCATCTTGGTCACAGCAGGCAAAGAAAGCCCTTTTCACTGGATCACCTGGAAAGCCAGAGGAGGCTGCGTGTTGTAAATATGCAAATTCATCTCTGCCCTGCCTGGGGAGCAGGATGGACTGCACTACAGTCCAGCCTTGGGGAAGAGTGGTTACTTAATATCTGAGTCCCGATGTATCTTCCCCATCCTCTACACCCCTCATTTCCCTGGACTTCTGTTGACTTTGGTGGTATGATGGGTCAAACACGACTGGACTATTGGGATGCCAGCATCTCATATCCTTTCCTGTCCCTTCCTTCACCTTGGTGGGGCCAGGGGGAGGGCTCAGTTTGCAACAGCCTGAGCCAGAAAGGTGGTGTCTTTCAGACTACAAAGCATCAATTATTTAGCCAGAGAAAGCAAAGCCCTGGGCACTGAGAAGGCAAAGTCTCAAGACAAAATTCTCCTGCCTGATTAGAGCAGATCCGTTCAGCTTTGAAGGGTAAATACTTGAAAAACAAAAACTCTGAATACATAGGAGAGTGGATAGAAGAAGACAGGACACTGAGTAACCGTTGATAGTTGTTCCATTTTAAACATTTTGTGCACGTAACTTTTAACAAGAGAACAAAAAACTTAAACACACTTAAAACCAATTTCTCTGCATTTGATAGGTCCGTGAAAGTGTATTAGCCGTTCCCCTCTGTATCTCCTTTCTTGTTGATTCCTGTATTCACATGAGGAATTTTCTTTTCATATGGCCGTAAACGATCAGTCAGCCAATAAATATTAAGCACCTAGTGTGTGCCCAGACACTGTGCCAAGCTCTGGAAATACAAATATGAAAAAGAAAGACAATCCCTGCCCTCGAGAATCTTACAGTCTAATAGGGAAAGATAGCACAGAAGAGGAAGCCTCCAAGTGGTGGCATAGCGGGAGGAGGGGAGCAGGAGGAGGGGAGCTCTCCACTCTGCCTTAGGGGCCGATGCCCTTCGAGTGCCAAGGCTGATGTGATTTTGCAGCACGAGGAGGCTCCTGGGGACAGAATGGAAATGCCAACCGGAACTCGTACAGCAGGTGGGAAATGCGCTTCTGATTCCATTGAATACATTTCCAAGTGTATTTATTTTCATCATGTTTAAAATTTTAACATGTAGTATAATAGTTTTCAGTCACACAGCTGCTCCCCAACTAGTGAACATCAAGGGTTCTTCCAGCTCTTTGCAATTAAGCATAATATTAGTTTTCCCTAAAATACGTCTCTCTTCGTTTATGACGACACTCAGAGTCTCTTCCCATTCATTAGGGTGACTTTTCTGTAGCTCACACTGTGCTGTACAGTCCCAAGGACTCCACAGATGACCCACACCACCAGCAATAGGTAAAGACAGCCTTTTTCTAGGGGGCTGGCCCTACCAGAACCGAGTTGTGTCACTCTTCATTATTTGCAGTGTTGGCGACCGGGACATGAAACTTCAAAGTTTGCCACTTCTCTGATGGTTAGTGAGCTTCCCTCACGAGCTCTCTAAGTTCCTTCCTGGGTATTCTGTGTCTCCCTATCTACAGTCATAGTCATATGGTCCCTCCCCCTTATAAGGAAGTTTCTGGATTGCAAAAACTGTTTGTCTTGGGATCTCCACGGTCTAGCTGAGTGCCCAAGAAAACACTGGCACCCAGCGGATTTGTTGAACATGGTCCCCCCTCCCCCTGCCCTTTTGTAAATTGTTAGCTCATGTCCTTGAATGTTTCCCTAGTGGTGGCGGGTGTGGCCTGTGGCCTTCAAAGTTGGCCTCAGTTCCTTAGAAGCCACTGAGGCTACATTTCTCTTCAAGCTCTAGCCCCTGGCTCTGGACTTGCAACAAGGGTGTTTCCCAATTTGCTCTTTTCTTTTACTTTGGGCTACTTCTGTAGCCCCTTGGCTTTGTTTCCTTCTTTGCTGAGCTCCCCAAGCCCCATTTTGGGATATTCTAGATGAAGGCTGGGCAAATGTGCTTGGCTTATTGATGACTGGATGGGGTGAGGTAGAGCCATATCTGAGGTTCCACTGCGCTGGAGAGTTCTTGAACCAGGATGTTCCCTCTCCCAAGGCAGTCTGGTAGCTCCTGGCCTTAAAGAGTTGCCACAATATGCCTGAGGTGGGTGGGATTTGAATCTGGATATTCCTGGCTTTCTGACTCAATCTACTCTTCCACGTGGATTTAACTGGGAAATAGATTCCATTTCCTGTCCGTACTTTAAAATGCCAGGTAAATGTGAACAGCCACAATTGTCTTTTTTTCCCTTATAGTTTCTAAGGATTGTCCCCCTTCTCCCTCTCTCAGCTGTCTACAAGTGACAACAGTCCATCCCTAGAGAGCTCCTGCGCTTCTCTGTCATATTGACCTTTTCTCTCAAACAAACCTGGAATTTCACGCCCTCACCTGGGAGCCCTCCCTACCTCCTTAACTGAGAGCAGGAGGCATTGGGATCCTCCTTCTACCAAGCTTTTCCAGTCTAGTTTCTATCGCCTCATTCTCTGTCTCTTCCTCTTTCCTTCCCAGGCCACAATCATCACAATCAAACCAGAATGGGTTTGTGGGAAGTTCCAGGAAATCCTGCACCAGAGCTTTGCTGAGGCTTGTTACCACATTTGATTCTTTCCCTTGGGAAGCCCAGGTAATGGTGATGTATTTCCAGTAACCAGCCATCACCACATCTCTCAGAGTGCAATTTAGTGGAAGAACACTGAGCGTGGAGACAGCCTGAAGGGGGAGACGCGGCCACACTTGCTCTGGGACAGGGACAAGGAGGCCATTGCCATTCCATAACCAATCTTGTTACCTGCAACCTTATTTCTGAGTGTGTGTGCTTTCTTTCCCCTTGCAATGGAACTCAAGGCAATGTGTTTTGGGGGTCTGGAGCACAGGGAACCAAGGAGGTGGAAGAGAAAGAGGAGGCTGGGAGAAGGTCAGAGTGAGGGAGAATAAAGTCTCCCCTTGCGCCCCCCAAATCCTGTGGGCTCTCTAGATAGCGTTTCTGTATGTGGCTCTTTGCTCGTCATCTCCCCCTTTGGAGTGGGAGCTCCCCAAGGTCAGGGACTGACCTTTGTATTCCCAGCTCTTAGCACGGTACCCAATGCCTGCAGGGCACCCAGCCGGTGTTTATTATAAATGTTTATTTGGCTGACTGACAGACTGACACTGAATGAATGGAATACTACTGCACTGTAAGACACAACAGAAAAGCATATAAAAGACTTCCATGAACTGGTACAAAATGAAGCAAGAGCAGCCAAGGGAAATGATCGACACAGTGACCACAACAAGCACAAAACGACCAAAGGATGATCCAAAATAAGCCTGGCCCCAAGCAAGGGGGTGTAAAGGCCCCTCTGCCCACTATTCTGAGGAGCCGAGGGGCCGTACCTGGGGGACCTGGCGGCTGGGGGGGGCTGCGGCTCCTTGCTTTGTAGCTTCCTCTAGTTTTTTTTTTTTCATTGAAAAATTTCTTTTATGAAGTGGCTCTCTGAGAGTCAAGAAAAAGGACCCGTGGCAGACTGTAGGTGATATAAAAACATAAGACACCAATAAAAAATTTAGTTCAAAGAAAAAAGAACCTGTAATCTAGGGGTGTGATGACAAATGCTTAATGGAATCCCAGCACTTGAGCAAAAAAATGTGTGCGAGACATTCTTTTCAGTCTTATCTGTTTTATTATCATTGTCTCCATCACCTTCTTCAGTCTAGAAAGTCAACCAAACAATAAATTCAGTCTGAATTTGAAGCATTTGTAGATTTATGTTCACACTAGAAATTTAACAATCGGTTCTAGAGCTGGCTGCAGTTACACACACACACACTTACACATACATTCATATACTCACACACATACAGACACATACACACATATGCATGCACACTCACACATATATTTGTGTGTATATGTATATACACACTCATATGTGTACATATGTATATGTGCATGTGCATGCACCACACACACTCATGCATGCATACACACTCACACATATGCCCACACACTCACATGCGTATGTGTAAGCACACATGTACACACTCGTGTGTGTATGTATACATGTGTGTATATATGCACACACGTCTCCCTGCATGTGCACATGCACAGTCTGTGTGTCTGTGTGTACATGTTATGTGCACACACGTGTATATGTATATGCACACACCCCACATACAAACCCACTGTTCTCTAGAAAGGTTTACTGCCCCCCAGCAAACAGTAGCTAAGAACAGGCATAACCAGAAGGGGTGACTAAAGGGAGCCCACTTGTGGGCAGCTATGATGTCATCAGGGCCCATAGCATCACAGCTGAGATGGGAACGGCCCCCACCTGGTGTCCCCTGGCTCCACGTGGCCACCTCCAATGGGTTTTCTTGGGCACACACCTGTGCTAGCACCCGGTGCTCATGGAGAAACCTTCCCTGTCACTCAGTTTGCTGCTGTTTCATTAAATGAAGACCCTCAGCTTTGACTGAATGTGTCCTTTCTGCCTGTCAGTGGGACTCAGGAGCTGTCCCTGTATGTAGGTGCTGACCATTGCTAGGCTCAGGGGCAGCTGCCGAGGGGCTGCAAGCTGGGTTGGAGTTAGGGTTAGGCACTCACCTACCAATAACATCATCACCCTAACTCCTCCACACGTTGTAGCGGTCAACATTTCAATGGCCTGTTAGACATAATTTAGCATTCATGGATCCTTTATAAACATTACTCCATTTGAGCCAGCCTGAAGTCTGTGTAGGCCAGCAGCATGGCCCCAAGGTCCAGCAACTTGCCACAGGGACCCAGCCGATGAGTGGTGGAGGCTGGAGGTGGAGGAGAGGGCTGGTGGGATGGAGGGGCTGCTTCCACACCAGAACACGGAAAGGAAGTGCTTACCCCTCCGCCCTTCCTTGACTCCTGCTTTCTCTTCTAAGGGTTCAGGAGGGGTGGAACAGAAATAGCTGAGGAAACCCAGGGTAAATGAGAGAGCATTAGCTGTGCTCAGGGGATAGCAGCTCGCTGCTCTACCTGGAAAAAGGGAAACAGGCCTTGCCCTCAAAGAGCTGACATTGAGCTGAGGGAGACAACGTAGATACAAGTTTGAGCACAGAAATATAAAATGGAATAAAAATAAAGGGGCAGCCCCAGCAGCTGGGGGAGTGGGTGGGGAATGGAAAAGCCCTCAGCCAGAAGGTGAATCCTAGACTGACTTTGAAGGAAGCTGGAGATTCTACAGTGGAGGTCAGGGTGGAGGATTGAGGCAGCAGGCAGCTCAAATTAGAGGAAGGAAGGAATTCATAGTAAGGCTGGGAAGGTCATTTAGGACCCAGGTGGGGAAGACTAATGGGGAAGTTTTATCTGAGCCTAGAGGCAACTGGGAGCCCCTGGAGATAACTGATGAGGGCCTGACCATTAGCAGCTATGGAGAGGATGGAGTGGGAGGCTGTTACTATAAGAGGAAAAGCAGCAGCCTGAACTAGGGTGCTGACATGGAGGATCAGAGGAAAGGGCAGGAATGGGTCAGGAAGAACTCGGCCTCAGACACTTCCCAGCAGTGTGAGCCTTGGAAAGTCACTTACCTCTGTTTGCTTCAGTGTCCTCATCTGCATCTCCTTGGGTTGTTGTCGGGACCAAATGAAATAGCACTTGTATGACGCTCTGTAAATCTTAAAGCAGCAGAAAATGCTCGCTCTTATATGAATGGAGCGTGTTATGGAAGCAGGAATGGCAACTGCTTAGTTATTGCCTCAACATCTCAAGGAGAGTCCGTGAGGAGGGGAGAACAAGACGGAGCCCCCAAACCCAGAGATTCCCAGGAAGGCAAGACCCTTGTGTGATCTTAGACAATAAGAGAAATCCAGAAGAGGATTTGGTTGGGGAGGAGAGACAATGATTAGTCCTGTTTGGGATGCTTGGGGTACAATCTACCTGAAAGGTCCTGCAGGAAGTGGGTGAAGTAGGACTGGAGCCCATAGAAGAGTCTAGAGGGAAGTTTGGATTTGGGCATTTTCAGCTGAGAGATGGTAATGAAATGAGAGGGGGGGAGAGAGGGAGGAAAGAAGGGAGAGAGGGAAGGTGGGAGAGAGAGGGAAAGAAGGAGAGGGAGAGGAGACTTATGTAGAGAAAAGAGATGAGGACTCACTGAGCCCTGGGAGAATAATCAAGGGGAAGGAGGATCAGGATGGTGACTAAGGCAGCCAGGTGAGAGGAGAACCAGGAAGAGGCAGGACCTGAGAGGAGGTCAAACATTTCAGAGAGGTCAAGAAGGATAGAGACTGAGAAAAAAGCCACCAGCTTTGACCTTGGAAGAGGGGTGGTTAAGAAATGAGTCAGAGAAGAGGGAGTCAAGGTGACAAGTATGCAGCTTTTCCTAGAAGCTGGACCACCAGAACAACAGGAGACACCATACAGGATGCTGGCTTTCGGGGATGGTCCATGGGGAGAAGTGGAAGCCGATACAAAGAGAAGTGGGGGTGCTCTGCCAGAGAAGATGGCCTGCACAGGTTCAAGGGCCACAGACAGGTGCCCAAGCCTGGATGCTGGCAGAAAGAAGAGTCACCTCTCTTCATCAGATGCTGCGGTTTATATAATGGAGAATGGCATCGATGGACCACCTCTCTAGTCAGCCTAATAACCCCTGAGGGGGCCCCGGTGAAACAAACTGTCCCTCCCTGCTATGGGGACAAGCTGACCTCTGTAGCCTGCATGCATGAACAAAGACCATTCTGTACCAGCAGAACTACCATGTACTGACAACTGATTTTCACTGTTATCATATGTAGTCCAGACATCCAGCCATAGGCTCTTCTTGTTACAGACCCCTTAGAAGTCATCCCAGCCCCCCAAGGCCAGCCAGCAGTGAAGGACATTCACTGTTCCTTCCCACCCACCCACCTAAGAGTATGCTACCACACAATTCACCAGCTTGTCTCTATACATAAGCTTTCACATCAAGTCTCCTCTTAGGCTGTAAGTTCCCTAAAGGAGCTCCAACTGCCTGTATTAGCATTAATAATCAACTTTTTGCCACCTGACCGGAACACTGCTCTGCCCTGTACCTTGGTATTTTGGGGTCACCTACACCCCTAAACCCCATCAGCACCAAGGGGTTTGGAGATCAAGTGATGAGCAAGATCTTGGAGGGTGGCCCTTCTGAAGCCTTGCTCACACACCCAATTCCCACAGCCCCTTCTTTTGAATGAATGAATGAATGAATGAATGAATGAATAAAAAAAGAATTTATTGTGCAGTTACTATATGCAAAGCACCATGTACAAGCAGACAATCCCAGATACTCCTTGCTTTCAAAGAGCTCACTTGTAAAGGGGGAAACCAGGCAGACAGAAGGTTCCAGCTGTGAGTCTGATGGAGACGTCAGGGTCAGCTGATGAAGTCCTGAGGCTGAGCCATTTGACAAGTCAGCCAAGGACTCTGGGGGCCAGAACTTCCCTTACTGAGTCTTCAGCAGCTGTGGCTGCAGCCCCTGCAGAATCTGTGGGGCCCCAGCTTCCACCTCTACGGGGGCAGCTTCGCAGGAGGATGCTGAGGGCCCTGGGCTGGAGGACTGCCTCTCCCTAAGGCTTAAGGCCCTGGGCTGTCTCCATCAGGATCTCAGGGCAGATGGGAGTCCTGGTGGAGCTGGGGGGCTGAGCTGCCTGGCACACGGTGCCTCCCTCAGGGCCACACTGCTCCAGGTAAGGTGGCTCACCTGCCCAGCCAACAGTCTACAGGAGGAGTCTCAGGGTACAGGAGGCAATGGGTCCAAGGCATCTCTCTTTTTAGTGGTTCTGTCCTGTCCAACTCTTCCTGACACCGTGGACCTTAGCAGTCAGGTCTGTGGTCTGAGGAGTGATTTACAGGGAACCCCACCCCATCTACTACAGGGGAAGGGGGTGCCTCCCCCTTACAGCACTCCCTCCACTGAATCTTGGACTCAGGAGGGGATGCTGCTGCTTCTCCCTCCTCTTCCTCTCTGACAATAACCCTGGGGCTCCTTCAAGGACATCAATAGAATTGAGGGGAGGAAAGGAGACCTGGCAAGTCCCAGCAGAGTTGCCATCTCACAAAAGTAAGTTTCTTTACAAGGAAGAAGGCCTGAGGGGTTCCCTAGAGAAATCCTATGTGCAGAAACTACTAAGGGCCGTGCCACTTAGCGCCTTCTCTAACTCAGTCTTCAAGAAAGGCCAGGGGTTAAGCAACCTCACTTAGGTAGGTGGGACTTGAACTCATCTTTCTGACTTGGACCACAAGAGGCCTCCACACAGCTTGGCCTCTTAGATTTTAGGAAACATAATGGAGACTCTCCCTTGCCCCCCAGCCGATGGTTTAGGAGACAAGTATACTCTATCCCAGCCCGGGGCCCCTCTCGAGACAGTGGGAAGGAGAAGCCCCGTCCCTGCTCGTGCCAGTCTCCATCCTTTGGCAGAGGAAAGCTGTTTCACCCTCACTTAGCAAACCCCAATTCCCTCATCTCCTCGTCCTTCACAAAAGGGCTCTGGGTTCTATTTTTCCTTCTGAAAGGGCAGGGAGCTTCCTTGCCTTTGTGCTTTGAGATGGATTGTGGAACTGTGGAACCCTTCCTCAGCCTGGTCCTGCAGATGACAAATGAAACCTGCAGAAGGGGGCAGCTTGTGGTGCTTTTGCTTCCCAGGGTGGTGGGATGCGCCCTTATGCACCACTGCCTGGCCTCTCACGGCTCCAGAAACCTGGTGCAGACTCTCAAAAGCAAGCACGAGTCTTCTTCCCCATCTGGGACCGTGTCCTGCTTCTCTGCCAGGTTGTCAGGCCAAAGGGAAAAACTGTGATTCTCATTCTGGCCTTAAGTGGGGCTGCAGGTCCCCAGCCATGAGAGCCAGCTCACGGAGGAAAAACCAGCCGTGTGATGCCAGTGCCGAGGCTTCTTCACCGCCAGGCTAGGCACAGACTGCGCCCCAAGCCCCACCACTTAGTGCTCTGGGTCCCCACCAGTACTGGGGCTTGGGTGGTAAGCACTGCCCAGCTTCTCTCCCCTCTCCCCCTCCTCCCACTGACTCGCCGGCCCATTTTCCAAACACCTGAAAGTCTTGCCAAACTCTGCCCACCAGAACCCTTCCCCGTTGTTTGGTTTGCTTCTCAAAGACCATTTACTCACCTCACCTTGGGCAAGGACACTTCCTTCTGGCAGGTGTCCTCACTGGGAGACCAGTAGGGATCACCACACCCACTTCGGGGAAAGGCGTTGCCTACAATCTCATCGGATTCTGGAAGTGAGCCAGGGCAGATGCTGTGGACCTGGGGGGGGGGGGGAGGGGCGGTCTTTTCCCTTTCCCCTCCTCCCTCGCCTTCATCCCCGGGCAGGACTGTGTGCGGCGAGCAGGAGCCCCGAGATCATTCCACCCCCAAGATCATTCCACCCCCAGTGTCCATCAGTGTACCGCTCTCCCCGGGCCCTAGAGGGCCGCAGGTCCCCCTCCCCTCAGGGCTGTCCCACGGCCAGCACAGAACGTCCAAATGGTCAAACTGAGGGGCTGCGGCCCCTTCACGCTTTCGGGTCTGCTCACGTCGACGTCTAGAGCCCCAGAGCTCTCGGTTTAGCCCTAAACTGTGGAGCCTTCTTTCAGTGGCTTAGATGAAGGCCACTGCCCACAGCAGATGCCCAGTGGGCAAAGGCGGGCTGGCCCCCTGCAGAGTCTGTGCCACCTGTCCCAAAAGGAAGCCTTTCCCAGGAACGCAGAGACCACGCGGGAGAGCCAGTGTGACCCACGGGAGTTGGGCTGCCCAGGGGCCGAGGGTAGACGTGGGGGGGGGGCACAGAACCCCAGGCTCACCAGTACTTGATGCCAAGGCGGCGGAGAGAGCACGGGAGTGCAAACCCGGCCTCAGACGCTTCCTAGCTGGGTGACCCTGGCCGAGTCACTCCACCCTGCCTGTCTGCCTCGGTTTCCCCATTCTATCAGATGAGCCGAAGAAAGGAGTGGCGGACCCCTCCGTGGGCTCCGCCGCAAGAACCCCAAGGGGGTCCCGGCGCCTCCATCGGCGTGGCCGGGGACCCTCCCCCGCTGTGTGCCCGGCGAGTCTGGGCACCGCCCGCCCGGCAGTGCCCCCTTAAGGTGGCGCCTAATAAATGCGACTGGAATTCCACAGATCCCGCGGGTACTCTGGTGCCTGGGGTCGCCCTCCCTCCCCCGCCTGGCGACGGCCCGAGCTTCCCCCGGCTCTGGGCGTTCACAGCCCCACGCTAGGAGCGCCCTCCCAGGGACGGGGAACACCCAGGGTCGCCCTAGCGGTCGCGCAGGCGCAGGCGCACTCGCGCCCCCGGTCCGGCCGGCGCCTGAGAGCCCCGCCCCCCTCCGCGGCCGACACCCCCCCCCCCGAAACTCCTCCCCCGTCCAGCTCCGGCACGTAACGTTCGCCCCCCAGCCCCGCGCTGCAGGGGCGGGGCGAGCGTGGGTAGCGGCCCTCAGGCCCCGCCCCCTAGGAGCAGCAACCAATCGTAGCACTCCGCGTCGCGACGGCCCCGCCCCCTCCCGTCCCGCGGCGCCCCCGCCCGCCCGCTCGGAGAAGGCCGAGCGCCGGCCCCAGCGGCTGCGCCCTAGGCTGGGGGGGGGAGGGGAGAGGCGGGGCCCGGGCCCGGGGCCCGCCTGAGCCTCGGCCCGACTCGGCCCGGCGGGCTCGGGAGGTCCGGCAGGCCGCGGGCCGGAGAGCAGCCGCTCCAGAGGAGGGCGACGACGGGAGCCGCCGCCGGACTCAGGTATGGCGGGGTCGCCGCCAGGCCGTCCGTCCCGGGCCGCAGAGCCGAGCGGCCGCAGGTGCCTCCCGCGTCCGGCTCCGAGGCCCCCCAGCCGCGCGCCGGCCAAGGCCCGGGCGGGGGAGCGGGACTCGGGGTCGCGGGCCCCCGGAGGCGCCTTTGGAAGGTGGGGGGAAACTGCAGCCAGACCTGGGGGTCGGCGGGGGGGGGGATCTGGAGCTGGGACCCCCGAAGTGAGCGACGGCCCCTCCCACCAGGGAGCAGTGCCTCCCTCCCCCTGGCCGGCTCCCCAGGCAGAGATGGGCTCCCCACGGGAAGCCCTGCCGCGTGAGTGGGCATTTGGGGGGGGCGGGGGCACGCGTGTGGGGAGTCTACTCTGGTGCTGCAGGCGCCGCCCTTGGCGCTCCTACCCCAGCAGCCTGCCTCTGTTTCCCCAGCTGTAAAATGGGGGCTGTCCACCCAGGCTGGGCCCAGCCCTTTGGCTGGCAGAGGCGGGGTCCGGCCCAGGGGTCCTCTGGCCCCCCACACTGAGGGGGGCCTCCCGCGGACCCACATCAGGCCACCTCCCAGCCTGCTTCCTGCTCCCGTGGGCCCCTCACAGACAAGGACGGGGGCCGTTGGCTTCCTGGACCCGGCCGCCCCCCCGGGTGTCCTGGCCCCGAGATCCACTTGAGATCCTCGTTCTAGCCCTCGGACCCGGTGTCGGACCAGATGCTGCCCACCTGGAGGGGCGGTCAGTGGGCCTGCCAGGCAGGGCCTGCGACACCTGACCAGGCTTGAGCACGCAGGCGGCATGGGATGTTGGGGTCAGCAGGCGGGGTCCCAGTGTCTGTGGGGGAGTGCTCCCGACAGGGCCTCTGAAAGCTGGGGTGTTGAAGACATCAGTGCCCCTGGCCCCTGGAAAGAGCCCCCCACCCGCCAAGCTGAGCAGCAGGACCGAGGGCAGCACTGTGGTGACTGATCCCCAAAGTGGGGGCTGTACCTGCCGACCCTGGCTCCAGGGGCAAAGGGCCTGGCTTCAGGTTCGGCCTGCACGTGGTGCCTGCAATCCCGGGCGTTGTTGAGGCAGGCCGCCCAGACACAGACCTCGGACCCTCGCTCAGTAGGGTTGTGCGCCAGGAGGCTGGGGAGGAGATAAGCTGACCCTAGAGAGTGAAGAGGCGGATCCTTGGGTTGGGCCCTGGGGGCCGGGAGCCAGAGCCCCCTGGACCCCGCCTAACCTCTCAGCCCCTTCCCTCCCCTTTCAGGCCTGTGGTGGTAGTGCTGTCGGACCCCAGGGGGCCCAGCTCAGAGTCTCTGCTAGAAGCTGGGAATGAGCGTGTATTGGGCTCCTGTTGTGTGCCCAGCACTGTGCGGATACCACACAAAAAGCCACCCTTATGATAGCCCTGCCAGGAAGAATCCGAGGCAGAGAAAATTCGGGTGACTTCTCCAGGGTCTTAGACCCAGCCAAAAGGCGCTAGGGCTGAATTTGAAGGCACTTCCCAGCCCCCGGGGCTGCCCCTCATGGAGGTGAGAACAACCTGGCAGAGCAGAGAACTCTGAGACCTGCCCAGAGCTGGGCCAGGCTTGTGCCTCTTGGGGTGCTCTGATTTTGAATAGGCAGGGACCTGGTGTTGTCTGGGAAACATGGGTGTGGCATCCTGCCTACGCGATGCCCCAGGACTGCGGTGTCATGCAGACCCCAACAGCAGGCAGGGAATATCTCCAGCCCTCCAGGGGCCCCGCTTGTCCAGAATCCCAGTTGGAATGTGTGGGACTCCCCTAATGTGGAGCTCTTGGTCATTGGAGCCACCACGACCTGTCCAGCCCCTTGCAGAACTGTCCCCAGGGAACTTTTTTTGATCCACCAGCCACCCTGTGGTCATCTTCTTGGATGGAATTCTCCTTCCTCAGTTTACCCCGCCTTGTTGTGCTTGTCCTGTACTTCTGGACAGCCAGATGTGGGCAGTGTGGCTTCTGGTCAAGTCTGCTGCCAGATGACCAGCAATACCTCTCTAGAGTTGCCTGCGTGAAAGGGAGACTCAGTAGATGCCATCCAACTAAGCTGCTGCTGGGCTTCCAGCCGAGGAAGAGACTGCAGGTCTGAGTGGACCCAGCATGGACCGTTGGCTGCAAGTGTCAGAGCAGAACCTGCACTCTCACTACAGGGGACAGTGCCTGAAGTGACCCCAAAACCTTGCCAAGAAAGTCAACTAGAAAGACTTACGTGAACTGATGCAGAGTGAACCAAGCAGAACTACATTGTGCCATGGGGAGCTGCGGGTGACCTCGTGCTTCTCGGCAACCTTCCAGGACAGTCCCGATGGACTCCTGAAGGAGAATTGACGGAGCCCACTGTTGTCCCCCTGTCCCCTCCTTCCTGCCTCCCTCCTCGCTCCCTCCCTGGGCCCCTGCGTAGTGACTGATAGACTGTCCGTGTAGAGCTTGGAGCAGATGGCTCACCATCTCAGCGAGGGAGAGAATCTGGAACTCAAAAAGTTAAAACACTTTTAACGTGTCATTGGGAAGAAGTAAAACGTCACAGAAGCGTCGTAGTCACAATCGTGAGTGACCTGCACGAAGTGTGTGTGTCATAGGTGTAGGGATGGCAGAGGAGGACCTTCCACCAAAGAGGGACACAGGCTTTCCTCGCTGTGCCTCTGGGAGGCAGGTGGCTCGTGCACCCTCTGTGATGGCCCTCTGAGGCTCCTGGAGATCAGCCCAGCGTCCTGCTGGCTTGCCTCCAGTGAAAGTATTCTGCCCATCCTCCTAGTGAATGGCCTGGATGTTCCTGCTAATGTGAGTGGCCTCTGAGGAGCCGGTGAGTGCGGAATGAGCTGCCTGCTTCCAGTCTTTCCTCTGGAATCCTGCCAGCACCGGTGGTGCCACTGACCAGCTTTGGGGGTGGGTGGGGCTGGCAGATCCCTTGGCTCTGGGCCTGTGAAGTGGCAGCTTTGTTGAGAGATGAGTTTATCTGTATCTTCCCTTGTAAATCTCAGGGAGAGAAGTGAGAAATTCAGAAAACTTTCTGGGGACTCTCTCCAGGTTTTACAGGAGAGCTTGTTTTATTTCCAGGTTTGTTTTTGGCAGGGGAGGGGAGGAGTCCAGCATTTCACCTTGGTTGGTGAATATCTGCACAGTGATCTCATTGTTTTCTGGAAAAAAAAAACCAAACTCAAACCCAGCCTGTGCCTGGACTTTGGACAGAGCCTCTGCCCTGGGGGAGGGGCCTCCACACCAGCCCCGCTGTTGTACTTGCCTAGAGATTTTGCATTAATAACCTCCCTGAAAGTCTGGACTTCTCCCCACCATGGCTGGCCCCAGTGGCTCCATGACGGACACAGGAAAAATGAGGCTCCTCAGATGGAAACCCAAAATCTGAGTGGTCCCCACGACCAGCATTCATTCCTCTGTTGCCAGGGGCTTAGTGACATCATCCAAAAAGGCAGTGGTGATGGCATGGCCCGGGCCTCCTTCCTGCCCAATCACTGATCTGAAGCCATACCATGGCCCTAGTTGACCAGTGCGGGGCTTGCTTCCCTCCCAGGACAGTTGGGCAGTGCATTAAGGGCCCCCTGCCATGACCAGTCGTGTGACAGCAGCAGGGCTAAGGAGGGACGGTGGGTCCTTCCCCATCTTTGAGCCCTCTGGGATGTCAGTCACCATGTCCTCTCTGGGGTCCATCCTTGCCAGGTACTCTTGTATCATGCCAGTCTACCTGTGTTCGGTTCCTTTGGAAGTGTCCATACCCATTGAGAAGCCCACCTCGGGCTCGGGCTGGTCCTAGAGGCCCAGCTGACCACCCTGCGGGAGACTCTAGCTCACCTGTTCACTATTTGTGCTTTGTGAATGTGAGACCATGCTTGTCTGGCATGTGTGTGTGCACAGTGCACCCCTGCGTCTTCTCCATCAGAGGATCCCTTTGGTCTTTGTATCTCAGTGCCTAATGCCCTTCTGGGCACCTAGTGGGTGCTTAACAAACATGTGTGGGCTGTGTGCTTCTGGACAGTTCTTACTGGACACTGTCTCCCCTGAGGTAGTGACCTCGTGGTACTGCTACTCTGCAGGACTGGGATCCAGAGCTTCACTGGATGGTCAGCAAGCTCAGATGACCAGGAGCTCTTGTCCAACCAGAACTCAGACTCAAGTAGCAGCTGGGCTAGGAAAGATTGGAGCCACCTTGTCATGCGGGAACAGATTCCCTGGTGTATGACTAAGAAGGGTAGCTTGCGCGCCGCCCCCCATTGTGCCCCCGGGCCACCTGCACCTCTACACCTATGCGCCCCCCAGCCCTGGGACCCCCTCTGCCCCCCCATGCCCTCACAGTCTGCCTGCAGCCCGCCTCCTCCCTGGGCACAGGTGGATGGGTATTTGAGCGCCTCTCTCTGCCCTCCATGCAGGTGATGAGCCCCTTGTCCTGCAGAGGGGCGCCCCCAGGAGATGGCTGTCAAGTCGCTTCCTAGCCTGCTCCCTTTCCTGTGTGGTTGCGCGGTGGGCTTCTTCCTTTGCTATCAGCTGCTGCACAAGCCAGCCAAGATCCAACCCCACATTCTGCACAATGATCCACATGCCCGGCACTCAGAGGATGCTGGCCACGAGCATCTCCAAGGCCAGATGGACTTTGGCGCAGATGTCAACCAGCACAGAGGTGAGGGGGCAGACACTGGGGTGCAACAAGACGTGTTCCGGGGCCCTCTGCCCTGTAGGCCTTTGCCCACCCCCTGGGAGGCTCTCCTGTTCCAGAGTTGGTCAGGCTCAGAGGCCAGGGGGCACTGGCGGGTGAAAGGAAGCAGCCCAAGGAGAAGGAGCAGGGGGTCCTGGCCCCTTCCTGAGGTCTTTCTTTGGCAGTGGGGCCCCCTGTTAACCAGCTAATTAACTGGCTTTGGGGCTCTTGGGTCTCCTGACCCTCAGAGACACGCAGAGACCTGGGAGCAGCTTCCTCCCTTAGCCAGCCTCTTGTTCCTGGGTCCCCCCTCCTGCTCCTGATGCATCTGCCGCCATTGTACCCACTCAGGACCCTTTGTTCTCTGGGCATCACTTGGGGCTCTGGATGGGGCTGGGACCAGGTCTGTCCCAGACAAGAAGCTTGGGAGCTGAGGCTGCCCAGCCTAGAGATGGGCTGACAACGTAGGACTCTTGGTTGGGGGGACAGGGAGGCGGAGAACCCAGGGGCTAGGTGGGGAAGCACATGTGCCCCTCTCTCAGAGAGCCCTTGGGAAGAAAGGCACACTCCTTCATGTGCCTGGTTAGGTGGGAAGGAAAGGTTCACCCCTGTCCCGGCTTCCTCAGGATCAGTGAACACTGACGGCCCTCCTGAGGGGGGCCTGTACAAGTCTGACGCTTTCTTTACTAACTGAATGATTCGATCCCAGCTTGGCGGGCACTCTAGACGGCCCCACAGTCCTGCCCAGCTTCTGGCAGAGGCTCTGTGTAGACACAGGCCAGGACAGGGAGAGCAAGCAACGGAGAGCAGCCCCGGGGAGGGTGGTGGTGGCTCCAAATTGGATGTGGGACTTTGCCAACAGCAAAGGCCTCTGTGGGGGACCGAGTTCCAGAGACGTGGCAGTCCCCTTCGTAGATATTGGGTGCCCACGTGCACCTGACATTGTGTGTGGTAACACGGGGTAATGGTGTCACCCAGGGTGTCGGGCCACGTGTGACCCAAGCTGGGGCTGGGACAGGGTGGCGGCTCCGTGCCACAGCCGTGTGCCCTGACATCTGCCACCTTTGCTTCCCAGATGAGGACAGGCGTGTGGCAGAGGAGCTCTACCACAAGGTCCGAGTTCTCTGCTGGGTCATGACGGGGCCTCAGAACCTCGAGAAGAAGGCGAAGCACGTCAAGGCCACGTGGGGCCAGCGCTGCAACAAGATCCTGTTCATGAGCTCAGAGGAGAACAAGGACTTCCCCACCGTGGGGCTGGACACCCACGAGGGCCGCGACCAGCTCTACTGGAAGACCATCAAGGCCTTCCAGTACGTGTACAAGCACTACCCGGACGCCGCTGACTGGTTCATGAAGGCCGATGATGACACCTACGTTGTCCTGGACAACCTGCGCTGGCTGCTGTCCCGGCACGACCCTGCCAAGCCCATCTACTTCGGGCGGCGCTTCAAGCCCTACGTGAAGCAAGGCTACATGAGCGGGGGCGCCGGCTACGTGCTCAGCAAGGAGGCTCTCAGGAGGTTTGTGGAGGCCTTCCAGACCAACAAGTGCTCACACAGCTCCTCCGTGGAGGACCTGGCGCTCGGCAAGTGCATGGAGGCCATCGGCGTGGAGGCCGGAGACTCGCGGGACCCCAGCGGCAGGGAGACCTTCCACCCCTTTGTGCCCGAGCACCACCTCATCAGGGGCTACCTGCCCAAGACCTTCTGGTACTGGAACTACAACTACTACCCCCCTGTCGAGGTAAGAAGCAACCGAGCGAGGGGACTGGCGCGGGCCAATGCCTTGGGCAGCCTTGGCGTCATGCGGGTCTGTCGGATGCTCCCCGGGGTGGGGGCCTAGGGCCTGGATCTGGGCCTCAGAGGGGCCTCATCTCGTGGCAGAGGAAAGGGGAGGGCCCGGGGTTACCCAGGAAGTCACTTCTCAGAGTCGGCATTTGAACTCAGAGCTGCTGACTCCAAAGCCTCGCCTCCATACCCTTTCCTTCCCCTCCATTTCTTTGAAATGTTTGTGATGAGTGCGGGTCTCTTTGCCCAGGAGGTCAGTACCTCCTTGTTGGATGGGCCTGGGAGCTGCACCGGGTCCACACACACACACACACACACACACACACACACACACACACACACACTCAAGTGTGTGCACAGGTGCATGCGTGCACATGTGGCTCCACGTACTCATGCAGACACACATACTCCTGACGAGTCACTGCCCCCTTCCGCAGATGCAAACACTTTCACTTCTCCCCAAAGGCAAAGATGGTGGCTTCTGAAGCAGATGCCCAGGGTTCTAATCCTGGCTCTGCTCCTTCCTCCCTGACCTCAGTCTCCCATGCTCCTCCCCTGGACTGTGGGGGGGGTCCTCCCGGGCACTCCCTGAGAAGCCCTTGGCATACTGGAGCCTGGATGAGCTCGGCAGTCACGGACCTTGGGCATGGCTGTCTTTGTCTCTTTGTGTTCCTGGGGGAAGCGGGCAGTGCCCTCCAAAGACTGTCTAAGGCCTTGTGTAAATGTCAGCTGGTGTTTGGTTTGGCCTTCCCGGGATCTGCCGCAGAGGCAGCTGCTCCCCAGTCCCTAGGGCAGGGCTCCCACAGACCCCAGGCCCAAGACAGTGGCTTGTTTCCAACAGAACGTGCCACGTGCCCACAGTGCCTGTGCCTCTGGTGCCAGCGACACTGGTGTCCCCTCAGGTCAGGACCTTGGCTGATCATGGTGTCCCCCTTGCTGTTAGGGGCATCCCCTCTGTAGTAGAGGCAGCAGCCCTGTGCCGTGTTGCTGTGTGCCAGGAGGCACTAAGATCTGCCTCCTAGTCCTGGCCTTCCACATGCTCAGTGCTTGATGTTTGGCAGGTGCTGTTTCCGCATTCAGGCCCCACCTTCTTTCTCTGTCAAACAAAGCCTAGGCCTTGATGTTCTAGTGCCATTCACCTCAGAAGACCACTCCTGCCCCCACAGGCTTCGAGCGGGGCCAAGGGATTCAAAGCCAGAGCCCAGACACCCGAGACCCGGGGAAATGGTTCTCGAGCCTAGAAGGAAGGTCAGACTTCTGAAAGGGAGGATCCCGTGCAAGCGCATGGAGTCTAGAGATGACTGTAGAATTTGGGAAACAGGCTGGTGGTCCATGGGAACCTCCCTTCCCACTCTAAAAGCCCAGGATACAAAACTAGTAAGTCAGTGGAAATGGGCTGGAGGAATCCCCAGCAAGAAACACAGATGCCCAGGATTGTGGGGATGAGATTTGGCACAAGGGGGATGGGAAGGTAGGAGGGGGATCCAGGCCTTTGGGAAGGGGTACTGCCTTCTAGCTTGTAGAGCTGAAGGGCCAGAAGAGGCTGGGGATTGGCATCAGCTCTGAGCCTGGCAGGCGGGGCCAAGGAGAGCGGGAGAGGTTTCCATGGGGGGCGCTCGGGAGATCCGGGGGCTAGGAGAGCTTTGCTCTCGCTGTGGGCAGGTGGGATCCCACAAAGGCAGGAGAGACTAGTTTGGACGGGGGGAGGGCCACAATAATTTACTTAATGTAATATGTTTAATTTCCCCCCAATTACATGTGAAAACAAACTCCAAGTTCTCTCCCTTCCTGAGACAGTAAGCGGTCTGCTCTAGCTTGTACATGTGTGGTCACGTGAAATGTCTCCCCGTTCATGGTTTTGTACAAAGAAGGTCAGGAGAGTCTGCAGACATCCCACATTTACACAGGAGAACACAGAGGCTGGAGGCGTTGGAAGGAGCAGAGCCAGGTGCCCAGAAACGTAGGTGTGTTAGTGACAATGCACGGCCTTTGGCACTGTGGCACTCAGTTAGTGAATGTTGCATGGGGCCCAGAACACTGCTTCTGACACTTGCTGGCCACGTGACCCCAGGCAGGTGACAGAATCTCCGTCTGCCTCAGCTTCCCCCTCCATGAAATGGGCACAGGAGGAGCACCTCCCTCCCCGGCTTGTGTTCAGGTTGACCTTTGGCAGAATATGCTCGGGTTAGGGAAGAGCCAGGAGTTGCAGAAAGCAATCTACACTGTTGATATTTGTAAGGTCCTTGATATCTGGGGTCCAGGGCCCATCATTAGGACACACCAGGAGGCCCCCACACCCCACAGGGGAGCTGCCAGTCTTGGGCAGCTTTTTTTTTTATTATTTAAAGCTGACTTTATTTGTATTAGAAGTATTTTTAATATGTGTCTTATTTTCCCCCAGTTATGTGTTCCAACAGCTTTTCAGCGTTTGTTTTATTGAGTTCTGATCCCCAGGTACAGCCCTCCCTGCCCCCTCCCTGAGGTGGTAAGCAGCCGGCTGTGGGCTGTACAAGGGCACATTTCCCTCTTAGTCACTCTGCAAGAAGATTCGGATCAAAGGAGAAGCAGGAAGTGAGGCAGAGCTCTGCCCCATCTCTTTGTGGCTCTGTGGGCTGGACAGTGGTTGAAGATCACCATTTCCTTGGGGGGAGGTGGAAGCAGATCCAGCTGCTTGGTGGGGCTGACAAATCCATAGGGTGGCAGCCACTCCTTTGGCTTCTGGCACCTTCTGTCCTGAGGACTGAGACCAGAGCCAACCTCCCCACTGCTGGGGAGCCAGGGCAGAAGGGTGGTCAGCAGGCTACTGGTCAGCTCCACCTGTGATCTGGTCTCTGCAGACTCTGGCTGTGGTCTGTGTGGCCCAGCCACTCTTGGCTAAGCTGGAGCCTCAGGGCTCCTTATAGGGCTGGACAGGTTGGAAGAGAAGCTGCCTATTCTTCCACAGCCAAGAGAAACTCAGAGACTCGTCTTCCAATGTGCCCAGGGCCAGGGCTGCTGTGGCCCCACAGTGACCAGGGCTGTGGAGAGGAGCCAGCCAGAGCAGGGAAACGTGACCAGCAGTGTTCACACAGCTGTGGGCTCCAAAGCAGGACACACGGACCTCAGTAGCATGGATGCTGTGTTAGGAAAATCAGAAGAAAGGGCTGACGGCTCTCTGCCCATGACCCATGAAGAGCTAGCCAAGATTGCTCCCTACCTAGAAGGACTTGATGTGACCTCTGTGGAAGCAGAAGGAGCAACAGGGTTCCCCTGGGCTCCCTGTCCTCTAGGCTCCTGCAGGGAGTCTCCCAGCACTCCCTGGGTAAACTGAGGCAGGCCAAGCAGACTACCCAGGAGGCCCTCCAACAGCTCTCAGGCCAAAAGCTTGGTTGGAAATGGAAAGCTGGGTGTGGTCAGAAATGGCTTGATGGCCAAGATCACCTTCACCCAATGTGAATGTAAACTGGGACCAGAAGGAACTTCAGGAATCTGGCAATGCTGCCTGCGCTGCTCCTGCACCTGAGCAGACTGCCATGTTCCGGGATGTCACCCACCAGCCTCGGGGTGACTGCTTACAGCCTGTGTCCAGTGTCCAGGGCCTTCCTGGCAGGCTCCTTCCGTGGTAGAGACCTTCATGCCACCTTCCGAGACCTCTAGCAGCGTCCTGACCCAGAGCGTGTCAGCAAGGCCCCAGAATGCCAGGATAAGGTGATTGAATGCACCGTTAACAAGCCCCTCACGTGGCGTGGGGGTCCTTTGTTCCATCTGACCACACCTCTGGTGAGTCAGAAAACAGAGAAGATGGGCCCCAGCCATGGTCCAGACAGAGCTAGCAGGGTCTTAGCCCAGGTCCTGAGATTCTTTATCAGAAAGCTAGGCTTGTCTCTAAAACCTGGGCAAGTGGGGCCCTAATGCTTTCTGATTGGTCTCTCAGCTTCAGGAAGCCAGCTGGCCAGAGTGCCGGCAGCTCCCCCCAGTCTTGGCTCTAGTTAACAGGTGACAGGGGAACGGGTCTTCCCCTCACATCCCCAGGGCCAGGATTTAAACAGGAAGGAGCAGTATAGTCTCTAAACATCATCCAGGAGTGAGCAGTTTGTCTGAACTCAGGTCATAAGCAGCGCTTGTCTGTCCACAAACACCTGCCTGCTCACTGAGCCAGGTGGCGTAGAGGCGGCAGCGCAGCAATGACCTTTCCATGCTATCAGGGGGTGAGCTCCCTGGGTTTTGGTGGGGAGGACATGGAGACGTAACATTCCTCTTTCTCTGCCAACGTTGTAGAGAAATTGGTTTTTGTACCAAGCTCTGGTGCCTCAAGTAAATCTTATCTGCTTTAAAAAGCGAAAGAACAAGTGAAAGAGAGCCTGCTTCAGTCTCTTCTGACTACTTCCGTTCTTCCTCTGGCTACATCCCCAGCCTGTTGGTATTGTTTTGGATTGCTGAAGAGCTGAGTCTCACTCACAGTTGTTCCTTGTTACAATGTTGCTGTTGTTCCTTGTTACAATGTTGCTGTTACTGTGCACAGCCTTCTCCTGGTTCTGCTTCTTTCACTGGGCATCGGTTCGTGGGAGTCTTTCCCAGTGTTTCTAAAGTCATTCTGCTCATTCGTTCCTTGCGGCACAGTGGTATTCCAGTACATTCACGCGCCACAGCTTGTGCAGCCGTTCCCCAGTGGATGGACGTCCCCTCAGTTTCCAATTCTTGGCCACCACAAAAAGTTGGGTGTGCTTCCCATTTTTATGACATCTTTGGGATACAGCCCCAGAAGCGGTTTTTCTGGGTCAAAGGGCATGCACAGTTTGATAGCCCTTTGGGCCTAGTTCCAAATTGCTCTCCAGAAAGGTTGGATCAGCTCACAACTCCACCAGCAGAGCATTAGGGTGCCGGCTTCCAATCTGCTCTTTGACAGCCCTTTATCCTTGTCAGTCATGTAGGTGTGTGAAACAGCTCCTGTGTTCTGAACCTTCCACCTTGTTTCTCTCCTTTCTTCTGCTCCAGGGCCCGGGTTGCTGTTCAGACCTTGCCGTTTCCTTCCACTATGTTGACTCTACCACTATGTATGAGCTGGAGTACCTTGTGCACCACCTGCGTCCCTATGGCTATTCCTATAGATATCAGCCTGTCTTTCCTGAGGCACAAGCCAAGCAAACAAGCGAGGCCAATAAAAAAGAAGACCCCCGAGAGAAATTGGGGAACCGGTAAAGAAGGATCCCTCCTGAACAGGAGGCGAGAGGAGCACCCTGCGCCCGAGCGGCCTGCAGGCAGGAGAGTTCTTGGGACACTGGGAGCCTGCCAAGTGACCCGTCTTCAATGGATGTGCCGCCTTCTGTGGGGAGCATGGACAGCAGCCGTGGAGTGTGCCAAGACTGTTGGTACAGGGATTAGCGGATGGGTAGATGGATGGATGGGTGGGTGGATGGATGAATGAGTGGGTGGCTGGACAGGTGGAGATGTGAAGGGTTTGTATTCCTCAAACTAAACACCCCCATTTGTTCGCAGCTGGGAGACAGCCTGAGTAAAAGAGTTTGCTTTCACCTCAGACCCTTACATCTGTATATTTGTCATGGAGGGAGGTCAGCACCCCAGCTCCCTGTGTGCCCCTGGTGGGGAGGGGGCTTCTATTAAAATTCAACATGCCTTAAAGAGAAGAACTTCTCTGAGGACTGAGGAGCTTGCTGCTACTGCTTCTCTGGCCCTGTCAGGCCCTGAGCTTGTCTCAGCTCCATGAGTGAGAAAAGTGGAAGACCCTGCAGACCTTGGGAGCTCCGTTCCTAGCACAGCCCTCTTGCCCACTATCCATCCCCAGCCTGGCGCATCTGGGAGCCCTACAGACCTGGCTTTGCCCTGAGTCTCTCCACCTTCTCCCACATGCCCTTGGTCTTTTGTGAATGCTCCTTTTCCCAATGTTTTCAGAAGAGCACCTTGAGAAGAACACCACACCAGGGGATTGTCAGGCAGGCCTCTCTCCTTGTGTCCTGAGTGGACCCTCCCAGTGGCCTGCCAAAAGCATGTCCAGCCACCATCTGGGGAGGGGCCCTGGGGCCCCCTAATCCCCAATCTGGCTTCAAAGACCATCCTTTCACTGGCAGGGGTTGGTAGAGGAGGGGCCACCCAACAACTTGGCCCTGTGTCTCCCTGGAGCCGGCTTTTGGCCCAGGGTTTTTAAGTGACTCCAACCATTGAGGCTATGGGGCAGGGCCAGCCCTGATGCTTCTTCCCCTGGAGAGCCAGAAGGTACCTGGGCCTAGTTTCCATACCCCCACAGTGTGCTTGGGTCATTTTATGGGGGCTCCACCCAGCCTCTAGGTGACTGGTCCCCACAAGCAGAGCCAAGTGCTTTCAGGGTTTCTCTTTACAGAAATGTTCAGAACTTGGAAATTATTTGGGGAGGAGGGAGTAAAACTCTGGCATCTCACATCTCTGCTTATAGCAGGGAGGCGGGGCACACTGTTCGGAGGCCTCCTCCTGTGGCCAGTGACTTGTCCAGGGCATCTTGGGAGGCCCGCTCTCCAAAAGCAAACCATGGCAGCGTTTCTGTTCCTCTTGTTGCGGAAGCCCCCAGTCCAGTATGGATCGCTAGGATGAAGGTTGCCCTCACTTGAACCCTTGGCCAAGGCTCTGTGCAAACACACGGGCCCTGACCCAAGATACTTTAAATAAGCAGAGATGTTTGTTGGTTTTAGAACTTCCCCGGGCCTCCTGCCTGCTTGTAGGGGGCATTCTGCTTTGTAGAGCCCCTATTGGGTGCAGGGCACTGCCCTTCATGTTGGGGAAGGCTTCTCCGGGTCCCATCTGCCTCCAGCCCAAGGCCTTCCAGGGCATTTTCTAGTCCAGGCTTTGAGGCAGCAGATGGTGGGACATCCTCTGAAGGAGGCCAGGCGGTGCAGGAAATAGGAAGGGGCTGCTGGGGTCTGGGAGTTTTTTCACAGGCCCCCAGAACCAGGTGCTTTCTCCTTTCACCACTGGCACCCCACAGTTTTTATTTGGCCTCGTTCTTCCAAGGGCACCTTGCTCTCCCAGCCAGCCTTCTGCTTCCAGAGTGCTGTCCCTTCTTGGCCCATGCCTGGAACCTGGATGCATTGCTGGCGGTCTGCCCTCTGCCTTCCCAGCTCCTTTACTACTGCATGACTTCCAGTCCAAGGATGGTGGCTGGCTGGGACACCTATCCAGAGCCTTGGTCAGAAGCAGCCTCTCCCTGTGCCCAGCTTTGAGCAGCTGTTGGTGGGGGTAGTCTCCATGTCTGCCTCCGGAACAGTGTCCAGGGCTTTCAGGGGTGCCCAGAGCACGTGGGCTTCCTGCGGCCTAAAGTCTTGGCTCTGGGGGCTGTTACTTGGGGCAGCGCAGGTAGCAACCTCATTCCTCCATTGCTGGAGAAGTCATGGAAAGCCTTCCTGCCTTCCCCCTCCATCTCGTCTCCATCAGAAAGGCTTTTAGAGGCCCAGCACCACAGGCATCCAGTCTGCAGGGGAGAGGAGACTCCAAGCAGGGCAGGAGGCCGTCCTTCCGACCTTCCCCTTTGTCCTGGCTGGTGTGGATGGAGACAGGCAATGTTCTTTGTAAACCCATGTTCCTGAAGTGCCTTGTGGATGGTTGTGGTTTTTTAAAATCCATGAATTTAAACCAAGAATTGCACTAAAATAAACATGAATGGCCATCTCCTGACTTGTTTTCCATGTGTGTGTGTGTGTGTGTGTGTGTGTGTATTGGGTCATGTTCTCTTGACTATCAGCCAGTAAAAGGAGAAATGGGCCTCAGTGAAGCTGTCTCCCTCTATACAGAAGAAATAGCCGGTAAGTGACTTTGCCCAAGTTCTTACAGGTGGGAAACAGCCAAGATTCAAACTCAGGTCCCCAGCGATGCCTTACCCAGCAACCCCTCTTCTGCCTGTGGCCCTGCTTGAGGTCTCAGAGACGGTGGAACTCAGAGCATCTTCCCTTGGGGGTGGCTGCCCCCTTCACCAGCAGCCCAACTACATACTGCTTGGAAGATTCAAACCCAGGTTGGGGTTCAGCGGTTGAGTCTCAAGGGCACTGTCTACACAGCCTCTGTTCTGTGTTGCAGTAATGCACTCACTGCCCTGGCCATGGTCCTTGGGGCCAGACAAATGACACAGGTCACCTGCGTGTGCCTTTGGCTCAGACTGCTTGGACTCCCTCACTTCAGGCATCCAGCCTGCTCTCCAGCCGTGATTTCTGCAGGAGAATCCCAGGATCTAGAGGCAGATGCGGGGCATGGAACCTGTCACTGGCCGGTACTGCCTGGGAGTCAGCCTCTCTGGGCCTCAGGGAAAGGGTGGTACAAAACGATCCGGTCCCTAGATGAGTGGGCCCTGTGATGCACAGAACCATGGGCCAGAGTCAGGAAGACCTGAGTTCAAATCCAGCCTCCACTTACTAGCTGTGACCCTGGGCAAGTCCCTTCCCCACTGCTTGTCTGAGTTTTCTCATTTGCAAAAAAGAGGCTCATAATGACACCTTCCTCCTGCAGGGCTGTGAGGCTCCAATGAGATCACCTTTGCAGACACTTAGAAAACTTTAATGCAAGGTAAACATTTCTCTTATTGTCTCTTCCAGCTCTTGGGCTGTGGTGGACATTTCATAACAGTGTGGTCCACACCTTACAACCAGCCCCTAAACCACCCTCATATTGATGACCCTGTGGCTTCTGGCCCTGCCCCTGCAACTCAGGCTTACAGATTGTTCCCCTTCAATGAATTACCTTCCCAGTGGGCAGCTCAGTCTCCACCCAGACTCCTGGATCTTCCCTACCTCTGGGAAGTCAAGGATCAAGGCTTGAATTCAGCCAGATGAAATTTCATCTTCAGTTCGGCCTCGTGCTCCAGCTTGTCAAGATCTCTATGTCCTGTCTGTGTGCTTGTCCATCATCCCTCCAGACTCATACAGCAAAAAGGAATCTGAAGATCTTTGTAGAGTGGACGTCATTAACTTCTCACCATCAGTCTTCAAATCTGTAAAATATGTCTGATGTAGACAAGCTGCCTGGTGGAGCTGGGAGGGCATGGGGCAGAAAGCTGATTATTTCTGAGTGCAGACAAGTGTTGCACCTGTGTGGGGACCCCTTCGCTGCCCCCTGTGACCAAGCACAGATGTCTTCTGCCATCAGGAGGATGTCACTAGTTGGCTGCGGGCCATAGACCTCGGATGTGCCCCTAGGTCTCTCCTTCCTGATGCTCTCTAGGGCTGAGCATGGTTTTCTGAACTAAGAGAGAGAGAGGGGGTGTGTGTGTGTGTGTGTGTGTGTGTGTGTGTGTGTGTGTGTGTGTGTGTGTGTGTGTGTGTGTGTGTGTGTGTGTGTGTGTGTGTGTGTAGGGGGAGGGAGGTTGGGGTGATGTTACTCTTCCCCAGCCAGACCACAAGCCAAGAACTCCTGGCCTCCTTAGCAAGCCTATACCCAGGATGGACCGGCAGAAGCAGCCGCTGATTCTAAATCAGCCAAGGGACCTTGACCATCCAGTGGGGAAACGCCGCCGGGCACCTAAGAGCCTGAGGCAGACTAGATGTGGCCAGAAGGGATCTGACTGCAGGTCTGTGGCAGACTGAGACAAGGCTGGCACTGCTCCTGCGCTTGGCTGTGTTCCAGCTCACTGACCCTGAGTTTCCCCTCTCGTAGAGGATATCACCCATTCGTGAAATATGCCAAAAAAGAGTTAGAGGGGCCTGGGTTCAAATCCTGGCACTACCACTTAGTACCCGTGTCTGGGCCTCAGTTTCCTCGTCTGTAATACAAGACAATTGTTCTGATTCTAATTGACACTTGTTCAGTAGTTTTTCAGTCATATTCGACTCCTTGTGACCCTGTTTGGGTTTGTGTGTATGTGTGTGTTGGGGGGAGGCAAAGATACTTTAACTGGTTTGCCATTTTCTTCAGCTCATTTTACAGATGAGGAAACTGAGGCAGACAGGGTTAAATGACTTGCCCAGGATCATACAGCTCGTGAGTGTCTGAGGCCAGATTTGAGCTCAGGAAGATTTACATTGCTGTACAAGTAAAAGCCTGCTGACCATTCTCAAGTCGAGGGCTACTCCATCCAGGAAGCTGTTCCATTAGGGAAATACATCTTTTTAGGAGTATTTGGGCAGTTAAAAGGCATGAACCTGCATTGGGCTGCTTTGGAAGATGGATAGAGATGGCTCTTTCTCTGGGAGGTGGCTGACCATGCATGGAAAAGTGTGTTCTCTACTGACCTAACAGCCCCTGGAGCATAGCTTGGGAAAGTGGTCCCTCAGTCATGTGTCAGGAACCTCTGATTTTCTAAAAATGAAGACTGACAATGGCCTTCTGATGACCTCATGGTTGCTTGTTTGGGCAGTGGTGGGTTGGCAGGAGAACAGAGAAGTGACCTGAGAGCTCTGGTCTTTCTGGCCCGAAGAATGAGCCTCTTTCTAAGAAACCAGGCATTCCTGACCTTTGGGCCTTGCCCTCCCAGAGTGTCACTGATGGATGGGGCCCCATCAGAGCTGGGTAGTCTGAAAGGCTGCCACCCTCTTCAAAGACCCAGACCTGCCCTAGTCCCTGAGTTTTCTACTTTACATTCATGATTGTATGGGTTCCCCCCTCCCTCTTCCTCTCTCCCTTTCCTCCCTGTCCCTCTCTCTCTCTCTCACACACACACACACACACACACACACACACACCCCTAGACCATACACCAAAGCCCAAGACAGCTTCTGTCTTGTAATTCTTCCTTGTTGGCTTCTGGTTTTCCAGTCAATTTGAGATATCAAGGAAATGTCTCATGTAAAAATGGACACAATAAAAGTCAAAAATGGTAGGTACTTAACAGAAGCAGAAGAGGTGGTAAGAACACACAAGAGAACCATACCAGAAAGATAACAGATATGTCACCAGTAACCATGTTGATGTGGTCACCAGTCTCGAGCCAGACAGCCTGCAGAAGGAAGTCTCATGGGCCTTAGGAAGCAGTGCTGACAACAAGGCTGGTGGATAGAATTCCAGCTGAGCTGTTTAAAACCCAAAAGATGATGCTATTAAAACAGTAGCCACTGGATTGTAAAAGATCGGTTTATGTCTCAATCCTAAAAAAGGGCAATGTCAAGAAATGCTCAAATTACTGAACAATCTCGTCCATCTCACATGCCAACAAGGTTCTGCTTGTGATTCTGCAAGCTAGGCTCCAGCAGTATGTGAACTGAGAATTACCAGAAGAGCAAGCTGGTTTTCAGAGAGGCAGAGGAACTGAAGACCAAATTGCCAACGTTTGTGAGATTATAGAGAAAGCAGGGGAGTTCCAGAAAAGAACATCTACTTCTGCTTCATTGACTACACTAAAGCCTTTGACTGGCATGTCCTCAAAGAGATGGAAAGACCAGATCATTTTATTTGTCTTCTGAGGAACCTGTATTTGGGTCAGGAAGCAACAGTTAAAACCAAACGTGGAACACCCAATTGGTCTAAAATCAGAGAAAAGAGCATGACAAAACTGTATATTATCACCTTATTGATTTAACTTAGATGCAAAGTGCATAATGTGAAATGCCAGGGTGGAGGAGTCCAAAGTCAGAAGTAAGGTTGCTGGGAGAAATATCACCAGTCTCAGATATGTAAACAGCACTACTTGGATGGCAGAAAGCGAAGAGGAATTGAGAAGCCTCTTGAAGATGAAAGAGTAGAAGCTGACTTGAAGCTTTACATAAAAAAAACCCTAACCTCTTGACATCTGGTCCCATCACTTCCTGTCAGATAGGGAGAATAAATGGAAGCAGCGTCAGATTTTAAATTTGGGGGCTTGGAGATCACTGCAGATATGAAATTACAAGGTGTTTGTTCCTTGGAAGGAACTCTGTGGCAAGCCTGAACAGCAGACTAAAGAGCAGAGACATCACTGTGCAGACCAGGGTCTGAAAAGTCAAATCTATGGTTTTTCCACTATCAGTGCATGGCTGTGAGAGTCACACTCTAAGGAAAGCTGAGCACCTCAGAAGTGAGGCTTTTGAATTGTGGTGATGGAAGTTTCTGAGAGTCCCTCGGACAGCAGCAAGATCAAATCAGTCATCAGTTAGAGAAATTAATTCAGACCATTCACTAGAAAATCAAATACTGAAGCTGAAGTTTAAATACTTTGTGCACAAAATGAGAAGATGAGACTCAGTGGAAAAGACCCTGGTTTTGGGAAAGATTGAAGGCAAAAGGAGAAAGGGACAGCAGAGGATGAGGTCCTGGAAGCCATGAACAGCAACATTCCAGGCAGCCCCTTGAGGGCTGGAGGCATGGGGACGAATTCCTGGTTACCAGGGCCTCCCTCCAAGCTGCTCCCTGGTTTTTCCTAACTCAACCAGGTGAAATCCTGCCCCACCGGTCAGCCCTGCCTCACCTATTGGAGTCAGACAGAAATGTGTTTGGAGACCAGTCTGGAAATGAGGTGGCCTGACTGTAATTATAAGGAGATCATGAATCTGATGCCACATACATGTGGAATCCCCAGGGTTTTCACAAGTTTACTGGGACGCCAGTGAGGAACCTCCAGGTCAAGGGGTAGCTGATGTATGTCCCCTGAAAAGAGAGGCCTTGTTGCTGCCTCAAACTCCCTCCCCATCCATCCTCCTGTCCTTTCCTGAACTTTATCCCAGATGAGACAAGGGAGAAAGGAAGAGAGGGAGAGGGGCTGGGGAGAAAAAGTGAGGGAAGAGGGAAAGACTAAGGGGAGGGGAGTAAAAGGACCTTTGAAAGCATTGGTCACTAGTTCAGGTGAGTTAGACTGGGGCCAAGTCCAGTCCTGCTCTATAATGCTCCTGGACCATTAGCAGGGCTCTTGGGGTCCACTATGACCAGCTAATCACTTGATGCTATAAAGCAGGTAACAAATCCTTGCTTCAAACCTCTGCTCTGGGGACTCTAATTTCTATATTTCACATGCATGACCACAGTAGATTCTCGTAACACTCAGCAAGATGGGTGTAGCGGATAGAGTACTGGTCTGGAGTCAGGAAGACCTGAGTTCAAATCCCAGATCAAGTACAAACTGTGTTTTTCTGTTTCCCCATCTTATTGTTGTTTTATAACAACCCTGTGAGGGAAGGAGTACAAAGGAGATCAGTTATATTGAAATAGTTATCAAAACATGAAGAGAAAAAAAGTCAAAGTTGCTGGGCCCCAGGTTAAGAGCCCCTCCTCCAACCAAGTTCATGTCCCAGGGCATATTACCAGTCAGCTCTGGCTTTGCTCCAAACCCACCGCAATCCCCCCTCCACCAGCTCTTTCCAACTCTTCCCCCAGGTAAGTGTATCTGCCTCTGCCCCTCAACTGGGAGGTTAGTTTCCTCCCCAGATCTAGAGGATGGTGGATGGACCACAATGAGGCTTTTGTAGGCCCATAAACTGGACCAACTGGCTTGAGCGGGACAGTTGATTTAAGAAAGTTTCACCTGTGGGTGACAGTCTTGGCAGGCACAGAGGCAGTGGGGGTCCCAGCATGTCAGTGGCAGGACTTAGGAGCCCTCTTCGAGGCTGCACTTGCAGGCCTGGGTCAGAGTAGGAAAGGAGGGGAGAAAGAAAACTGGAACAAGTGAGGCTAATGACCTATTCAGGGTCACAGGAGGGAGCCCTGGTGCAGCTTGAAAGGGTTGCCTTGATGGAGGGCCTCAGCAGTCTTGGTGGCTTTTTCTTCCCCCTGTATTCCCTATAGAGTTTCTCCCTGTGAGCTCCATCTTGGGCTTCCCTCCAGTCTGACTCTCCATTGCTGGGGCTAGCTTCCCTAGAATCCCTGGACTCTCCTCTGCTGCCAGGGGTCATGCTTCTTGGAAGCTCTTCTTTGCTGCCCTTCTCAACCTGTCTGCAAATGTATTTCTAATCTCCACTTAATATACGAAAGTCCCTAGCTTTAGGGACCAGGCAAGTGAAAATCCCCTGCCCTAGGTGGCTGGAGAGAGGGGAAAAGAAGTGAGAGGCCCAGGTAGCCAGAAACGCCACAGATGGGTTCGAGTTCATGGCTCTTCCTGGCTGTGTGACCCTGCTGGCCACAGTAAAACTGAGGGCAGTTGGCCAACAGTAAAAACCCAGCCCTAGCCTGCTACTCTCAACTTTCTTTGATTAAGGGGGGTAGGGGAGAGAGGGAAGTAAGGAGACCTACTGACCCAAGTCCACCACCACTCCCCAAGCTAAGAAACAAAGGAATCATAGGAAGGAGGCTTAACCCTCACCCCCCTCCCAGTCCCACCAGTCCTGGGTGCCATGCAGGTGCTGCTGCTGCCCCCTCCGGCCAATCATTGGAGCGGCAGTGGCCAAGAGGACCAGGAGGACCAGGAGCCTGCCTGGATACAGCTCCCTGGGCTCCGGTCTCTTGGGCTCTCTCTTTAAAGCATCTATCAGCTTGGCTTTGATTTTCCGATGCCCCGAGCTCTAGACCCAGGCCTGCTCCCCCCATCCCTGTGATACCGAGAAGGACCCCTGCGGGAGGCTCCTCTTGCCCCCGCCCTGCTTCCCAGGCCGGGCAGCAGGGAGGCCCGACCAGATGGCAGCGATTCGGTCACTATATAAACAATGTAATTGCCCGGATGACTGAATCACTGCGCGGGGCATAAAGGAAGCGAGTGCTGAGTCTTGGCTCTTTGTTGGTGGATTCTCCCTAAGCCCGGGACGCTATTACTCGAATGCCTCTCTCCTGCCTCCTTTGCCCCAGGGTAATTGACAGCCAGGTGCTTTGAAAGACCCGGTTCCTCCCAGTAAGTGGGTAAAGAAAGCTTCCCACCCAGTGGGTGGTATGCCCTACCCAGTACTCAGCACACCCATCTATTAGCCCTGCCTTAGCACCCCAGGCATCTATTAGGGGATTACAGCGCGTTGAGCTAGGGCCTGCTGTGACCCTGTTTGGGGTTTGCTTGGCAGAGATACTGGCATTATTTTCAGTGTCCTCCGCTCATTCTACAGATGAGAAAACTGAGGCAGACAGGGTTAAGTGACTTGCCTAGGTCACAGTAAGTGTCTGAGTCCAGATTTGAACGCATGAACATGAGTCTTCCCTAGTAGGGGCTTGGCTCTGTGCCGCCTAGCTGCCTTTATAATCAGTGACTTGGGTGTGAACAGAAAGGGAGGGAGGTAAGGCCAGGCTTCCTGCTCCTGCTTCACCCCAGGAGAGGACTCAGTTGGCAGCCACAAGCATCATTAGTTACCTCAGAGCCCTGCCCCTAAGGCTCTGGTTTGGTCTGCCATCACCCAGGCTGCTGCTCTTCTCAGCCTTTCCTGGCATGCTGGGACCAGCTGGAGCCACCTGGAGAACGTGTGGCTTCCCTTGTTTGCTGGGCCTCCCAGACTGTGCATTGCTGACCTCCTGGTGCGTTTGCCATAAGCTTGGGATGCTCAGGAACTGAGGGGGGAAATTGGGCCTAGGGAGGAAGGGCTCCTTATCATGGCCCTAGTCCCCAGGACAACAAAGGAGAGCCTGTGATTAAAATTCCCTGGGTGTGGCCCGTTGGGGGGGGGGGGAGTCACTGGAGCCCAAGGATCTGAGGATAGAGGACTTGGTCACTCGGAGCTGGGAGTGGGGCTGACCAGATTCAGAAGCTCTAGAGGAGTGCTTTGGTGAGCAGAAGAGCAACCGATCTCTTCTCTGGGCTAAGTGCTGGGCAAACTGTGCCTACCCTCAAGAAAGTTCCATTCTCTATCAGAAACACCACTGGGTATCCATGTGTATACATACAAATACATGTATGTGTGTACATGCAGGTACCAAACACATCCCAAATGTATTTCTGTACAGGCTGTCTGGACCAGCTCTCCCCGCCTCCCCCAGTCCCTTCCAGAGCAGACCCATGATCTCTGTCTCTGGTCTTACTGGACATATCTCCACAACTAGAACCATTTCCTGCCCCCCCCAACTTCCTCAAACTAAGAACTTCCCCAAGTGGGTGGGTGGCCTCTTCAAGGAGAGGCTGGAGGCCCCCCTTCGGAGGTTGGAAACTCTCCCAGATCTCAAATTCTGTGACTAGGTGTGGGTAGAGCAGGCTTTGGGCTTCTTTCAAATATTTAAAAGGCTCTCGTGAGGAAGAGGAGGCAGATTTGTTCTTCATGGCATGGACGGTCAAGCAGCTAGTGACGAGGGAAGGAAGATATCAGCAGAACTTAGGTTGGATATGAGCCAAAGAGCCGTCCAGAAGCCAGAGCCGGAGGGCTCCGGCAGAGGCCAGAGCATGGCCCCTTGTGCATGGTTGGTCAATGAACATTAACAAAGTTCCTACTGTGTGCCAGGAACAAGGAGGGTAGAGGGGAACACACAAAAGAGAAAGTACAACAGGAGCTTCCTAGCTAGTGAGGGGAGGCAGTGTACCAAAGGAGGATGAAGGGGAGAAGGGCATGTTTGTGGACTCTACACCAGCCCTTGGCTGTGGTCAGAGCCCAGTGAAGGGAAGACTTGGCCCTAGGCAGGAGGTGACCGAGTTCCCTCCCTGGCCAGGAAAGCCGGGGCCCGAGAACTCTATCCCAGACTCTCCCACTTCCAGCCTTCTCAATTACCTCTTGCGCATGTTCACTGAGCCAGCTTCCACCCGCAGGGCCTCCCTCCTGGCCATCCACCGTCTGAGCTCCTGTAACCTGGGTTTAGAATTCAGGCCCCCCAGGCAATCCGTCTGTCCACAAACTTCTAGGAACAATTGGGATTTCAGCATGTGCTCGCTCAGAGAGCTAGCCTTCCCTCCCTCCAGCTCACATCCTCCCACCTCGACCTCCCAGTCTCCCCCTCAGTTAACAGCTTTCTTTGTGGGGGGAAGCAATAGGGGTGAAGTGACTTGCCCAGGGTCACACAACACAGCTAGTGTCTGAAGCTGGATGTGAACTCGAATCCTCCTAACTTCAGGGCTGGCGCTCTTCCCACCGCAGCCTCACCTAGTTGTACAGCTCCCTCAGTTTATACATGAGGAAGCAGGTCCGTGGAGAGGAAAGCTCTTGCTCAGGGTCCCAGGGGAAGAACCAGGCTCTGACTCGGGTCCAGTTTCCAAGTTCAGGAATCCACTGCAGAAGATTTAAAATCTACCCTTGAAATGAGCCCATTCCCAGTCTGGTCATCTGAAGTAGGCAGGAGTGGCAAAGACAGCGCTCCTCTCGGTCTCCCTCACTCCTCCTGGGTCTAATGGGCATCCTCAGACCGGTGCAGCTGGGAGCTGGGAGGACAACCGGCTGGGCGTGCCTTTAGTTAGCACTAAGGACTTCTGGGCCTGAGTCTGGACATTCTCAGTGCAGACGGAACTTCCCATCAGCCACTAGGGCTGCACTGAACAGCTACTAATGGCCCTGGGGGGGGAGGCTCCATGCCCACCATCCTCAGGCCTCCCCCACCATGGGCAGAGCACATCTCCCCTCAGCCTGAGTCCCTGTGCCCCTGCAGGGCTGCAGTCACCTCATTCTGGTTCCTCATGTAGGGCTCCTGAAAGGCCTGGTCTCACTCAGCACTCCTTCTTCCAGTGAAGATGAAAGAATTTTCTGCCTATGGCCATAAACCCAGCCACCCACGGCCCTAATTTTATAGGCAGATCCTAATTACATTTATAGAGGGAAGCCCGGAGCCTTAGGGAACACTGCAGGGCCCTCTGTATTCCTCCCAATTATCTTGGCTAGATATTTACCTGGATCATTTAAACTCTTCTGTGATTCAATTTCCTGACTTGTAAAAAGGTTACCAGGTGAGGTCAGTCACGAGTATGGTGGCCCCTCCCTTCAGGTGTTTGGCTCCATGAGGAAGTCAGTCCCAGGAAGCTGGGAACCAGTTGTCCATCCCTTTCCCGGGATAATGGGTCTGGGGGTAGGGTAGGGGGAGAATTAGGGTCCTTATCTGAGAGATCTCCCATAAGGTAGTGTGCACCCAGGGACCCCACGACACAAGCCCCTCCCGCCACACACCATGGCTTTGAGGGCCCGGGGCTGCTTTCCTGTGCCCACAGATGCTTTTAGGTGGCAGAGTCCTGGCAGAGGCCCCCCCCATTGTCCCCAAAGCTGGAAGCTGCAGGGATCTGGTGCAGGGCTGAAAGTAGCTCTGTCTGTCCCAGGCAGGCAGGTTCTTCAGGTGTGGGCAGGCCATCCCTGCAGAAAAGCACCGCTAAAGACAATCAAGCTTGGGTGAGAGCTGGGGGAACCATGCTGTGTGCGCTGTGGGAAGTACCACGTGTGTGCGTGTATGAGGGCACACATTAGGAATGCATGCATATGTGGTGTATTAATGATGGATGGATGGATTAGACACGTATGAGTGTGTATGCATGTGTGTGTATTATGAATGAATGCATTAGGAATGCATGCATGTATTCTCGTGTGTGCATGTACACATGTAGAACATATGCACATGTGTGTGAACACATGTTTATATGAATGTGGATGGTGTGTGGTGTGTGTATGTGTGTGTGGTGTGTGTGGTGTGTGGTGTGTATGTGTGTGGTGTGTATGCGTGTGTGGTGTGTGTATGCATGTGGTGTGTATGTATGTGGTATGTATATGTGTGTGGTGTGTTGTATGTGTGGTGTGTGTGTGTGTGTGGGTGTGTGTGTGTGGTATATGTGTGTGTAGGGCCATCCTTAGCTCCCACATCTCTGTCATTTCCAGATATTCTCTGACTGCCCCCACCCCCAGCCAGGGCACTGCTTCAGAGACTCCCCCAGCCCCAAACATCTGGGGGCTGGGGCTTTAGATGACCCTTGGCTCCTGGGATCCTGGGCCTCTGCGCTGCTGGTCTACCCGGAGGTGCAGTGCACAGTGCTGACTTAGGCACCTCAGGTTCTGGGTTTGAATTCTGGCTCTGCCCCAGCCTTCCTGGGCAAGTCCCTCCCCCTCTTTGGCCTCAGTTCCTCCCTCTGTCGAATGAAGGGCTGTGTTTCAATGGCCTCCAGCTCTGAATCTCTCTTTGAGGCATCCTAGTCCCTAGACATTCATCAGCAGGACAGGAGCAGGAATTGCCCTCAAGTGTGAGGAGGGGAAGGAAGTCAGAAGTTGCTGTGGGTGTCTGTGAGGACAGCTCAGCTTATCCTTGAGCATGGGCGCATGTGAGCAGTGATACCTACGGGGCTGTGGACATCTGCTCTCTGGGCATCCACTTCCAGGCATTGCCTAGAGCCCAGACCTCAGGATCTGAGGGTGAGGACCAGGGCTTGGAGCTTCCTTGAAGCCCAGGAAGCATGGAGGCCATCATAGAAGAATGTGGCAGGAAACTCTCCAGGCATGGCGGGGCTGGACAAAAACAGCCCACTAACGAGCATTTAGTAAGCACTGGCTGGGTACTGGTGTCCTGGGAATCCCTGCTGCACCATGTGGTCCTCAAGGCACATGGAGCCCAAAGTCTGACCCGGATTCTGAGAGCTTTCTCTCTTTGTTTACTGTGTGGGGAGGGGGAAGAAGATCCCAGGCAGGAAAGGGCTGATGTGGGGAGGGGGAGGAGGGTTATGACTGGGCAGGCCAGGCCTGAGGAGGGGGCTCTCCAGAGGGTCCCAGGAGAGTTAGAGGCAGCAGGAAGCACTGCCCCTCCAAGTAGGTGGCAGCAGCCCTGCCCAGGCAGGGCCACCAACCCAGTGGCTGACTCCTCTGTTTGCCCAGGGTGGTCCTGCCAACACAGACCAGCAATTGTTAGTGAACAGGGAGATGGTAAAATATGTTTAATGCTAGATATATAATTCCCTACAGTGAGTTATTCTTTGCTGATGGGGAAGGCCCTTTCTCCAGGATCTGGCCTGGCCTGAGGGAGGGCTATAGAAACACGGACCAAGAGCTGCAAAGGTCTGCGGTCATCCCCATGTCCAGCATGCTGCCTGAGAGAGCCAGGACCACAATTCCAGGTGCCAGCCCAGAAGAGTCCCTCAGAACTCATCCCCAAGCTCATAGACTCCCAGGCCATATCCTTGTTCATTCTTGTCCCATCAGCTGCAGCCATTCAGGAGGAGGCTGGTTCTGATGGTCCAGACAGCTTCCACAGAGAAAGCCATTCTGGGGCACATCCTGAGGGTACTCCTGGGGGCTCAGGCCTCCATGCATCAGGAGATACCAGAAAGTGGGGGAGGAGTAGTGGAAAGGGCTCTGGACTTTGGGCCCGGGACAAGGATTCCCATCCCAGTTCTGCCAAGCCAGGGGTGCAACCTTGGTTGTAATGGTAATGAAATTTGAAGATCCCTTTGTATTGCTAAGCTAAGAGGAAGCAGGAGACCATGGCTTGAGACCATGGTCTAGTACCTAGTTTTAAATTAAGCCTCTGTTAAAGGAACAGAAGGCATGAACTCCTGTTGCTGAGATAACAGAAAGGGGCTGAATGGGGAGGAGCTATACCTTATTTAAGGAAGAGCATGAGCCGGACAGTCAGAACTTCTCAGGATGAGCTTTATGGACGCAGAGTAGCTGCTGCCAGAGAGAGAACATTTCTCTCAGCAAGAAGGCTGGGCTGGACGGGACTTCCATGGAGAAAATGATTTTGATTTTGAGAAAGGAGCTGCTTAGGACTTCTGAGGGCCAACTGGAGCTGCCAAAGGAAGCATGGCTGTAGTGTGGTCACTTTTCTGTCTGTGGCTCTGTGAAGTTTTCTCCTCCCATGAACAAAAACTGTGAAGAACTTGGACTAGATACTGTGAGCTTCAATACAGAGCAAGAACTACACAGAGAGTTGGACAAGGAGCTGGGAGCTGTCTGCCTCTGAACTCAGGTGGCAGTTGGATAGATTCAGGCAGGAGCTGGGACCGTAGAAGGGGAGCCATGGAAGCTGAAAGCCTGACCCGAGTCAAGATGAAAGACATCTCAATGGGTACTGAGTAGTGACTGATGAAACTGTCTGAGGAATGACTGATGAAATTGTAATTTAATTGTGCTCCAGGGGTGGAGTACTTTGACTTTTGTACTTTGTGTCCCTTAAGGAGCCTCCTTAAGGATGATTGAATGATTGAGTGACTAAATGAATGCACTTTGGTGAAAACTATGTGGCCACTTTAGTGATAAGCTGTTGAGTCATGACATGCTGAATTCTGTATTTTGATTTTCTGTGATAAATGATAACACTGTGAATGCTGTACCTTGATTTTCTGGGAATGTTTTGCTCTGATTTGTTACTGAATAGAGTCCACTATATGATGTAATCAGAATCTTGAAAAGCTGCTCACAGCAGCCGTCCTCTGGAAAGCTGCTCGTGCTTGGCTTTACAGGGATCACTACGGTTCCTTCCTCAAATCCCAAGATGGGAAAATCCTCTTGGATCCTAGGAGATCTGGAAGGGAAATTCCTGCCATTATCCTACTGAGCTCCTTCCTGACGTTGCTTTTATCTTTTTGCTTTGGGCTCCTCTCATGGTGATGAGGAGATCTGAGCCCTGGCACTGGGCCACAAGTTGCTCTTGGCTGGCGTCTCCTACCTTGGGAGAGAGCTTCAGCTTCAGTGGTGGGATGAGGGCTTGAAGCTGGCCAGGATCCCCTGCCTAGTGTAGAAGGTGAGGTTGTCACGGGATCATGGGCTGTCCCAGAGGGCTCTCGCTCAGCCATTCCCAACCACATTTCCCTGGCTGTTTCACCTCCTGTGCTCAGGTGGCTGGCGCTACTTTCCTAGGAACTTGGTGGACACACACATACACTCACACACATAGACACACTCTCACATACACCAACACAGACACACACAAACACACATACATACAGACACAGACACACACAGACACATACACACACAGTCAGGACCTGGCAGGTCTAAGTCTTCTAAAAATCATACTAGGAGGCTGGTTTTCTTTTCTTCAGACAGGAATCGCTCAGCCTCTCCTCTGTTCAAGCCATGGTCTCCCATCTACGAGTCAGAGAAGGCTGGACCTCCGGAACCTCTTATACAGCAGCTTACTCTTGGCCCCTACTAAGGGCATCTCTTAGTGAGGACAGGCTCAGGACAAGGGCATCTCTGAACCAAAGTCAGCTCCGATGACCCACATTACCCCACCTTTTTTTTTCTTTTTTTTTTTTTAAATTTTATTTTATTATTATTATTTTTTAAGTTAACTTGTTTGTTCACTTTTAGGTTACAAGATTCTGTTCCACAGTCACTTCAGTTATAGATTTTTCTCCCCTTCCTCCCCATTCCCCACCCGACCCC
>CM053597.1:1333924-1347859 GCA_028646575.1 Pseudocheirus occidentalis
CTTTGGGCGTAGTTCCAGATTGCCCTCCAGAATGGTTGTATCAGTTCACAGCTCCACCAGCAATGCATTAGAGTTCCAATTTTTCCACATCCTCTCCAGCACTTGTCATTTTCCTGGTTTGTCATCTTAGCCAGTCTGGTGAGATGTGATTACCCCACCTTTTCAACACACATTTCTAAGGTGCGTTTGAGATGTTCTCTCAGGAAGACCAAAGAGAAATCTGATCATCTCTGTTCTAGCTGCACAACCACAGTTGTCATAGTTCATATTGGCCTGCCTTGGTACAGCTGGCACAGGATTTTTAGTGGGTAGAGGGAGTGTTCTCTTCCTATTGATGCCAGGCTAATGAATACTTGTAATTAAAACAATTTATAGAATGATCACATCAAAGTTGTGGATGGGGCTAAGCAGGTTATGCAAAGGTGAAGCCAAAGAGTTCACTGAGTCAACAAATCAGGGGCACTCAGAACAGGAAGGAGGTGGAAACTGGAGCCGTGGTTTGGGATGAATGTCCAAAGCAGAGTGTTGGCTGTGGGGGCACGAAGGGGCTCAGTACATGGGTAGATATGGCAGCTGGAGAGAGCAGTAGGAGTCAAGGATGGTGTTGAAGTCATGAACCTGGGTGCTGAGGGTGGTGGGAAGTTTGGAAGCAGAGCTGGGGGTGAGGGTGGGAAGGAAGGACAATGATGCTTTTTGTTCAGAGGGAACATTGCTCCTCTGTGGAAGGAGCCTTGACTTAGGAGTCCCAGGACCTGCATTCAGATCTCTCCTCTGACACCACATGTGAGACAGTGGGCAAGAGACAACCTCACTGGGCTTCATTTCTTCCCCTGTGGGGTCAGAGGACTACATGAAATGGCTTCTAGGCAAGCAGAGTCGGGCACATTTCTTTCAGGGTCTACTCTGCTCCAGGCACTGTGGTAGTACCTGAGCTGCCTATGGGACGTCTAAGGGGAGCTGTCCAGCAGTCTGTGACTCGGTACCCCAGGGAGAGCATAGGTCTGGATACCACTCCTGTAGATGTCATCAGACCAAGGAGCCCCCAGGCTGGGCACCGTCCCTCTGCCCCCCGTACCTAGGTCCAGCCCAGGAGTTTGGGCAGACCTGAAGGGGTGAGGACAGTAGCTCTGACTTTCAAATCACTGTGGGTCTCTCTAGAAGCAGGAAATGACCACCTGCTGATAGTATGACCAGAACCTCTCCTTTCTCCTGGGAAAGGCCCCGGAAGCCAGTGTCCAAGCTGGCACACACCAGGCAGTGATCTTTGAGTCCACACTTCGTCCTGCTGTACCCAGGGGACGAGCGCCTGATGCCTAGAGGAGCAGGAAAAGGGGGAGAAAACAGAGCTGTCTCTGAGGGCCTGGAGGACATCCACATAAAGGAGGGACTAACTTTGTTCTGCCAGGCTCTCTGAGGGCAGAATCAGGAAGGACAAGGAGAATCCGCCGGGAGATAGGGAGGTGGGCTGTCATAAATTCTTCAGTGATGAGTTTCTCATGCTTGGAGTTCTCTGAGCAGAGTGGGAATGGGTCATTGCCCGACTGCCCTGAGCTCCCTCAGTCTCAGATGCTGTGGCATGACCCCAGCCCATTCCCCCTCTCCTTTTCCCCCCATTGCTCCCAGCTAGAGATGTGGTCAAGCTGTATGGATGGGCAGGGATTACAAGGAGTGGCTCTCCCCTGAGGCTGGTCTAGAAGGGGTGTTAGTGAGCTGTGCTAGAAGCCCACCAGCACATCCTTCTAGAATGATCCTGGGATGTTCCAGCCCAAGCTTGTACTCCAGGCCATCTGTGTAGCTTCTGCCAGGGAGAGGAAGGGCTGCTCTCTGGCCACGGACTGCATGGTTCATACTACCTGAACACTGGGCAACTTTGGGAAAGTCACTCAAAACTCAGGCCTGTTTCCTCCTTTGTGAGAATGAGGCAGTGGGGGGGGGGTGTCTCAGATAAATCCATCATGTGGAACATGTGGAGGGATGATGGGGGCTGTGCAGAGAGAGACCTCTTGAACATTACCAGCAAAAACACAGGGTATCAGCCACTGGAGTCCTAGCTTCTGTTCTAGGGACAAAGGTCAATAGAAGGAATAAATGGTGGTCAGCTTGGCTGGTGGTCAAAGTGGCTCTTGGGTTCTGGCAGACCCTACCTCTGGCCCCCCCACCAATCATCCCAGGGTCAGAGGAGGTGCCTAAACTTCTCCATAGATGTTTGGTTTGTTTCCAACAACTCTGAGGGACAAGCCTGGCCTTAGGCTCTGTCCTGGGGAGGGAATTCATCTACGGAGGGCACACCTGCTAGGAGGCAGGCCAGGCCAGACCAGGGTGTTTCACCAGGGGCATCAGGAAGGGGAAAAATGGCACCCTGGAGAGGCAGAAGCCTCTTCCAGCTCTGAGAAGGAAAGTGTGAGTCAAAGGGGTTTCTCCAAGATCCCTGAGTTAGTGATGTTTGTTATGGGCACTAAGAGGTGGGGAGAATCCCGCAGTGGACTGTGGCTTGGAGTTTTGGACACTTTCTAGCTGGCGGAGGTCCAGGGAAGTCCTTCCTCTTGTTCAGGCCCTGTTTCCAATGAGCCCAAGGGGGATAAGACAGCAATACCATCCAGAGGTGGTTTTGAGTGAGGTCCCACATGGAGATCATGCCTCCTGCTTGTGTCCCAGGCCCTTACTGGACGGCACGCTCCTCTGTCCAGCTGGGGGGTGGCCTGGGCAGAACTCATCCTTCAGCTGTGGCTATGGCCAAGGCCCCTCCACAGGTGAGAGGGAGGCTTTGGGTTACTTACAAAGGAGGTGCAGAGAAGAGCCCAGGAGGGGATCTTCTTAACTGGTGTCCTCCAGACAAGCTAGCTGTTTACCAATGAGCCGCTGTTCATCACTGGCTATCTGCCAGGTGCCAGAGAGACCAGAGAAGGCCAAACAGGCAGTCATCTCTCCCTCCCTGGGGCTGGCCTATTCATCCTCCAGTGCCCATTGATGTACCCTCAAGACCTTAAGAATGCAAGGATGAGAGTAATCCCAAATCCCGAGTCTACTGCTGATCCAGGTAACAGGGCTCCCTCAGCCCTGGCAGGCTTTCTCTTTCTTTGGAAACACCTGGTGATTTCTCCCATAAAGTGGCTTGGTGACAGCTTCTGGAGCCCCCATTGCCCAGGGGCAGCAGGAAAGACCTCTCTGGCTCTTGGACTCAGCTGAGGTTCTCAGGGCTGCCCCCTCCTATTCAAGCCACCAGACTGGAAAGTCCATGGTGGCCTTCAGCATGTGCCTGTCTGAAGGGCTGAACTTGTTCTTGGTCACTCCTGCTGCCCTTCCCATGCCTGCTGAGCCAGGTGCTCCCTTCTCAGGTTCAGTGGTGACCGGCCATTCATTCATTTTATAGTCAGCACACTCAGTAGAGGTATCCCTTCAGCCTCCCTCATCTGCCTGCAATGAGGGGCCCCCATGGAAAGGTCAAGAGTGGGGAAGGAAGGTCCGGCATGGGGACCAGAACCTGGACACCCTGGTGCGGGGGCCAGCTCTCAGGATGATGCCATCTGGAGTCCTACCTCTTGGCTTAGCACCCTCATCCCCTTCTCTGGGGGCCCTCTAGCTTTCCTTATCCCTGGCTGTCAGGGAAGCAGAGGGACAGAAGTACTCAATGCTGAGACACCAGTTTTCAGGGCCCCCCAGCTTCCCCAGAGCTCAGCTGCCATGGACCCCCTGTGCAAGGCTAGCCAGCATAGTGACACCAAGCTCCAGCCTAGGCTGGGGGGGGGGGAGCAGCTTTCCAAGGCTCCTGAGCAAGATCATAGGAACATTAAGGGACTATAAGCTGCCCAACGGTGGGTAGTTAGAAGGTAGGGGAGGCTTTGCTCCTAAGCCTTCCCAGCTCTAGGTGCGCTTGTCTCTATCACACCAGGAGCCAGAGTCCAACCCTTCCTGGGGATCTGTGAGGTTGGTAGGAGAACCAGCCAGAAGACCAACCCAAGTAGCTTCATTTAGCCTGAGTTCACAGATCAGAAGGTGGAGTGGAGAGAGATGAGGTGAGGAATCCAGAGGCCCTCATCTGGCCCCAGCTGGCCCCCCAGGACCAGATCGGCTCAATGCCTTTCATAGCCTCCTCAGTTGGAGAGGCCACCCACATACTCCCCTCCCTGTCCCATCCCCTTCCTTCTGGGCCAGTCAGGTGGGGCAGGTGGGGCAACTGCCAGAGGCACCTGCCTGGGCCTTCCCCAAGTGTGGGCGTGGGCCAGGGTGGGCAGCTTGCTAGGCAAACAGGCAGCCTGGCTCAGCCCCACAGACCTGGAGCCATCCCCTGTGATTGGGTCTTATCCAAGGCCAGGAATCCCGCCCCCCACATCACCCCCCCCCATACACACACACACACACACACACACACACACACACACACACACACACACACACACACACACGCTGATTCCTCAGCACTTCTGGGATGAGCCTGGAGAGAGAGTCTGCTAGAAGCCCCCAGCTGGGTCCCTTTCTCCCATCCACTCCCAGCAGAGATGCTCATGGGAACAACTGAACCCAGAGAAGCAGCCTGGCTCAGTGAGGGCCAGCCCCCTAGGTCTCCCCGTGGGGGTTCAAATGCTGCTCAAACTCTGTGTGAGATCTCAAGGGGCTGCTGATGGCAGGGGCTGGTGTGGAAGAGGGTCTTGGTGGCCAAGGCTGGAGCTGCTCCCTTCCTTCTTCTCTCTTCCACCTCATGCTGTTCTGCCTCCCCCCAGTCTTCTTCCCTTGACCATCCCCCTCACTCCTCAGTGGCCAGCTCAGGCCATCCCCCCAACCATGCACCCTTCCTTCTAGTCTCCTCCCTCTCCCTAGGCACCTCTCTCTACCCTTGTTCAACTCCTTCCCCTCACTGCCTCAAGGCCCAGTCTCATTCTTGGTGGGAGGTAGGCCCCCACTCCAGCCCACATGGCCGGTTCATCTGCTCCCTGAGACCTCACCTGCACCCCCTCCCTGCCTTCCTAGTACAGCAGCTTGAGCACAAGGACTCTCTCTCTCCCTGGGATGGTGGCAATGGCAGAGCCCTAGTGGGGAGAGGCGGCCATGGGGGGCAAAGTGGGACTGGTGGGGCTGCCTGCCCCAAACTCTGCCTTTCAGCTCCAGGCTCAGGGACCCAGGCTCTCTGTCTGATCCTGTCCCAACATTCAGCAGCTCCCGGTGCCTGCTTCTCACCTGGATTTTCCATCCATCAGCCAGGGATTAGCGAATCCCATAAAAGCCTGGGTGATTCAGAGCCTGCATGGTTTGCAGTGAGGAATTAGCCTTTGCAGATCCTAATCGCCATCCCGTAGCAGCTTTCAGCAGGGATGTGGGTACCCGCTGGGCCACCTTCCCTACCAGGGAGTTCTTGGGAGGCAGCAGGTGTATTCCCAAAGCTCTTTGAGCCAGCCACAACAGGCTGCCTGGAGGAAGGTTTCCCAGCTTTTCATCCCTCCAGTCTGGTCCCTGTCTGCCTGCAACCTTGGCCTCTGAGGGGGTTTGCCTGCTGATTGGTGACTGAAGGGAAGGCCCATGGACAAAGTGCTAGGTGACAGAGGAGAGAGTGGTGGGAGACCTGCCTCAGACAGGATGTGTGTGACCTTGGGCTAGTCATTTAACCTCTGCTGGCCTTGCTCCATCTGCTTTCACAGAGAAGGGCAGCAGATACACTAAGCTATCAGGAAGAACAATCAGGTGTGGGACAGCTTCTTACGTGGCAGTCCAGGACATGGTGATGGCCACAATCTTATGGGAGAGGGCCAAGGAAGCCAGGCTGGGAGAGCCTTTTTAGGTTGGCCAGGCCCAACTCCTCTCAATGACAGCATCTAATAAACCCTGTGGCTACTGCCAGGCACAGGGGGCATGGCCCGAGTCAGCACAGAGCCCAGGCCTGCTCAAGAGGCATGCTGCAGCCTGCCAGTGGGGAGAGGTTTCAGAGTCCAGAAGGCTTGGGGGTCCATCTTCCCTCGGGCACCTCCTCCTCTGGGCCTGACTTTGGTCACTTGTATAATGAGAACAGGATGCCTGAGCTCCCATCCCTTGAGAACTGTTAGGATCAAATCTACAAAGTTAGAGACCAGATCTGTCCCTCAGAGCTTCCAGAGTGGGGCAGGACCTTCCCCAGGATGAGTTGGCCGCACCCCACCCGCCCCAGCACAGCCCCTGTCCAAGACTAGAAGCCTGGGGATTCAAGTCCTGGGGATGGGCAGAGAGGGGGGCCAGGCTGCTCCAGCAGTAGCCAGACCACAGGTCCAGCAGCCTCTTCTGCACCTTTGAGATGTCCCCTCACAGAAGAGGAACAAAGTTCTCATCTGAGCACCCCTTTGCCATGTCTGGCAGGGGAAAGGAAACCCCCTGGCCAAACCAGCCATTTCAGACTCTCCAGGGATCAGTATTTAAACCTCAGGCTGTGCTTTTGTGCTTGGCATCTAGAGATAGAGGGAGGCCCCTTCCCAGATGGTGCACAGAGGCAGAGGCCAGGCAGGGAGAGGCAGAAGCCTCAGGCAGGGCCTTTGCCACCCTGATGGATCCCATCCTGTCCCAGGTCACTGACAGTCTAAGAGGGCCTGGGAGGTGGGTTGATAAGCACAGGAGGCCCAGATCGTTCTTTCCCATAGTTCAGTCTGTGGCTTGGATCCATGTCAGGGCTCGACAAGCAAACAGGCCCTTGTGGGGAAAGGGCCACAGCAGGGCTTTGGTCACACCAGCCCCGTGGCCCTGTGGGCCAATGTAGCACAGGAGGGGAGCAGGGGACGTGGCTCAAGGCACCATGCCTGCCAGTACCTCAGGAACAGAACATGGTCTTCTCTCTGCCTCCTCTGCCTGGGTGTGATGGGAGGGACCACACCCTAGGGGCAGGGATCCGACTAGGGAACAGGCCCCGCTGGTGGACAGAGAGATGACAGCCACCATGGGCAGAAGTGAGGAAGGACGGGAAAAACAGGTTCAGTAGGAAAATGTCAGGGTGAGTCCGCTTTCAACCATGTGGAGTTAAGGCATCGATGAAGCAGCATCTGGAGCAAAGATCCTGCTAGGCACTGAAGGTGGGCCCGGAGTTTGAGAGGGGAAGGCGGGGAGTATCCTGCAGCGGCATGAGGTGGCCAAGAGAGACGGGGACAGACGGAAGAGGAGAGGGCTGGAGATGACCAGCGGGGTCTGAGAGAGCTTGCACAACCCCTGGCAGGAGGTTATACCTCACGGAGATCCCACTGTGTGGTAGAGGGAGAGAGGAGCAGGTCAGGAGACAGAGCCCTGGCCTCTGCCCTTTCTGACCACAGAAACTCTCGCTGTCCTCCCTCATCTTCTTAAAGGATGTTTCCCTCAAATTTCAAGGGACTCCAATCAGACCAAAAGTGGTAGCTAAATTAAGTGGATGACTAAGTGTTTTCAAATGCCAGTGTTCGGCAGGGTGGGGCACACCCAGCCCCTGGAGTCAAATCAATTCATGAAACTAAAATGAACCCAGTTATAATGATGTGTCCTATTGAAACATGAACAATTGTGCATATAGTCAAAGCTATCAGGGGCTAATATGACAGGCGTTGCGGCACAGCGGCTTTTTTATTTTCAAAGTTTTCATTATCGTTTATTTATTGTTAATTGTGCTTTAGAATTCGGTATTCTCTCCCCCCAGCCAGGCAAGCACCACAATCTCAATTACACATGCGAAGTCATGCAAAACACTCCCACTTTGGCCATGCGGCAGAAACAAACCCAAAAAAGCAAGAACAACAGGCAGTGAAAAAGTCTGCTGCCATCAGCCCTCAGAGTTCATCCGCTCTCTCTGCAGGGGCAGAGCTTTCGGGGCCCCTTCAGAATTGTCTGATCATTATATTCATTAGAGCACGAGGGTTTTCCCGGCTGATCACACTTAACAATGTGGCTGTTACTGTACAATGTCCTCCAGGTTCTGCTCACTTCACTTTGCATCAGTTCAGGAAAGTCTGCCCAGGTTGTTCTGCAATGTCCTGTTCTTCACTTCTTATGGCGCAATATCCTTCCATCACAATTACACAGCACAACTTGTTCAGCTGTTCCCCCACTGACAGACATCCTCCCAATTTCCAGTTCTTTGCCACCACAAAAAGAGATGCTATAAATATATTTGTACAAATAAATCATTTTATCTCTTTGGGATACAGACCTAGCAGTGGTGCTGCTGAGTCAAAAGAGTATGTACCGTTTCATAGCCCTTTGGGCACAGTTCCAAATTGTTCTCATGACTGGGTGGACTGTTCACAACTCCACCAACAGCACAGTGTCCCTATTTTCCCACATCTCCAGCATTTGTCATGTTTATTTTCTGTCACATTAAACAACTGGATAGGCATGAGGGGGTACTACACAGTTGTTTTAATTTTATTTCTCGAATCACTAATGATTTAGAGCATCTTTTCATGTGACGGCTTCTTCTGAAAACTGCTGGTTCGTACATTTGACCATTTATCAATTGGTGGATGGCTCATATTTTTATATATTTGACTCAGTTCTCCATATATTTTAGAAATAAGACTTTTATCAGAGAAAATTCCTATAAAATTTTCCCCCATTTCCCTGCTTTCCTTCTAATTTTGGCTGCATTGGTTTTGTTTGTACAAAATTTTTTTAAATTTTGTGTAATCAAAATGACGCATTATACTTCACACAATTTTCTTTATCTCTTGTTTGGTCATAAACTCTTCTTTTATCCATAGATTTAACAGGTAACTTTTTCCATGCTCCCCTAATTTACTTATGATATCAACTTTTTATGTCCAAATTATGTATTCATCTTGATATATGGTGTGAGATGTTGTTCTATGTCTAGTTTCTGCCAAACTACTTTCCCATTTTCCCAGCAACTTTTGTCAGACAGTGAGTTCTTGTCCCAAGAGATTGGACCTTTGGGTTTATCAAACACTGGAACAGTCTGGTCATTTACTACTATGTATTGTGTACCTACACACACACACACACACACACACACACACAGAGCTTGTCTTCTTTCCTGTCAGGATGAGACAGAATGTCCCAAGTGAGTCTTTCTTTGACCAAGGGGAACCTTCTCAATACAAAGCCTTTAGCCCCATAGCCTTACATAGGCCCGCAGACTCTGCTTGGCCACATTCTGACTATTAACAATCCCTGCTCTCTAATGGGGAGAGACTCCAGGCTAAAGTGAGAGGGGGAATGAGGAGGAGAAGGGACCAGGACCCGGCTCCTAGGACTTTGATTTGTGACGTTAGACAGAAGCGCAAATAGCTTGTACCCACATGCCAGCTCAGAAGGCCAGCGACAGGGGGGAAGCAAGCCAGCAGACCTGCAGGAGGGAAGAACAAAGTACGCTCTGCTGCTGGGGGGGGAATGGCCCGGCCCCTGTAGTCCTCACCACTAGCCTTCCCACCACTCCCAAGAAGCCTTCTCTGGCAGAGTGCTGGAAAGAAGGGAAGGGCAAACACTTCCCAAGTGCCCCCAGGTGCCAGGCCCTGGTCTAAGCATGCTTCCTGCATCCTATCTCATCTGAACTCACAAGAAGCCAGGGAAGTAGAGGCTATTACTGCCCCCACTTTGTATTTGAGAAAACCAAGGAAGGAAGAAGTTAAATGATTTGTGGGGGGTCACACAAGCTAGCTACTAAGAGTCTGGGGCCCGATCTGACCAAGTCAAAGGAGAACTGGACCCCTGAAGCCACATGCAGAGAGAGCCCACAGTGGAAGTTTTGTTGCCAATGCGGAGGGGAGGAGGCGGAGGAGGGGGAGGAGGAGGAGGAAGGGAGGTCCCACTTCCAGAACGCCCAGTGGCATTTTGGGCACCCAGTACCCATGTAACATAGGATGGGGGTCTCCAGTGATGGGGCACGAAATGGGGAGGGGTCCATAGACAAGACCATTCCGGCTGAGTGGACCGAGGGAGCCAGGAGCCCTGCGGGGGGAGGGGGCGTCTGTTTCCCAGGCTAAGCAGGGTGGGCAGAGCCCCGGGACCACTCACCGTTCATCCTCTGACGCAGGCTTTGCGACATTCCTGTTCGCTGTTGAAGCGGTTGCTGGTACCGCCACAGCCGCTGTACCAGAAGCGGGCACACGCGTCCACCTCCTTATCGTAGTACCACCGGACGACGTACTCCGCACAGTCTCCAGGTCTCAGGACCTCCAGGCACTGGGGATCTAGGGACCCGGAATGCAGCGAATTAGCTTTGAGCTTCCTCAGTAGAGCAGCGGACAGGTATCGCCAGGGCCCCCAGGAAGACTATGGGAGGAAGCAGCTCGGCTGTTAGTGGGGCGTTTAAATGACAACACAGAGAGGGGGCCCTCGGTGAGCGTGAGCTAAGCCCCACGTGTGTCAGCGAAGCCGCCAGGGCTTCCTGGGCCCATGAGAGGTGCCCATGAGGGGGGTACCCATGAGGAAGGCCCCGGAGCACAACCCAGCTTCGGCTTGGAGTCTAGTCCCGGTGCTTGTTTGCTAGCTGTGTGACCCTGGGTGAGTCCCGCCACTTCTCCATGACTCAGCCGCGCCTCCCTAAGTGCTGCCAATTATTACAATATCTGCACCCTCTGCTCCCATCAGATCTCTACAGAGATGGAGAAAAGGCTTGTGAAGCAATTCCTAAGGGCCACGGCATTATCTAGGGACTGGGGTCCAGAGGGTCATTCAAGCGGGTTATTTAGGAGGGAGGAAAAAACATTCCTTTAGCAGCCATCGTGCAACCGATGGGTGCGCTGTTATTTCACTTGACCCCCACAACATCCCTGGGAGGGAGTGTTGTCATCACTGCCCTTTACAGTGGAGTCAAAGTTTAAGTGACTTGCTCAGGGTCATACGATCCTTACATATGGGGCCTCCCTGACTCCAGACTCAGTGCTCCATGCACAGTGCCATCCAGCTGGGGTCAGAGTGAGGAGTCTGGTGGGGTTAGGGACAGAATAGCTCTGGCAGAGTTCGCTTCTGTGCCTGAAGAACCAGAGTGGGAGGGTGGGGAGGCGCCTTTGGGACACTTCCACAGAGGCTTTTTATTTCTTCTGCTGCGTCTCCACACCTGGGAGGACTTTTCCTTTCATATAAATGGGAGTCAGGATTGTGAGTCATATTCTGTAGGGGGAAATCTATCAAAGGCTGGGGTCTTGTGAGGCGCCTGAGCACCCATGGGCCATCGGAAGTTTTGTGGGAACTGCCGCCATCCCACCGCAGTTTATGGGTTACCATGAAGGGCTCACTTTTGCAATGCAGAGATTTGTTGCCTGTCAGCGAGTGAGGAAGAGTGAGCTCCTGGTGTCTGAATCTGGCCGTATCAGTGTAACTTTCTAGGAATTCAGCAGGCAGTGAACATTTGCAGCTTGCAGTGACAAGGCTGCAGTTTTGGGGGCTGTTTTAGTGGCTGGGTCCTCACTTTCTGTGATTTCTGCTGCGATGCCTTGTCTCAGATCACCAGGCCCCGCGTCGACTAGCAAAGCCGTGTGACTCAGCACAGTTTTCTTGGCTGTTTCCTCACTGACAGCGGTCACTGGGGTCCTGTGGCTGCCCCCAGGCAGGGCCTTTTGATTCTGCTCCTGGATGGAGCCATTGTCGCAGGAGAGGAAGGCAATGATGCCTATCTCCGGTGGCCTCTGCTCTTTCTCTGTGAGGCCGCAATCTTCCTGTTGCTTTTTACCTTCTCCATCCTCTGCCTTGACAATATCTACCAACCCTCTTCTCCCTCTCTGGCAAAAGCCTCAAGTCTTTGGGAATGTCTAATTCCACTCTAATGCTCCAGGAGCACATAGGAAGATTATTAATAATGAGTGTAAGCCGTCTGTCTGAGACTTGCGTTTGGCAACAGGGATGACGGGATCCAAGTCTGAAAAGCCGGAGGCAGAGAAGGTCAGTCCCTGCTTCGAGAGGAGGTGGGGCATGAGGATGAGAAATGCTCGGTATTGGTTGGGAATGTTTGCTATGGTGGCCCAGTGAGAAAGTCTAGGGGACGGCTCCTCTCCAGGGAGATGGAATGAACCTGCTGGATCCTAACAAGGGTGATTAGGTGGGGGGCCTGCCCCAGCCCCTCTTCTCTGGGAGCCCATGTTCTGTGTCACTCCATGGACAGGAAGCCGAAGCAGAGAAGCAAAGCAGCGCCCCGGGGGTCAGAGAGCGGCAGTATGCAGAGCTGACCAGGAGCTGTTCCTTCGATGACCCCAGGACAGCCTTCTCCACTGCCCTCACTCCCCCAGCTGGAGGCCACCGAACAATGAGAGCTGTCCCAAGGGGATGTTTAGGATGCCTGTGGCTCCTCCCTGGGGTTTTCAAACACAGGCTGGATGCCCTTTCCTTGGGGACGATGATCAAACATGGGCTGGACCAGGCGGCCTCTGAGAGGTTCTGGGAACCAGCTGCCAGGTCTCCTAACCTCTTGGCCCCAACCCAAGCCTGCCCCTCCCACCAAGACAGGAGAGATGAATACTCTGTTCCCCCTCCCAATCCCATGCAGGGTGATAGGGTTTAGAAGGTTCCAGCTCTAGACCATCATTGCTTGTTTTATAATGAGAAAAGGGAGGATCCCACCACCATCCACACCCCTCACCTCGTGTAGTCTCTGCAGTGGGCGTGACAAAAATGGGCCGACAGGCGCTCGTGTCCTCACCCCGTGTGCCACTGCCAGCCGAGGGGCCGCTGGGCCATTTGTGATCCACAGACATGCTGCTTGGTGGCGGCACTGCAGAGACTCCACTCCTGAGGGACGGGGAATGTCCAGGTCCTTCGTCCGGGGCTCCTGGAGGACTGAGCTACAGGGAAACTGAGTCAGAGGTGCTCCTCACTCTGTGGGACTGAGTGTTCACCATCTAGGAATGCCCCATCCCCAGCATCAGTCAGTGACTACTTACATGCATCTACTCTGGGTTAGCCCTATGCTGGCAGCTGGCAGGACAGAAGTGGTACAGAAAGCCCCCTCTTAAGTGGTTCCACCCCCAAAAGACCCCAAGGTGCCAGCTTTCCAAGCCCACCTCCTGTCCCAAGAAGACAGGGTCACAAGGATACAAGAGAGAAGACCGTTTTTACCCAGAAGTCATCCTTTGCTCAGCAGCCCCCCGAACCCTGTTTTCTTTTTGCTTTTTGGAGGGCAGCTGGGGTTAAGTGACTTGCCCAAGGTCACACGGCTAGTTTTTGTGTTAAGTGTCTGAGTCCGGATTTGAACTAGGTTCTCCTGACTCCAGGGCCAGTGCTCTATTCACTGTGCCACCTAGCTGCCCCTGAACCTTGTTTTCAAAGAGTCATTATGGGTTGTCACTACTGCTTCCACAATGGCCTTCACGTTGTTGACCACCAGCCCTGCTCCAGACCTGGCCCCACAAAGATCTCCCCCAGAGATGTCAAAGGGGGCCTCCTTCCCATGGCTGCCAACATGAACTGCCCCCCAGCAGGCAGGCCCAGGGCTCTCTCTGCCCATAGAGCAGAAGCCCTGCTCACAGCCTGGCCCCCACAGTCACGCTCCAGAGGTGCAATCCATCCCACTGCTGCTAACACCAACAGCACTGAGGCAGCGAGGCCCCCTGAAGGAGAAGCGAAGGCAGCAGGGTCCGGGCTGGATGCAGCGGCCAGTGGCACCTGGCCGCTCTTTGTAAGCTTCCTGGGGTCAGGACTGTTTCATGCTTTCTCTTCCTATAGGCTGCACCCAGCATGGAGCCTGGTACGCAGCCGGCGCTTCATAAATGCTTGTGGTCACTTGCCATCTCAAGGTGTGCCAGCATAAATAAGCTCAGGGGAGCTCACCTTTCCAGCACAGTCAGAGTCAGTCGAGAGGCTCGGCGCCGGCTGCGTTCTAGGCACTATCCCTAGGCTGGGCCCTAGGCATGCAAAGAAGGCAAACCCACGGTTCTGGTCCTCAGGGAGATGGGACAGCAGGTGACTTTGAAGGGAAGTGGGAGGGAGGGGCTGGCCTCTGAAGAAGGCGAGCTTAGGAAACCACATTGCTGGTGATCTACAGAGACCTGGCTGCAGCCCGGCCCACATTTC
>CM053597.1:1347959-1367699 GCA_028646575.1 Pseudocheirus occidentalis
GGATGAAGGACCGAGGAGCCAAGAACTTGGTCGAGGTAAGAGTTAACGTCCTCACAGATTTTTTGGAACAGTTTATTCTCCAGGGCTGCCGAGAGAAACAGGAGGAGACCTGAGATAAAGGCTGCCCCACTACAGGTGGCCCCCCCGGCTCCCTCCTCAGCGTTTTAGGTCATGCTCTCAGATGAGGGACGGGGGAAGGAGCCAGAGCTCCCCAGTGACCTTTCCAGCCAAAGAGTCTCCTTCCCAAGAAGAGACTCCCAAAGTTCAGAAGGATCTGTGGAGCACCCGCTCTAGTGGCTGAGAGCTCTGGCTGGCCTCCTGGGTCCTGGACCCCCAACACCAGGTACCTGGCCTTTGTTTGGCATGAGATCTTGAGGACGTTTTTCCTTAGGGACAGGAGATACTCTGTTGAGTATTTCAGTATTTGTCACCCAATGCAGTTTATTCTATTCATTTACAAATCGGATTTTCTTTACAGCAGCTCTTTTCTGGGGGCAAAGAATCAGAAGTTAAAGGGATGCCCCTCCGTTGGGGCCTGGCTGAACAAGTTGTGGTATGTGGCTATAACAGAATATTATTGTGCTCTAAGACCTACATGGACTAATGCAAAGTGAACCAGCTGTGTATGAAGCAGCGGCAACACTGTGTGATGGTCAGCCAGCTCAGGAGGACTGAGGGGGGCAATGCCACCCGGCCCCAGCTGAGCGCGGGCGGCAGCCCCAGCAGAAGCGAAGGTCCCAGCCAAAGCGGAGGCCCCAGCCAAGCGCTGGTGGAGGGCGCCTGAATCCAGCCAAGGGGGCTTTCTCCTTTACTTTCTGCATTTTTCTGGAGTGGTTTTTTGGGTCAGTTTTCTTTCACAACATGACTGGAAATGTTTTGCATGACAACATATGCGTAACCTCTATGGAATTATGGGTGGGTGGGGAGGGAGGATAGGAGGGAGAGTGGAACTCAGAGTTTTAAATGGTTTTTACATGTAATATGCACATGTAACATGAAATACTAAATAGAAAGCAAAAGGGGGATTTTGAGAAGGGGCTGTCCACAGGCATCACCAGACTATACCCTAGGGACCCACGACAGAAAACACAAGCAACCCTGGCATTGTGGAAGCTGAGACAATCCAGTGACCGCCAGGCTTGGGAGGAGATGGCCATGGGGGATTGAAGCACGTGTGGCAGGGTTGGGGGTACTGAGGGATCATGGGAGGTTTGGGTCTGGAACCAGTGCTGGGGGAAGACGGCAGCAAGCAGAATCACAATGTGGACCCCCCTGGTGGGCTGAAGAATAGGGCTCAAAGAGCCACGGATTCCCAGATAAAACACACTTGGTGTTGCACCTACAAGGCGGCTGGGATGGTGGCTCTGTGCTTGGAGTGCCAGCCCCGGAGTGAGGAAGGGCCAGGCTCCAATCCAGTCTCAGACACTTTCTGGCTGTGTGAGCCTAGATGAGGCCCTTCACTCCTGTTTGCCTACATTTTCTCAGCTCTAAAATGGAGCTACAACAGTACCCAGGTCCAAGGGTTGTTGTGAGGACCAGATTCTGAGGCTGGAGGAGGCCTTCAGTGCCCAGGGAGGAGAAGAGACTTCCTTACCCAAGGTCACATACACAGCTGGGAGCAAATGTGACCCCAGAATCTGTGAGCTGTCTTTGTGGCTCCACCCCAGCCCTGGTCTCAAGGAGCACCCATTCTCCCGGAATACCCCGGGGCCACTGGCTGTGCAGCCTTCTTGTCTCCCTCCTCTTGGAGTATGGTGCTGGTCATGTCACCTCACAAAGACCAAAGCTGGCCCCAAGGCAGCCTCCCCTTGCAGGCAGATGCCCAGGCGAGAGCCTCCTGTCTGACACTAGGTTGGGCCTCTGTCCCCAGAGCAGGCAGCTCAGCCTCCACCTGTGGGCATGGTCAGCTCAGGGGCCCTGGGGGGGCACATTCTGCTTCACTGAGTGGCTGGGGGTGGGTGGGTCAAGCCTCAGACCTTTGTCACTGTGGTTTCTCTAGAGATCACTGTGGATTTATACACTTTTGTGGTCTTCCTCACTCCCAGGTGTGCAGGGAGGCTGTGTGCTGTGGCAGAGCTCAGGATACCTGAGCCGAAGGGGAACATTGGCTGTGTGACCTTGGCAAAATTTTTGCCCCTCGGAGGGGTCCCCCCTGGCTCCAAGGCTCTGTTACTCTCACTGGGTTTGTGGAGCCCAGAGCCAGAGATGGGACTTGCCCTTTGGAAGCACTGCCCACTCCCTGCCAGGCACTCATGGCCAGCCTGCTCCAGGGAGTCACCTGTATCATATTTCCCTGCTGGCTCAACAGGCCCAGGGGTGAGCGAGGGGGGGGCCTTGTCAGTGCTCCCAGGGGCTGGCAATGGCCCAAGCTAAGCTGGCTCAAGGCTCCTCCGATGTGCTCAGGTTGGCGCAGGGCTTGGCCTTCAGAGCTACAGAGTTTAATTACACCCCTGAGCCAGATGGCTGAAGATAGGGAAAGGCTTGAGGCCTGGAAACCTTGGGCTTGGATGTGGTGCAGGTGGAAGAGGGCGCTGGGTCTACATGGCACCAGAGGCCAAGGTTAGGAGCTCTGGGGGGAGATGTGAGGTGGCAGCATCAGCTCCTTCTGAGGTAAAGTGGGCTCGGCTGCCTTTGGAGTAAGTAGTGAGATCCCCATCTCTGGGAGTCTAGAAAATGGCTCCATGGCAAGCACTTATTCAGTGCCTACTGTATACAACACCCTGTTCTGGGTACTGGGGATGCGAAGGCAAGAGCTGAGCAGCACAGCCCCTAAGGAGCCCCCACCCCTCTCCCTGCTGGCTCTCCTACCTCTCCGGGTGCAGGCTGAGGCTCACCCTTACCTGGGAGGGTCAGGAAGTCATCAATCTGATAGACGTGCTCACTGTCAGGGTCAGTGGCGATCAGGCCCATCTCCAGGCGGAAGACCTCAAAGTTAGGGTCGCTGTCCTTCCCCACACCGATCACAAAGACCTCCACACTGGAGGCGTTGGCCTTCCCCACCTCCTGCTCCAGGTTCATCTCGTCACGTGTGTCCGCCTGCCCATCAGTGATGACCACGGCCACCTTCCTTGCTGTGGGCCTGGCGTCCTGGAACATGGCGTTGGCTGCGTGCAGCCCTGAGGCTGTGTAGGTGCCTTCTCCCAGGTACTGCATGGTGTCCACAGCACTCTGCAGGCGGTCCTTGCCTGAGAAGCGCCTGAGGTCAGCCACCACCTCCACCTTGTGGCTGTAGTTGATGAGGCCCATGCGGGCACTGGCATGCTCCACTGCCACGCGGTCAACCAACTTCTTGACGAAGTCTTTGATGAGCTGGAAGTTCTCAGGCCCCACGCTCTCAGAGCTGTCAATCACGAACACCAGCTCCAGAGGGCTCTCCTTGCACTTGGCCCCACAACCTGCAGATGGTGCAGGTGAGTCTCCTGGGTGGCTGGGAGAGAGAGCCCTCAGGACCCCAGCCCTGGGAACCTGGGTCCCTTCAGCCCTAGACTGGATGCTGCCTGATGATGCAGAGCCCTGGGAGCCCAGACCCTGCCCTGGCTGGCCAAGCCTCTAGCCCTTAGCTGGACACTGTCTAACGGTACAGCCCCGAGTCCTAGGAGCCTAGAACCCCTTCCTGGACAACATTGCCCGATAGCGCAGCTCCTGGGAGCCCCAAGCCCCTCCTGAACGGCCCTGCTGGACACTGCCCGATGGTGCAGAGTCCTGGGAGCCCACACCCTGCCCTGGCTGGCTGGGCCTCTAGCCCTCCACTGGATGCTCCCTGATGGTGCAACTGAGAGACCCCTCCTGGCCAGGTGAGCCTCTAGCCTTGGACTACAGCCCAGAGCACCCCTAGCCAGCTAAACCTCTCGCCCTGGACTGGCTGCTGCCCAATGGTGCAGCTCAAAGAGGCCATGAACGAGGATCACAGGACAGAAGAGGCTGCTCCTGGCCACCCCCAACACACTCTACTACAGGGGTGGCCCCATGGCTGGCTCGGCGGGGGCTCCAGAGTGCCCAGCATGTCTCTCCTGGCCTGCCTGAGGCCTGAGCTCTGGGCCAGGAGCCATCTGTATATCCCTTACGCTTCACCAGGCCTTGGCCGAGGCCTTCTGCAGCACTTTTCTTGCGTGATCCCCATTGATCCCCATTCCACAGAGGAGGGAATGGGAGCAGACTTGCCCAAGGTCACACAACTAGTAAATGTCTGGGGCTGGATTTGAACTCAGGTCTTCCTGACTCCAGGCCCAGAGCTGCTGTTCATGTGAACACTTGAAGGTAAGGGACCACACTCCCTTCCCCAGCTCAAATCTTACCACATGTTTCAATAATCAGTTTGATAATTTCTTCTCTCTGGAAGGAAAAGAGAAAGCATCTCATGGCTCAGAATGCTGGACACAGCTCTGCCATTCACCATTGATACAGGCCTGTGGGAGTGACCGCGGATACTCACACTGAGTCCAAGGTCCCCTTTGGGTCCTGGAAGCCCCTGGAGAGGAGGAAGAGAGCCGGCATGAGCACCACTGTGCGCTTCTTACTCAGGAAACAGGACCAAAAGGCTGCCCAGACGAGCTCACCTGTCTTCCTGGGGCACCGGGCTCGCCCATCTCCCCCTTGTCACCTCTCTTCCCTGTGTCCCCTTGGCTTCCAGGCTCACCCTGATCAACACAGGAGAGAGCCAACCTTCAGAGCAGGACAGGGCCCTGCCAGCCCTGGGAACAGCAGCCTTAAAACCCGGGTCCCAGTCAGTGGCCTCTCCGGCCGAGGGCCTCCTCTGTGCGTGGAAGGCAGCACCACACTGGGATGGCTTGTTGCCCTTTCTCAAGTGCCTACACCAGCTTTCAGGATGAATCCTGGGTATGGGGGCTGGATTGGACAGTGTCTCTGAGGTGCCCTGGCTCAGGGCCTGGCTGGTGGGCAGGAGAGTTCATCTCATTATCCAAGGAAGCTCCTGCCTCCTGCCCAGACAAGATGTGGGCCTCTCTCTGTCTCCATCTGTGTTTGTCTTCGTCTTTCCCTGTTCCCCATCTCTCTGTCTCTCTCTGCCCCCCTCTCTGTCTGTCTAACTCCCTCTCTCTGTGTCTCTCTGTCTCTTCCTGTCCCCATCTCTGTCTCTCCCTGCCCCCTCTCTCTGTCTCTCCTTGCCCCCCATGTCTCTCTCTGTCTCTCCCTGCCCTCCATGTCTCTCTCTGTCTCCTTCCCCCCCCTCCTGCTCCCCGATTTCCCAGGCTCTAACACAGAAGGGCAGGATGGAGTTTAGAAGGAGCTTTGATGGGGAGGCCTCTCTGCTTCAGGCCTCAGAGTTTTGCTAAGATGGAAAGAAAAGAGACCCAGAAAAGCAGTGTCAGCCTTGGGGCCGGTGCTCACCTTCTGGCCCAGCAGGCCATGACCCACAGCTCCCTTCTGGCCCTGGGGGCCTTGGGGACCCTGTTCCCCCTGCAATGACAGAGAAAGAGCACATGTTGTCACCGTCTGAGGATGGAAGCTTTGTGTGCCTCTGTCCTTCTGGGAGACCGTCACAGTGAATTCTCCCTCAATATTTGCTGGATCAACTTAGACCAGAAGTCAGGTCATTCAGCCTTGGCGGGGAGGGCATGTCCCCCTCTCATTTAAATGTTTTCAGGCTAAGCCTTGATCATCAGCATGTGAAGGATTGTCTTAGGCCATGTGAGGCTCTGAATACAAAGCAGGCCCCCTTAGAATGAGTTCAGGGGGCCAGCACACACATGGGAAGGCAACCTGGAACCACTCACAAGCTTTGGATTGGGCCCTTCACTAAGCAGCTTGTGTCCCACCCACCTTGTGTTTCCTTTCTGAGCCAGGATGCCCCATTCCTGCCAAGGGCCCTGCGGGCCCCCCCAACGCCATCTCCTTGGGTCCTGGGGAAGTGCCCAGGCAGGAGGCCTGGCCGGCTCACTCACCTTTACACCTTGTGTGCCGTAGCCTGGGGGGCCCGGAGGCCCTGGGAGACCTTTCTGCCCAAGGGCACCCTGTTAGAGAGAAAGGGTAAGAGATCAAGAAACAGCTGATCTCTGATCCCCCTGCCCCCAACACTGTCCTCCACTCTGACCAGGACAATCAGAAGAACACTGGGAAGAAGGCGAGACCCCGCATTCGGCCCCCTTTGCAGCCTTTCTCACCCATGAGACTGTGCTGGACATCAAGGCCCTCATGTTCTCCCCTCCCCCAAAAGGCCTGCTCTTAAAGAGTTTTTCACACTAAAGTGAAATGGACTGATAAGGCCTAACCAGGCAGGAGTGGGGATTTCTGTTTCAACAGGAGACTCGACCCTCCTCCATCTCCCTCCTCCCTGGACAATTCCCGCACAGGAAGAGCCACCAGCTCATGCTACAGAACGATCTGGTGAAGGGCTGGGGACATTTAGCCTGGAAGGGGAAGGCTGAGGCCTGGCAGCCACCTTCAAGTACTTGAAGACCTGCTATGGGGGGAGCAGGAGGCAGAGAGGCAGGCTTGGCCCCGACATCAGAGAGGGTGCAGCAGCTCTGAGGGAGAAGGGACCTTCAAGGCCTTCCCCGGCCCTCCAGGCCCTCCCACACCCAGCTGAACACCCGGCCTCTGCTGCAGGGGACAGGGAGCTCACCCATCCCCCAGAGGCAGCTCTCACTGCCCCAAGCTCCCCTGGGTCTGGAGAGTCTCACCAGAGGGTGGGTGCCTGGCCTAAGAGGCTACTGGCTGTCTTCTCTCCCTGTCTCTGTCTCTCTTATCTTTGTCTCTGGCCCCACGTGTGTGCGCATGTGTGTATGTGTGTGTGTGTGTGTGTGTGTGTGTGTGTGTGTGTGTCTTTGTCCCTCTCCCTGTCTCTCTGTGTCTGTTTCCCTGTATCTCTGTCTCTCCCCTACGCCCCCCCCCATCCCAGGACTGACTTCCTCTGGGGCCAGCGTGATAGGCTGACTGCACTGGCCTTTCCTGGGCATCATCTGGGCTGAGCCTCGGCCGCTCCCCAGTGGAGGCCAAGGTAGGGCATCTCTGGCTCCCCACAAGGCCCCTTCCTCCTCCTCCTTCTTCCAGGGGCCCTCAGTGGTTGCCTTAGAAACCAAATCCAGCCAATGAAGACATCATTTTGACAGCATCTTGGCCCCTACAGCCAATTTGCTTAAAGGAGCCTGGACTTACTGAGGCCTCTTTATCTATTCACTAAAGCTCCTGGGGGAGGAGGGCAGTCTGAGGCAGAATCTCCAAGAATTAACAGACAAAGACCCCAGGCAGAATAAACTGAGGCAAGTCCCTGCTACTCTTCCCTCAGTGGGCTGGGCCACTGATTTCCAGACAGTGCTCAGATGGCCCAAAGCTGACCTTTGGGCCCTGGCTTCCTATACCCCGAGGGCCGGAGGGTCCGGGAGGGCCTCTCACACCAGGTTCCCCCTGAAAAGACACAAAGGACAGAGATATTTGTGTATCTCTTGACAAGGCCACCAAGTTTATATCACAGCACTTACTTCAGGCTGCCATCAGACTGAGGTTCCGTCCAGATGTGAGGCCTGGCCCAGGCCAGGTACCCCAGCCCTGACGGCACGGGCTGTTTGCCCGCTACACGCCTCCTCTGTGTGCCCTGTCTAGCCAGCCTGACCCCTACCTGGTCAGCAGCTGCCCCCAGTGTGGTTATAGAGTGTCCTTAGACCTGAGGGCCTACAGAGCCTGAGCTGGACCGAGTTAAACCACGTGTTGTTGTTACAGGCTCATGCTATATTTGTGGAAAGAAAGTATTTTTTTAGATCCCATCGCGTGCCCTGTCTGCATGCCCTTCCTCAGCCCCCTGGATGCAATCCTTCCTGCGTGTACAAGGACACCCCTACAGCACCCAGTGGATAGCCACCGTGGGAATGAGGGGCAGGCAGAGAAAGAAGGGAAAAGCAGAAAACTGTGGGCTGCCGGACGCTGGGCTCTGAGAGAAGTCTCCTTCTGTGCTTTATCATGGGATGCTGCAATCTGGACCACGGGCAGAGGCAGTATGAGGACGGCTAAGTGGAGACAGACTGCTCCCTCATACACCCACCCCTCCGGTCCCAGTCTGAAATGAGGGCTGGGCAGGAGGGGCAGGAGGATTTTAGCCTTGCGCTCTTAGCTTCTCTAATTGCCTCCCTCCTTGACCAGCCACATCATATCTGACATCTGCCCAGGCCTGTTCAGGCCCTGGCATGACAAGGTTGCGAAGCCGCCATCATCCAATAGAAGTGTGGTACAGAGCAACCATGAGGTCACTGAGACATCTCATCCCCAGTATGTCAGACAGGAGAGGCCAGACATTGGCTAACCAGGAACTACAAGCAGAGAGAGGAGCCTGAAACCCAGAGGAGGGGATGGAGTCGTCCAAGATCACAGATAGTCAGCAGCCGATGCCAGATGGGAACCGGGGCCTTGGACGCCAAAGCCGGGCCTCTTTTAACTGTACCAGAATCCCAGGCTTGTCCCCTGCTAGCCAAGTCTAGGCAGCCCACGTCCATCAGATTTCCCCCAGGTGTCAAGCACTGTGCTAAGTGCAAGGGCTCAAAGACAGGCAAAAGCCAGTGCCTGCTTGCAGGGAGCTTCGAGTCTAGTGGGGGGAAACAAGCTGGGGACAGGACAGACAGGAGATCAGACAGAGCGGAGGGAAAGGGCCAGGATGGGGGGGGGGGACTCAGGGAAGCTGGAAGGGGCAGGGAGAGGGGGGCCAGAGGAAAGTGCCAGCATCTACAGGGATGGGCAGTCAGCCTGTCGTTTCTTCTCAGACTGTTTTCCAGGTCAGTTGTCTTTTATATGAAAGCTCTTTCATTTTCTTCATTTTTTTTCTCTTTTGGTTTTGATTGGGGCAACTGGTGTCAGTATCCCAGTGAAGAGAGCAGCAGCCCGGGAGTAAGGAAGATCTGAGTTCAAATCTGACTTCAGGAACTCAACAGCTTGGTGACCCTGGACATGTCACTCACTTGTGTTTGCCTCATTTTCCTCATCTGTAAAATGGAGGTGTGAGAAGTGGCAAAGGCTAAGTTTCCACAGGACTGCAGAAGAGCCTGGCCGGCAGACTAGCCAGCAGCCTGGGGAGAAGCTGCATTCCCAGGTCCCACAGGGCTCCGGGCCAATATCAAAGCTGGAAAAGAAAAGAAGCCGGTGGGTTTGACCAGTGAGGAAGCAGACCGCAGCCTTGGCCCCTCAGGCTCAGATAAAGACCCAGGTCGGGCTGGTGGGGGGTGGGGTATTGTATTCCGGGGTTATTGGTGTGCTGGCTCAATGAGTCTCTTGTATTATGTATGTGATCTGACGTACCCAGCCCAGAATTAGAGCCTCCTTGGTAATAACCTATGACAATGGAGAAGTACCATCCTCCAAAGTGGGGTCTGCACCCAATTGATGTCTGCAGCTTGCTTGGCTCCCGAGCCGGAGTCCGCTTCTGGCCAGAGGTGCTCAGTGACCGGATCCTTCCTAAGAAATGTCTTCTGATCTCCGGTCTCAGTATCAGTTGTGTTTTAGCTTTTCCAAGTTGGTTCTTCCGACAGAGGAAATTGTTGCTCCTTCTTCCCTGGGTTGTTCAGAATAATGGTTCTCCAAGCCACGTCCCGCTGGGTGACTCGAGCCATGCAGCTGAATAAATAAGCCACGCATCTCTGCTTGATCAAAAGTTTGAGCCGGTTGGGCTTCCTCTCCATTCTCTTTCCTTTGGAATTTCTTTGGAGGGCAGGAATTTTTACTTTGGTTTATAATTGTAGCTGAAACTTTAACTTTTTGAAGTGTAGAATAGTGACAGGAAAGGAAGAGCCGGGCCAGAAGTCTGAGGGGCCTTCATGGGGCAGGTGTCTATGCCTGGGCTCACATCTGCATCTGCACCTGTGTCTGTCTGTGTCTGTGTCTGTGTCTGTGTCTGTCTGCGTCTGTGTCCGAGTCTGTGTCTGTGTCTGTGTCTGTCTGTGTCTGTGTCTGTCTGTGTCTGTCTGTGTCTGTCTGTGTCTGTGTCTGTGTCTGTCTGTGTCTGTGTCTGTCTGTGTGTCTGTGTCTGTGTCTGTATCTGTGTCTGTGTCTGCGTTTGTGTCTGTGTCTCTCTTGAGCCTTGACTTCTGGGCTAACAAAAGCTATTTCTTTTTCAAAGCCTTGTTCAAAGAGTGTGTCCTTTTTTTGAAGCTGGGACTGTCCTGAAGAATCTGTGATGAGGGCCTGCTTCCCCCGCAGTTGTGTCCATCTGTTCCACTAAATGGCTCTTCTTCCTTTTGAGAGGGTTTGTTCACTGGGAATGACTGGTGTCTAAAAAAAGAGACCAATAAAAACATAAACAAGCTCTTTGCTGGAACAGAGGGTTGAGTGACTCACTCCTGTCTTTCAGGATCAGTGTCTCCATCTGTAAAACTGAGGGAATTGAATAGTCACGGGTCCTTTTTCAGGTTCAAACTTCGATGACAAGCCCTCAAAGGCAGTCTGGCTCCCTGGAGTGTCTACTCTAGATCCCTGGGGTGCAGCCATCCTGAGCTCCGAAAGAGCTTGAGCCTTGGGGTTTTGAGCCAGGAACATCGTATTTTAGTGCCACCAAAGCAGCGTGGAGCGGTAAGACGTCTGGACATTTGTGGGAAAGTGAGACAGGCCTGTAGCTGGATCAGCCTCCGGAGAAGGCTCGGAAGTGTTCCCCCAGTCGCCTGCCTGTCCCTGCCAGTCTCTCCTCTCCAGGCCCTTGAGGGATGAACATCTGGCACTTCAGATCGCTCCTTGGGATTGGCTCTTGAGGGCAGTTGCTAAACCTTCATTGACCAGCCCAGGAGAAGAAAGGCAGCCGCTGACTCTCAGTCACCCCCAGCATCTCTCTGCTCAGTCTGGGCAATACTAGGGGAGTGAGCAGGGAAGAGAAGAAGAGGGGAGTGCAGGCTGCTCCCTCCCTCCTTCCCTTCCTCCCCCGCTGGCTCCTCTCATTGGGGTGCCAGGGGGCGCTTATCTGAGGAAACGCTTTCTCCATTTTCTTGTACAAACGTGAGTGCAGGTCAATGCATGGGGTGGGTGAGAGAAGCATAGCTAGGCTTTACCTGTGGACCTCGTCCCTCAGAAGTCTAGGGGAGGCCCAGTGGATAGGTGCTGGGCCTGGGGGCAGAAAGATCCGGGTTCAAATCTGGCCTCAGACACTTATTAGCTGTGCTACCCTGGGTAAGTCACTTCCCTTCTGTTTGCCTTAATCCGCTGGAGCAGGAAATGCAGAATGCTCCGGTATCTTTGCCAAGAAAACCTTGCCCAGGCTCATGTGGAATTCAGCCCAGCTGAAGAACTGGACTATGAGCTCCCAGTGTGACCCCCAGGGCCCAGCTTTATGAGGTATTCAGTCGGGGGCCACTGGGCCACCCAAGCCTGTGCTGGGAGCACCCCCCTTTCCAATAAAACCTTGCCTGACTTCATTCAGCCTCACCCCCTCGCTCCCCCACCTAAGCCTCCGACATCCCTGGGCTTTTGAGGGAGGAGCCAGGAAGGCAGTAAATGGGCTTCGCGCAGGCCAAGAAAGGTGAAGTTGAGTGGGGAACACAGAGAGGTGGCACCTGGCGAGGAAGTGGTCACCTTACAAGGGCCAGGGGCAGCAGAAGCAGAGACCATATGCCATACGGGCATCTGGACCTCCTAGGACCTGAGCCCCAGCCCACTGTGGGGAACCCCTGGGGGTGACTGAGGAACATGGACAAGCAGCACACAGGACCCGGAGGGGATGTCTGGAGGCCCTGGGAATGTCACCTCACCCCTGCCAGCCATGAAGCAAGACACCTGTCAGGAGCCCTGGTGTGGCTGGGGCCGCCTTCCTTACCTTCGCTCCAGTGTCTCCTATGCCCCGTAAGCCCATAGGTCCGGGGGGGCCGGGGAGTCCTCGAGGTCCCTGATGTGAAACAAGGATGAAAAGAGTGATGGGCCCCCCTCAACCTGCTGCTGGCAGCTGTCAGGGACTGGCCTGCTTCCTCTGGGTGCAGCCCACCACCCCCCTTTCCTGTGGAGTCCTGCCTCCCTTCAAAGCACCAAGGCAGCATTCACTCCCTGCCACGTGCCAAGAGCCATGGTAGTGCTAAAGGTCGGGACACAGAGGCAGGACCAGACTGGCCAAAGAGCAGGCTGGAGAGATGGCCGGAGCCCACCTGGAGGGAAGGGCTGGGGTCCCCAGAAGACGGGGAGCCTCAGTTAATCTGACTCAAAACACAAGAAATGATGACCCAGGGAACACAGAGTCTGTCCCGGTGGTTCAGGGCAGACCAGAGTGAGGGCAGCTGCCGCCCCGGGCCATCGCTGAGCCCTGCGGGGCTTGGTAAGAGCCAGGAGCCTTTCCCTGGAGCGCAGCTAAGACCAGCCTTCCCCCTGGACACTCGGATTTCACCTCCGATGAGGCTAACAATGTTTTCCTTTCTTCTTATGAAAATGTTTTTTATCATCTTCTCCATTTTAATTGTTTTAGAAAGTTGACCACAGACAATGAAGGACAAGGTCCAGCATGTAGCATCGATTTAATTTGGAGGATTTAGAGAGAGACTGGGACAAGAATCTCATGGCATGGGCAGTAGGGGGGGCTAGGATGGAGGCAGAGCTCCCCCCAGGGGGGCTAGGACAGAGGCAGAACTCCCCCCAGGGGGGCTAGGACAGAGGCAGAGCTCCCCCCAGGGGGGCTAGGACAGAGGCAGGGCTCCCTGTGGAGGTGCTAGGACAGAGGCAGAGCTCCCCCTATGGAGGCTAGGACAGAGGCAGGGCTCCAGGGAAGGGGAGCTGCTAAGACAGAGACAGCCAGCCAAGGCTCTATATCCCTTTGAGTCCAGCCTATTCAGAAAAGGCGCGTCCTCTGGTTTCAGGGTCTCGCCCCTCCATTCTTCCACATGCCTGCTTTGCTATGCCTCAGACCCTGCAGACCTCAGGCCACCAAGAATCCCCTTTGGCTCCCACTCATTCTTCAGCCAGAGGTCCCCCCTCCCCTCAAAAGGGTGGAAGGAAAAGGAGCTTTCAAACTTACAGCTGCTCCAGGATAACCATCACCTTTGGGGCCGGGGGCACCCTCGGGGCCTTGAGGACCTTGGACACCCTGGAGAGAACCCGAGAGCAAACACTCCATTAGTGACCCCATCATTAACCCTACTTCAGGACCAGCCTGAGCTCCAGACAGTCTTGTCAGATTCTAGCCCAAAGAATAATGTGCAGGAAGCCTGCCAAGGCTCGGTCAATGGGCCTCCTGGAGATGCCCCCAGGCCCCAGGTGGTCTCCTTCTGAGTCAATGGGGCAGGAGCTGACAGGGACATGAGCCAGGACAGAAACATTGCCAGAGCCTGCTGGAGGGCAGAGGGAGCCTCTGGGCTTTGACTGTCCAAGCCAAGCCTGGTCTGCAATGTAGAGAGGAGAAATGCCAGGCTGTAAACTTAGATCTCAGAAATTCTAGGATCTAGGAACTTTCAAGGGAGAGGAAAGAATGAAAAAAAAAAAACTGGGAGCGTGAGAGCCCCCAGGGACCGCGGGCCAGGTGAGAGGCCTCTTCCAGCAGAGGCTGCAGGCTGTGTGGCCCCTCCCCTCTCAGCCGCAGCCCAGCCGAGCTGATACAAGGTGATGTGTTAGGAGGTGTGGTCCTCGGGCAGAAAAGGGGGTAGGGGGGCCGGGCAGAGCCCCGGGCTCGGTGGGGAAGGAATCCTGCCCCCCAGCTCTTGGCAGCACCAGACGTTAGGAAAGGCAGAGGAGAGGGACCAGGGGGGGGAAGGGAAGTCAAAGGGAAGCCCATCCGACCAGTCCTTCTCCCTCTCTCAGCCTCAGCATTCCCATCTATAAAATGGACTAATAACAGAGCCTACCTACAGCCAGGGGGCACCGTGGTACACAGAGTGCTAGGCATGGAATCAAGACTCATGGTCCTGAGTTCAAATTCAGCTACAGACACTGTCTAGCTGTGTGACCCTGGACAAGTCACTGAATCCTGTGTGCTTCCATTTACTCTTCTGTCAAATGAGCTGGAAAAGGAAATGGCTAAAACCCCTCCAGTGTCTGCCCAGAAAACCCTGGATGGAGCCATAGAGAGGCAGAAAGGAGGAGCAAATCTGAGAGTGTCTGCTGTGTTGTGCAAACCTCCGGGTGCTATGGGAGAGCTCAGTATCATGACTAGGTTCCTCCCCAGTGGCGAGGCTCCGGAGCAGCAGCTGCCAGGGGCCAGTAGCAGGAGCATTGCTCCAGAACTGTCCCCTTTCATTCTCACACCTCTGGGAGGAGCACATTGTGCCAATGAGGCAGAGGTAAAGTGACCTATCCGGGGTCACAGAACCAGCATCCGGGGCAGGATTTGAACTCAGGTTTTCCTGACTCCTCTCTCCACTGTCCCCCCAGCACAGCACAGGGGTGAGGGTGGCTTGACTTTCTGCCTAGAACAGTAAGGTAGAAGGAGGAGGGAATGGGGCTGAACTGTACCTTGGGGCCTCGGATGGAAAGTCCCGGTTCTCCTTTGAAGCCTGGCCTCCCGATCTCTCCTCTGTCTCCCTGTACACACAAACACACCCTGTTATTCACTGCCCACGTGTCCAAGCTCCAGGGAAGATGGGTAGGGCCACATCCTCTGAGGCCATGAGCCTGGGGCAGGTCTGAGGGCTGACCACAGCCTAGGAAGGTCAGGTGCAAAGCAAGAGGCATCTATCAATGGGCTTAGGAAAGACCAAATGGGGTTGCAAGACGTGAGCCAGGCCCCAGGAGGCTTCAGTCCAAGACTTGAAGGGCGAGGTGATGAAAGCAAGAGTAAGCCCTTTCTCACTGGACAGATGGGGCTGCTGATGCTTCCACTCCTGCCCTCCCAGGCCTGATGAGCTACCAGGGGACTGGGGTCCCTTCCCCCAACATCTGTCTTCTGTGGGCTCATAAAGAGTCAGCTGGATGGAGCTTACAGCATTACCCCCTGCCCCAGGCAGAAGGGAGAAAAATCTCCCATTTTCAGTCTTAGAAATGGCCCCAGTAAGCACCCTGAAGAATCTGCAGGCTGTCATCCAAGCAGGGGAGACCTCAAGATCCAGAGTGAGAGAGAGGCCATGCTTCAGGAGCACCCCAACTGTTTCTGGGTCTCCTCAGGCCATCTGGAGCCTGTGGGTGGAGGCAGCCTTGCTCAGACCCTTCCTCCAAAGGGCTCAGACCTCCCTTCACCTCCAGCAACCAGGACAACATCTGTACCTTTGGCCCAGGAGGTCCTTGGATTGATGCCCCAGGGATGCCGAAGGGTCCCATTATGCCAGGCTCACCCTGAGTGTGAGAAAACCAGAAGACCCTCCTTAACAAAGGTCTGAAAGCTCGGCACCAATGTGAGAAACTCCTGAGGGGTCTAGGCAGGGCTTGGAAACCTTTGGTTTGGAGGCCACATGTGGCCTTCTAAGTCCTTGGGGGCAGCCCTTTGACTGAGTCCCAAGTTTTCCTGAACCAATCCTTTCATGAAGGGGATTTGTTCCGTGAAGTTTGGGTTCAAAGGGCTGCACTTGAGGACCTGGAGGGCCTAACCCTGATCTAGATCTAGAAAGGACGTTGGAGGCCATCGGGATCAGTCCTGATTCATCGTGCTGGGAAAAAGGAGGACCCAAGGTTTGGTCTGTGCTACATCCGCCTAACTGCCAGGGATGCCTGGAGAGCTTGGCCAAGGAGCCCCACAGGGAGGGCACTGTAGCTGTCAGGCAGGAGCTGGTTCTGCTCTCCCAGGCCCAGAGAGCTGGGAAGGGCCTGGCTGGAGGAGCCAAGGGCCCATGACTGAGAGCCAGGAGACCCTGGGCAAATCACTTCAACATTCTGAGCCAGAGTCTCCTCTTCCGTAAAACAGGATTGAGCTAAAGTAGCACTGAGGTACTCTGCCATTCGGAGAAGGTGGGTCACAGAAGACAAGCTGCCTATGTATGCCCATGGGTAGGGCACACAATCTCAGTCCACTCCAGCTGGGGAGCTTCTCAGAACCATGAAGTCTAACCTTGTCCAGAAGGCCAGGGAGAGATCCCTAGCTGGCCCCGCCCAAGGGAGCCCTCCCCACAGACCCCAAAGACTCTGCTTCGGGTCACTGCAGGGCTACAACCAGCCTGGATAATGTGCTGGCCCATCATAGGCACGTGTTCCTTGGCTTCTGCTGCCTCCCCACCTTCCTGCTACCGCCAGTATTTTCAGAGAATGCCAGCTCAATCTTGCTCCCCAAAGAGTGACTCCCTGGAGGCCCCTGACTAGTCCAAGCCTGTCCCTCTATGGCAGTGGTTCTCAATCTGTGGGTTGCGACCCCTTTGGGGGTCAAATAACCCTTTCACAGGGGTCACAGGGGTCGCCGGACCATCAGGAGACACATATTTCCTATCTGTCTCCAGGCAGGTCCGCCCACATATGAGTATTAAAGGGTCCACAGCATTAGGAAGGTTGAGAACCGCTGCTCTGAGTCATAGCCTGAGCTGTCTTCTTTGACTGGTAACAGCTTTGTCTCCCTGACCCATTTAAGCTGTCAGTCCAGCTCTGAAATCAGCTCTGCCCTGAGCATCAGCCCCATCTGCCCACCCTGAACCATGGCCCAGCAGTGGGAGGGAGGCAGGTGCCCAACGTCTCAGAGTGCCCAAGCCATTTTACAGGTGAGATCTTGGCAAAGGTTATGGATGCCCTGCTACTTAACCACGAGGCAAAGACAGCTCCTTTTGTCAGATGAGATCATTCCAGCTGAACTGTCAGGTAGTGAAGTCAGAGACACCCAGGCTCATGCCACAGAGGAAACAGCGCTTTGGAAACTCCCATTTTTCAATCAAAGTTTGGGTCAGGCCATGGGAGTAGCTGAGCCTATGACAATTCCCTATCCTGCCGTATCATTAGCTCTAGAGGCTTGGAAAACTCTCCAATCCACTGACAGAACTGAGCTGTGTAGAATGTTGGGGGGTTTGTCCCTGGGCACTGACATCATGGGGGCAAGGGCAACCTATACGCACTAATCTATGTGGATGCCCCACCCAAGGTCAATGGAATCTGTCCCAGGCATCTGTACCTAGCTCTGGGTCTGGAACAGGTTATCAGAGGGACTGGCCACTCATGCCCCTGTACCAGCTTGTTGGCTCTGCCTTTAAAATTCAGGCCTTTCTTGGGGCTCATTTGTCCAGCTGGAGAGGTAAACGGGCAGTAGCTGGCAGCCAAGGATTCCCAAGCTTAAACAGGTCTGCTGGGCCTCGGCTAGTTTTACCTGGTTTTCACCAGGGTTTGGTGTCTGGCCTCCATGCTTGTTAAACACATCTGGATGCTTCAGCCGTTCCAGCCAAGCCAGCCTACCCTTCTACCTGCCTCCTCAGTCTGTCACAGACCACCCCTCATGCCTGAGATGCTCCCCTGGCCTTGCAACCTCCTCCTGGAACACCCCCAGGCTCAGCTCAGGCTCTGCTGAAGCCAGAGGCCTCCCCTGCTCCCCCAGCCCAGACCAGAGTTTGTATTGACTTCCCTGTTTTCCTCAGTGCAATGGAAGCTCCCTGAGGACAGGGCTGCCTGCTTCTCTGGGGCCTTTGTACCCTTCAGAGCCCAGCAAGGAGCCATAAGCACTTCATTAGGGGGCTGAGTCTGCCCTGCCCAAGCCCACTTGTGCATCGGTTGGGTTGGAGGCATGGGTGGGCACCCAGGAAATGCCAGCCGCTGCTCCGACTCCCAGTCTCAGCTCTTTCTTTGGTCTGATGGGGAGAGCCGTTCTTCAGTCCTGGCTCTGAAGGAGCCCGAGCCCCACCCGAAGCACCAGACGTACCTTCGGACCCTCAGGCCCCGCCATGCCCTTCTCCCCTGCGTTGCCCTTGCTCCCTTTCTTCCCCTCGTCTCCCTGGAAATAGGAGAATGAAAAGTGTAAAAAGTGACCAGTGACTTCCCCACTTCCTGTGGGGAAGGGGCTGGTTTTCACACGCCAGGCCTCTGCCCCAAGGCTTTCGCCCTCCAGTCACCCTCCACCCAGTTGTCAAAGTGACCCTGTGCACAGAGCACTGGGCCTGGAGGCAGGAAGACCTGGATTCAAGTCCAGCCCCAGATACTTTCCAGCCACATGACCCTAGGCAAGTCACTAAACCCTGCTTGCCTCAGTTTTTCATCTGTACAATGAGCTGGAGAAGGAAATGTCTAAAACCATTCCAGTGTCTCTGCCAAGACAACCCCAAATGGGGACATGGAGAGTCATTCACAACTCCACAGCAGTGACCAAATGACCTCCCTCATCAGTCAGGTCCAATGAGTCTTTCTCCTCTCCAGGATCACATACCACATACATAAGCACCTGACACTCAAGGCCCTTCACTGCCTCTCTGCAACCTTTCCAGCCTTTCCAGCCTTTCTACCCTTACAAGAGAAAAACAGAACAGAGAAAGGTAAAGAGAGACGGAGAAATAGGGAGAGAGACAGTAGAGATGGACGAACAGATGGACGGACAGACAGCTGGCTGGATGGACGGACGGACAGATGGATGGATGGACACATGGATAGACAGACACATGGATGGATGGATGGATGGATGGATGGATGGATGGATGGACACATGGATAGACAGACACATGGATGGATGGATGGATGGATGGATGGATGGACACATGGATAGACAGACACATGGATGGATGGATGGATGGATGGATGGATGGATGGATGGATGGACGGACGGACAGACACATGGATGGATAGATGGGTAGACAGGTGGATGGACAGATGGATGGGGCCCAGACCAGAGCAGGATCAGGAGAGGGGGCTGCATTGCTCTAAGGACTTAGGCAGGACTTTCAACAATCCCCAGTCGTTCCCTGAGCCCGAGGCCTGTCTTCTTTACACTGCTCCCCTCCAGGGATGCTCAGTGCTGGTCAGCCCCTGAAGGACTGAAGGGCAGGTGAGCCTTGGACCAGCTGAAGGGTGATATCCAGAGGGCATGGGAAAGTGTGGCCTGTTATCTATGAAGACTTAAAACTGTAATAGGGCAAGATGTCAGCAGGAAAGGTCACCCAGAGATTTTGTGAGGCTGAGACCATCCTGGCAGACATCTCTCCAGCACATTGGGAGGATTCCTGAGAGAACATGGACAAAGGCCAGGGAAGGCAGGGCCAGGGGGAGAGAGGGGGTGTGTGTGGGGTCAGGGCAGGGGAGGCGATCTGCACCAGTGAAGAGAAGGGAAGCAGAAGAGGTGATTGTGGCTCTTTATGACTCCTCCTTCCTCATCACTCCCTGTAGCCAACAAGAGGACCGCTCAGATTAGCCCTGAGCAACACACATTCCCCTAGTGGCCAGAAGCCAGCCCGTGGATACCTTTGGGCCAGGCTGTCCTTTGCCAGGGGCTCCTTCTGGGCCTCTTGCCCCTGGAAGTCCAGCTTCCCCCTAGAAGTAAAGACACTGGTCTTAGGGGCTGGCTCTGCTGACCAGGGGCCCCATCACCAGCCCCTACTGATGACTGGCCTGGGCCAAGCCTTCACTCTGGGACTGAGCAGAATTTTGGAAAGTTCACAAATCTGGCCAAAGTAAAGTAACCAGTGGCCGAGGACCAGACAGGGTCAGAAGATCCCAAACATCAGAGGAAGCTGTGCTGTGACCAAGGAAATGAGGACTAAGAAATCCTGAGCTTAACTAGGGATAGCCTGGTCCTGGCCAGTTCTTCCTTCCACCTGTTTACCCCTCCTCCTTTCCCCCCACTACACTTCTCCTCCTTCCTTTCCTTCCTTCCTCCCCTCCCCTCCTCTCCCTCTCCTCCTCTCCCCTCCCCTCTCCTCTCCCCTCCCCTCCTCTTCTCTTCCCTCCTCTACTTTCTCCTCCTCTCCCCTCCCCTCCCTTTCCCTCTCTTTCTCTCCCCTTCTCTCCCTCTCCTCCCCTCCTCTC
>CM053597.1:1368199-1408993 GCA_028646575.1 Pseudocheirus occidentalis
TTCTTTCTTTCTTTTTCTTTCTCTTTATCTTTTTCTCTCTGTCTTGTTTTCTCTCTCACTCTGGCTCTCCCACATTTAACAGAAATTCTGCACTCCCCAATCAATGTGAACATATCTCTGCCCCCACAGAGTATGGACATGAGTGTTGGCACCTCATTTAGAAAGCACAGACAACTGGGGACTGGTGCCCAGTGACAGGGAGTTGCCTCTGAGATCACTGGTTGCCAGGTACTTAAGGGGTCGGGGCTCTCCATGTTCTGTGCTCCTGAGAGAGCAGACTGGTTTAGCCCTTCCTGGACTCCTTGTCATTCCTCTTATTCTGGGGACAGCCCAGTGCCCTGTGTGAGGTGGCCAGTGCCTTGATATAGCTCCTGCCCCCAGGTGCTCATTGGCAATGACTGCCTTAGGGCTGAAGTGACCCAGGATTGCAGGGATTCTCTCCGCCCCTCCCTGCCCCCCCCGGCCTCCTCCACAAGCCAGAAGAGAGATCCCAAGAGTAGATTTGCTGGGCAGGACATGGCAGCAGCCCTGGGGACAGAGGTTTCCTGCTGCTTCACATGACAGAAGCAGCAATGTACAGGGCAAGATGGGACGCATGGTCCACCTTCCTCAACCCCAGCCCCATGTCTTTGTCGGGCCTGGCCGAGTGTTTTGACATCCAGGGCAGCACATTTCCAGAATCTAGCCTCAGGAGGGGCCTTCAAAGGAAGGGAATTTCTCCCGTGTTCTCTACTGAACTTGTCAAGAAAGATCACTCCTACCTGGTCACCTTGAGTCCCGAGTCCAGGTGCACCCCTTGGTCCTTGAGGCCCCACAGGTCCCAAATCCCCCTGTAGGGAAAGGAAGACAATCTGTGTGTCAAAATAAAGTAACCGAGGCTGTCCATTGTACAGTCTGAGAACGTATGCTCACCACCCTGAGAGCCAAGTGCTCCAATCTCCCTCCGAGCTCCTAACACCACACGAGGTGACAGATGGGAAGTGACTTATCCAAGGGTACGCAGCTAGGAAAGATCTGAGCTGGCATCAGAACCTGCATCTTCTGCACTGGAGACATCATGACATGGAGAGAGAACAGTGCCTGATCGTGGAGCCCAAAGACTGGGGCTTAGGGCCCAGCTCTTCTCCCTACTGCCTGGGCCAGATCACAGCAATGTTGGGACAACGTTTTAGTTTTACTTACTGACCTCTTGGGTAATGGGTACATCATCAGTCTCCCTAAACCAAAACCAAAATAATGTCCTCCTTCTAGAAAGGAAGAGCTGATGGACAAAATTACACAAATTGGCATACATGAAAATGAGGCAGCTACTTCCTTCATCACCAGCCCCCTGCTCCCTATTACACAGAGAACAATGGGCACGGTTGGATGACTTGGGGTCTGATTATGAATTGTTAGGGGTGCGAGGGTTCAGCAGCTACTTCTGGTTGAAGGCAGGATATTGGTTGGGGTTGGGGTGGGGGTGGGGGTGTTGGCAGAGGAATGCCCCAAACAGCTCAGACTCCTCTACTTTACTTTTCACTGTGATCTGCACAACCATTTTGGGCTCCCCTGGTCCTGAGTTGCTGATTTGTCTCACCACCCCAGCTCTTCCCTGGAACAACAGCCCCAGGTACAAATCAGCCTTGAAGGAAGTCAGACACCAAGCCTGTTCAGCCAAGAGCCTGATTTTAGATGGTCCCAGGTGGCTGCCTAGTGAGAACCCCAGGGCCCAGCTCCCCTTGGGGTGGGGGCGAGGTTCCTCCCCAGCTGGAGGCTGTGACTGGCTCCTTCTGGCCCTAAAGGTGGTTCTAGGTGGTTCAAGTTGTGGGAGTCTGACAACCCCGTGAGTGGGGCATCGTTGGAGCCAACATGGGTATGCATAGCTAGTGGCCTTTCTAGTTTAACTAGAAATCATTCTGGGCACCAGTTCCTCCCTTGTCTTATAACTGGCATGTGCATTTCCAATAATGTGACACCGTCAATTTACTTACTCACTCATCCATCCATTCATTCATTCATTCACTCATTCACTCACCCACCTACTCACCCATCCATCCATCCATCCATCCATCCATCCATCCATCCATTCATAGCAGCTTTCTCTGACCTGCAATCTGGGTAGGCACATACCTTGTCCCCTTTGATTGTCAGACCTTGGAGTCCTTGGGGGCCAATAGGCCCATCAGAACCTTTTGCACCCTGGAAACAACATGGCAGGTTGTGAATTCAGGCTGGGAGTTGGGAAACAGCTAAGAGTCACACCAAGTAAATGGCTGAAAAGGCATCAGGTCGACCCCCGGGGGGAAGCTGTCAAGGGCCTCCCACCCAGGGCTGGTTCATTGGTGCTGTCTGAGCAACTCCCATTTGTGAAGGCTGACCTGGAAATTACCTCATTGTCCCAGAGTGACCAACTGGGAACCAAGCGCCTGGTGCCCCTCGCCCAGTATCTGGGCTGGGCCCTGTCATGAGGCCTCACGTGGGATGTATTCGTGTTTGAACATATGGGTGTGTGTGTCTATGTGTCTGTGTGTGTGCCTATGTCTATGGACGTATGTGTGTGCATACATGTGTGGATAATGTGACTAATCCACTCCTTTTGCCGGTGAGGTCTTGTGTGCCTGAAGCCCCATCTGTGACCAGCTCGGGACTACATGGCTCAGAGAGACGTGAATCCTGATACATCTGTCCACTCGAGGTCAGAGAGCTCGGCATCCCCAAGGCTCTGACCCAGCCATGCCCTCCCTTCATGAGTGTTTGCATGAGATATCCTCCCCAGGCTGTGGCCCCCAGAACTGAGCACAGGGTTCCAGCTGAGGGGTGTCTGACCAGACCTGGGGCCAGAGAACCCTCCCCTCCCTGGCCCTGGGCTCAGGGCCCCTTGGGGCAGCCTCTGAGTGTCTTAAATAACATGGCTGCCAGGTTAGCCCCGCTAACTAAAGGCCCCAGATCTTCTTCAGCCACATCTCCCTCAGCAGAGCAAGGACTGTTGGGGGCAGGAAGGGGATGCTGTCCCCTGTATGTGACCCCTTCTCAGCCAGTCCTTCACCTTCTTCATTCCCTCCAGCCCCTTGTGAAGTCTTCCTGGGGACAGACACTGTGTCATATGGTTAAGTCTTCTCAATGGTGGAATTATCCCCCTGGCCCATGGCGACTCCAGAGTTCAGTGTCTCTGGTGTCCTAGCCCAGGCAGCCGGACTTTTCCCAAAAGCAGACCTCTCTTAGTCAAGCTGTCCCTGCAGCAGAACTGAGCCCACCCCCTTGTTGGCAGGGAGAGGCCCCTTCCAGCCACCACCTTCAGGATGATGGGATATTCTAGAAGTGTTTCTGACTTGGGACAGAAGAAACTAGGAAGTCTCCCTGAGCCCGGCCTGAAAACAAACAGGGCTCAGCTGGAGCCAACTGTCCTGACCACTCAGCTGACATAGGTGTGATAGGCAGGTACCCACAGTGTATCTGAAATGTTGGGGACCTGTGTTTTCATTTACTACTCAAGTGTGTCGAATGTTCAGTTTGGGTGTTACCTTGGGACCTGGAAGTCCTTCTCCAGGGACACCTCTCTCTCCTGGGGCTCCTTCAGGACCCCGGGGACCCTGGTTTCAGAGGCAGGAGGAAAAGAAAATAGGGAAGGAGAGAGACAGAGAGAGAGGGGGAGAGAGATAGAGATGAGCACACCTTTGGTATTCACTAGAGGGGCTTGTGATTTCTGGGGGCCCCTGCATTTGGGGTCTGGCTGTATCCCATCTGTAGAAACAGCAAATGGAGACAGCCTGTCATTTATCACCCTCTGTGGCCAGACTTCCTGGGAGCCTGTTCTAGTCCTGGGGGCCTCCACGGAGGCAGGGGCTGAGAACCTTGGGAAGTCTTCCCCAGGAGGCACAGCCAAATGTTCCTGCAAAGAGGGCTGAAACAATGGGGACTGTTCAACCTGGAGAGCCCTCAGATAACAGGGAGGACCTCAGGCAAGGGCCTTCAAGCTCAGAAGGCCCTTCAAAGCCACCTTCCTGCTCAATGGAAGCCTTTGCTATTACATGTTTCAGAGATGGGTGTATGCAGGTGAAACAGGTGGGTGATAAAGGAAGGGTATGGGGGCCCCCTGGGGAGGTGCAAAACAGAGGGACCCCACGGTTCCCAGGGAGAAGCCCAACACCAGTCCCCACCACAGGCAAGGGGAAAGCCACGCCTATCCGGGCCTTCCCAACACCCCCACTTGTCTGTCTGCATTCCAAGCCCCTGGTTTGGGGACCTTTCTTTTCTTCTCTGATAGTGAGCCTATAGGCCGTCCCAGGGCAGGGCAACCGGCCCCTTCCACAACACAGAGACCAAGAACGTCAGAGGAGCTGAGCCATGTGTCTGAGGACATCTGAAGTGATGGCATTAGGTCAGGAGCGGGGCCTGTCTCAGATGCCCCCACCCCTGTCCTGAAGCAGCAGCTCCAAGAGGGGCCTGGCCTCTGTCCTAGCCAGGGCCCAAAGCCGGCTCCCCCCTAGCAGTGGCAGAGCAGCTCAGCCCCCACCTACATGCTCGCAATTCCCCCTGCTCTGGCTCCCTCCTCCTCCTGGCCCCTCTCTCATTGTCCAAGTCCATTCTGCTCCAGCCCCTGCCAGCAGTACCCTGAGAGGGCTGATGCTCATCCCTTTCCTTCGGCTATGGCCCTAAGTCATGTGTATAGCTCAAGGTACTTACAGTTTGTCCTGGCTCACCAATCCCAATGGGTCCTGGAGCCCCAGGCCGGCCCTCCTGCCCTCTTTCTCCCTAACAAGAAGGGAGAATGTTGAGTTACTGCTGCCATTCTTGGTGGTGAAAAACCCCAAAGCATCTTCAGGGATCACAAAGAAAGGTGCCCTGGGGGATGCAGGTCAGCCAGGACCTGGCAGGTGCTCAGCCAAGTGAACAGAGGGATGGCCAGAACTGCTATTCTGAAGCTTCAAAACCAGGTACCCTACAGGATGGCCAGCTTTAGCCTCTTCTGCTCCAGGTCTGACCCAGTCCCTATAAGCCCTCTGCCAGGGCTCCAGTTCTTCTGAGTTCCCCCTTGTCTGCTGTGAAGCTCTGGGTGTGAGGGTATATTGGCACATGGGTGATCAGCTCAGTGGCACAGAGCCCCTCTCCCCATCTTTTATTGCCCTGCAGATGGGAAGGCTGGGAGCACTGTGTGCTGGGGTCATGGGCACCTCTGTCACTCCCACTGGCCTTATGGATGTAATTACATCCCAACCACTGGGGGAGATTAAGAAGGGCTTCCTCAGGTCACGTTCTTCATTCCCCCAGCCTAGCCCCGCACCTCTGAACAGGGTCGTGGTCTGGCTGAAGTTCCCACCAGGGCTCCGCATGGTGGGAATCCTTACCTTAAGGCCTTGCTGGCCAATACCAGGGGGACCAGGGGGACCATAAGGACCAGCAGGGCCTGGCTCACCCTAGAAGAAGAAAGTGCCACATTAGGCTAATTACTCTATTATCATATTAGGACAGTTTCCCAGGATTCTTTGGCTGAGAGGGTATGTCCATCCAAGGGCTCCACCCTCTAACTGCAGTCACCACAAATCTGGGCATGGACTGGCAACAAGACATGCCTCTGGGAGCTACAAACTCATGTCCAGTTTTGGGGAGATTGGGGTTCCAAAGAAAACATGAAGGTCCTAGGTAGACACACCCCCTTCCATCATCTGTGGGTCATGGAATTGAAATGCAATTTAAAAACTATTCCTTTGGAATCTGCTGTGTACAAGGCCTGAACTTAAGGCTGGGAACCATCGGCATGTTTTCATTTAGTGGTTATTGGCAATGCTTCTGGGCCAGTGCCTGCCCGGGATGGGAGCCCCAGCCTTGTCCAGGACTTTCACACTGACCAACAGAAGAAATATTAGGAGAGACCATGAAATTCAGAAAGAGGAAGGTATCTGTATAGGCTTATCAATGCCCCAGTCCAATGAAGGGCAGGGCAGGAAAGACTGTAGCTGGCCCTCTGCTGGGGTCCTGCTGCCTGTTGCTCCCACCCCTGGGTCAGGCCCTGGGGCAGAGTTCAGAAGCCCTCCCTCAATCAGTGACCCATTGGCTAGCTCCCTCTGCACAGGCAGAGCTAAGGGGGCAGGGGGAGGAGCCTCCCCCAGGCCCCAGGGCACAATACCCCCCAGGCAACCCTCCCTTCCTGGTCACTTTAGGCAGACTCCAGAAGCTGTCCAAGACCTGGCTCTGGGGCAGCTGCAGCTCCCCAGCTTGCCCGTTCAGTCACCTCCCTGAAGAACTGAATTCCCTTGCCTGACCTCCCTCTCCAGTGCTTGGTGACAGGGGACAGGGAGGCAGCCTGAGGGAGTCTTCTTCTCCTCCCCACCTCTGGGGGCCAAAGTCTAGGAGCTCAAGGGACATGGCTGAATTCTGAGCAGACTCTGCTAGGGTTGAAGCCTGAAGGCCATTGTGTCATGTTCTCCTGGGTACTGGCCGCTGGGGCAGGCTGTACAGTGTCCCAACGAGGTTCAAGACTTTTGATTCTCCCTGGGATCCAGGAAAGGTGAAAGGAGAAGTTGGTATGAAGTGGGCCCTTGAGCCAGGGTCTCTGCTCACATAATGAAGTGAGCGAAGTCAGCCCCAGAGCCAGTCCAGATCCCCAGTGCCAGCCAAGGAGGGTCAAGGCTCTGCTCCCAAGATCCTTTGTCTGGAGACTCAGAGAAAGCTGCCGGACCAAGCTTAGCATTGCTCAGCCCTGGACTGGACCAGGGACCCTCTCGAGAGAAGGCAGAGTGAGCCCACCCTGGAGGGACTCACTGGGTCCCGGTGAAATGAGAACGGCAGCTTGGGAGACCTGATAGGGTGGTGGGACAAGAGCTGGTCAATGGGGCCAAGATGACCCGGCTCAGGGTTGCCCTGCCTAGGCTTGGGGGCTCCCAGCTCCAGTGGCTCCACATACATGTGAGCGTGACAGCTGTGTCCTATCCCAGGCCCCCTCACTTAAACCCGCTTTTGGTCAGAGTGATAGTAAGTTTGTAAGGAGCCACCATAAAGGGGCAATCACAGAAAGGAGGACTGCAGAGGGGAACCCAGACATCACAAACACCCTGTCCCAAAGACCAAAGGAGCATTATGGACAAATTGTATCTTCTACGTAAATGGAAGCAGCCAGGGGGCACCAAGGAGTCAAGAAGAAAGATTTTCCAAGTTCCAATCCAGCCTCAGACACTTCCTAATTGGGTGACCCTGGGCAAGTCAGTTCACCCTGTTTGCCTCAGTTTCCTCATCTGTATAATGAGCTGGAGAAGGACACGGACAACCAGTCCAGGGTCTTTGCCAAGAAAACCCCGGATGGAGTTGTGACAAATTGGACACAACTGAAAGGCCCCCCAACAACCAAAGTTACAGCAAATTAACCAAAGTTCATGTCCCAGTGATCTGGGTGCAGATGCCACAGGGGCCGCTGTCAGGGCGCAAAGCATGGACATCTTGCCCAGTTCCCAGGGGAGATGACATCAGGAACTGGCCTGGACAGAGCAGGAGGGAGCTCCGACTGGACTCAGCTGTTGGCCACCTGGGGGCTGCTGTCAGGGTGCACAATGTGGAAATCCCAGCCCGTGCAGACCCCCCACCCCAAAGGGGAGATAACATTGGGCTGAGCCAGCTACATTTGTGAGCAAGCCCCAGGGTGGCACAGGCAGGGAACCCCAGCTGAACTTGACCTATCAGCTGCTCCTTGTGCCCTTGCTTTGTTAACTAGACACCTTGTCACCCCTAAGAGGCACATGCACACACCCACACACACATGCATGCATGCATGCACATGCACATGCACACACATGTGCACACCCAGAGGGCAGCCCTCTCGTGCACATCAGGTCACGCTTAGCGTCCTATCAGCCCACGGTCCACAGACCCAACATCTGAAAGCCCTGGAGAACTACAGTTTGGAGGAACCCTTTGAAAAGAGAAGGCCTTGTCTGCAACATGACTCATCCACTTCTGCATTACTGTTTGCAAGTCTTCATGTTCACATCCAGGTTTTTCCTCATGAAGAATGGGTCAGAGATGAGGCTGTCTGTCCTTCAGCACCTCACTGCCTCTTGAATGCTCAGGCTGAAAAACTGGTTAGATGCCAGCTGGTGGCTCCTTCTATGCACCCACGGAAAATGCTGTCAGTGCCCAGGTTTCCCCAGGGCTGGGATCCTGCTTCTGATGCTGGCTGTGTGAGCTTGAGCAAACCACTTAGTCTGTCCAGAAGCCTCGGTCCAGGGCTCATCGTGTGCCAAGCACTTCCTTCTTATAGTGATGCAGGCACAGGATTGGAGGTTCCGAGGCTCCTTGTGCCACGCAGTCCAAATGTGAGACTGTTTTAAACAGCGGTCTGTCTCATCAGAAGCAAAGCCATATGCAGGCCATATGCAGGAATTTGGCCTGGATCAGGGCAGCTCTGTTCCCCAGAAACAGCAGCTTGAACCTTCCTAAACTTCCCTAACCTTGAGAGACTGTGCTCCTGAACGACGCCTGGGACGAGCTAACCTTGCTTCACTCTGGGAAGACGGAGCCTCCACTCCTTCCTGCCCATGACAGCTTCACGCCCGCCATGCTTGCGCAACTCACAGCTTCCGCAAAGGACAGAATGACCATTTGTCTAGCACACTGGAAAGCAGGAGGGTCACTGCCCCGTCGCTTGCATTTGGTGGGGAGTGTCCAGGATGTAACGTGTGAAATGAGTGGCCTGAAAGGCACGTTGAATAATTCCATAATCAAAGTACTTAAGGAGAAGAGCCCTCACCAGGCCCGTGAGGTCATGGGAGCCTTATGGAATGGGAATGAGAAACTGGGGACATTTTTCTATTTGGCTGAATGTCTCTTTCTAAGTGTCCCTGGGAAATCTGTAGGCCTTCAGGGGGAGGGGTAGATGAAGGGAAGGATGTGAAATAAAGGGTCATTATAAAGTGCTTGGCATTTTTGGCACCACATACGCTTGTGCGTGTGAGTGTTACTGTTTAAAAACTAGGCTTGCCCCAAAAAAGTCAAACTCACAGCCCAAAATACTGTTTAGAAGGAATGTTAATGGTCGAAGAAGGGAAATGTCACTGCTGGAGGTTGGGGAAGGGAAGCCTGCTGACAGTCTGTTGGGAGAGCTGGGGCTCAGTCCGGTCATTGCAGAGAACAACTTGGAACGACAGATTCCTGACCCGCTCGCCCCAGCCTCCCACGCTTGTCAGATCTCCTTGGAGCCTCAGCAGGTATGGAGAGAAGGATGGCCATGTGGGGAGGGGAGGTGGGCCTGGGACAGTGGTGCAGACCAGACTGGCCTGGCACAGCAAGCATCTAATCAGTGCTGGTTCACTGGCTCCTCCTAGCACAAGCTCCATTCCACTTGGCTAAGACCGCGGAGACCCCCGTGTTGCCTCCAGGAGAGGCTGCCCATCACACAAGCCCCTTCACCCAGAGCATCTCTCCAAAGAGAGACTTTTCAGGTTTCCTGATGTGGGACAACATTTGAAGTCTTAGAGTAGCTTTGGAATGTTTTCTTTGTGGCTGTAGCTGCCGCCCGGCTAGTCCCCACAGGGCTGGTGGCTCAGGGTAGTGGGGATGATACTGGCCTCTGACAAGAAGTCCTTCGCTGAATTTGGCTCGGATCTTCAATGCAGACCATGAGCTCTTCTTCAAACCCATGACTCAGAGGGGGAAGCACAAATCTGCGTGCAGACACATGCCCCGGGCATCTGGGGTGGACACTCTGTTCCCTTGCCTTCCTTTATTGCCCAAAGTGATTCCAGGTGATGACCATACTTGGCCAAAGCTTCTCGATTGCTCTCTTAGCTTTCCAGGAGCTGAGCTAAGTCACAGGGCTGAATTCGAGGTTCTCTGACAGAGGGGCTGAGGGAGGACTTGGATCTGGGCTAGGGAGGAGGGTGATGCACTTAGAATAAAGATGGGAAGGAAGCAGAAGAAGCGAAGTGACATGTGGAAAAGCACCTCCAGAAAGGCCAAGAGGCCCACATCTTTCTGTGTGCTGTGGTCATGGTGTGGATATTGCTCTGGGTGTCTTAGCTGGGCTGGGAGCTCCCCTGCACCATCTGACCCAGCCCTCCATGCTCAGGGCAATGGAGGCCCAGGCCCACTCACACCAAGCTGGCCCTTGGGGAAGGCGGGACCAGCTGCACTTGGAGCAGAAAATGGGGCCTGTAGAGTCCTTCTTATTTACAACGGGAAGAGGCGCAAACGTTGACAAAGCACCGTAAGGGTTCTAGCATACTGTGCAAGCATCCAGAGACAATCTGCTGGAGTGGAGGCCAAGCGCTTGGCCAGGACACAGAAGGAGCTGGTTCACAATCCCATCCATGACTTGGGCAAGCTGTATGGCCCTGGGTAGGTCACTGAACCTTGAAGACAAAGGGCTTCCAGTGCTGCTGGAGGGAGGTTCCTCCCTCCCTTAGATCCTCCAGGGGCAGAAGTGGTATGGAAGACAATGCATCCCATGACCTCATTTGACCCTTACAACAGGCAGGTGACGGAGTGTCCCTGTTTTATAGGTGAGGACACTGAGGTTCCAGGAGGGGATGTGACTTGTCCAAGGCCACGTGGCTAGTAAATATTGGGGCAAGATTCAAGCTCAGTCGTCTCCTGACTTAGAGCCTCAGTCTCATTTCCAAGGCCATCCAGTTTTCCATGACCTACGTGGGATCATGGACTTGGTCAATTTAAACTGGAATGAAGGAGGAAGGCGCACACCTTCTCAATGTGAGATCCAGCCACAAAACATCTCTTAAGGCAGTCTGCACTCCATGGGTGTCCATGCTGAGCCTCAGGAAACCTGCAGTGGTCACCTCCAGCCCAGGGGCCAGTGCCCCCTGGGACTCATCTTCTTCTTCCCCATGATAACCACAGGTTAAACATATCAGCACCAACCCTTGACCCATGACACAGAAACTCTCTCCCACACCACAATTCCTCTTTCTACACCAGAACTGGGTCCTGGGCCACTCATATCCAATCCCAGCTAAGGCACCCATAGCCACACCTTCACAGGTACCACGAAAACTGCATTCGGGACAACCCTGGGGGACAGAAGGCACTCCTCGGGTGTGATCTCACAAGTGTGGAGACAGCTGGCTTGTGGAAGAAGGCGCCAGCATTCTGGGTGTAGCCCCTGCAGAAGGACAGGGCTAGGGGCTCACGGGCTGGACACACGCAGGTGGTCTGGGAGCGCTAGGCTCTGAAGGAGACCCCACATCAGAGAGGCAGCCATCCAATCCCAACATCTTCCGCTCTCCAAACTCCAGGGGCCTTCCCTGCCCACACATTCTTCAGGAGCCCCCTAGGGGGGAATCCCATTCATCAGGGAAGCCGGGCCCTGTTAAAAGGAACATCCACATTTGGTTTCTCAGGCAACCAGAACCATTTGGGGCCAAATGAGAGTCGTTCCACATGTGGAAAATATTTCTGATAGAAAAGACTCGGAAATATGGGACAGGGTCACATTTTCCCAGACTTGACTCATGTTCCTTTTTGGCCACCTTTCATGCAAAACACTGGAGAAAGCCCCAGCCCAGAGCAGGCCAGAGAAAAGCAGCTGTGCCTCCTGAAAGGGCCATTCATGACTCCAAAGAAAGGACGAGGCACCATCTCCCCCCACCCACGTTGCTCCAAGGCCGATTCAGGCTTCACAGATGTGGCCGGGTTTGGACCATGGGGTCCCAGGGTCAGGAAGGCCCTGGGGAGCCCTCTTCTCTCCATTGCAAAGCAAAGGAAGACTCTTATTTTCTTAGGTGTTCAGGCAGATGATGCAGCCAGAGCAGAATGCACCTTCCCAGAAAAGGCGTCAAAGCCAGAGGCCAGGGACCAGAGGACGGTGACTGTATACAGAAGATGCTGTGAATTCTCTGTGCACAAGGGATGGCAGGTGGAAGACAGAACACCACAGGCCTCTGGGGAAGTCCCGGACTCATCCCCTTACTTGCAGAGGTTGTCCCTATCTCTGTCCTTCCAGGTCTGAAGCCTCAGTGTCCTTGTGCTTCCCTGCCCCAGCCCCCAACGGACAGGTTCTGTCATCCCTTTTTACCTCCACCCCCCTCCCTTACCCCCCTTCAGGCCCTCCTCGCACCAGCACCCCAACATGTTTCACTGTCTCCATCTCTCTCCCCTCTTTTCCTTCGGCACCCAGCTGTCAAAGGCATTTCCTAAAGCTCAGCTTTGATGGTCACTGGCTAACCGCTTCTCACCCGGGCCTGGGAAACCTTTCACAGAGGGGTTTCAGCCAAGCAGATCAGACATTTTCTAGGTCTCCCCTTCACACACGCTCAGTCCCACTCTCCTGCCCTCAAGCCCACGAATCTATCTCCCCCCGTGTGCCTAAGCAGGGGCCATCCATCAGCCTCTTAAAGTCCTTCTCAGCCGTCAGGCCACCTTCACTTCTTTCATACGTGATCTGGCATGGCTGTGTCCAGGTAAGTGGGTTCTAACGCCCTCCTCTCCTTCTCCCCCTGCCCCAGGAGGATGGAAGTTTCTTAAGGACTGTTGATGATTCCATCTATTCAGAAGATTCCTGGCTCTATTTGTCAGGCCCTCACCATCTGCCCGCTGGGTACCTCGGAGTGGATTCCCAAAGAGGACATCTTGAGGCCAACATCTCCCAAACAGAAACTCATTCTATCCCCCTCCTATCATTCTATCCCCCTCCCCAACTTCCCATCTTCCTAACTTCCCCATTACTGCCAAGGGCGCCATCAGCCTCTGAGTCACACCTGAACAGTTCCAAGGGAGCAGAGGTCCCCCTGGGAGCCCCACTCCTTGTTACAAAGCAATTTGTCCAGTGGGAGGCTGTGTGACCAGGGACAGAAGGAAGTAGGGGGAAGGGAACAGGGAAATGAAGCGGTATGTGAGTGAGTGCTTGCATACACAGCCCCCAAGGCTTGGGCCTAGGATGTGTGGGACCTCCCCCACCCCAAGGGCAGGGCACTGAGTTGCCACGTGCTCACACATGTCCAGTCTTCTTCAGTGTTTCAAGGACCCCAACTCACACTCAAGTATCTCAAAGGTTAACATTACCTTGTTGCCTTGAAAGCCTTTTGGCCCTGGTTCACCTGATGGTCCTCTCATACCCTGCCCAACAGGAAAACCAAGAGTGAGTTGGGTCCTACAGGACAAGAAGGTCACACCAGACCATAGCTCAGAGGCAAACTTTGACTGTGCGCTGCTAAAGGTCCTCTCTCAGGGCCGGGAGGCGGCTCTGAGCTGGCAGAGTCAGGAAGTTGCCAATGAGGCCTTTCTGGGCCTTTACTGGGCTCTCTCCTGGGGGCTGGGGGCTCCTGGAATGCTAGCCCAAGAGCCAGTAGAGCTTCCCAGGGATGCTGAGCCAGGACACAGCCAGGGAAGGACATACTCTTCTCAAGGGAATGACTGCACAGGGTGAGAGGCCCAATAGACAGCTTCTGTCCTCCATCAGATGATGCAGCCAAAGGCAGGTCATCTCCATCTCCCTCCCTGAAATGGCTATTTCTCCCAGGGCAGAGCTGGAGGGAGGACCCAGGGCTCAGCTCTGCCCCAATCTGTTATCTGATTTCAATCTCTTACCTGAGGTCCCCGGGGGCCCTTAGGTCCATAGAGGCCAGGGAGTCCCTAGAGAATAAGAAGAGACCACAAGTTCAGGGGACAGTGTGCCTGAGGCCTGATGTCGGGGCAGTTTAGAGCCAGCACTGGTGTGAGGGCTGGTGGCCAGAGCAGAGGGGCCCCTTGGTCATGGGAGAGCTCTGCTGTTTGGGAGCCAGTCTGCTTTTTCAATTGAGTTGAGTTCACCAACCATGGTGCTAACAGTTGCTGAGGGAGGTGTTTCTTCCTTTTCTGCTCAAACTGGACACTTAGCTGCCACTGTGTGCAGAGCAGCTTGAGGACAGGAGGGAAGAGGATTGGCATTTATTAAGCACTTCCTGCGTCCCAGGCATTGGGCTGAGGCCTTCACAAATGCTCTCATGTCCTCCTCCCCACAATGTTGTGAGCTACCCCCGTTGTACAGATGAGAAGCCCTTATTAAGCTCCCCCTGCCTGCCAGGCACCAGTTCAGAGCTGTCCCTCCTGTCCCACACTGGGGGTTTGCTCCTCCTTCTGGAGAGCTCTCTGGCTGTCCCTCTGACCCAGGAAATGTCTTCACTGACGGTGCTGCCCCTGATTGTCTTCATCCCAAAGTCAGGGATGGCCAGGCTCTCCCTGCCACATCACCAACTTTATGTAGTCCCCAGCCAAGCCTCGGTGCCCACTGGTGCCAGTTTAGCCTCTCTGCCCTCTTGCCAAGGCCTCCTCCATCACCCGAGCCTTGGCTCCAGCCCAACTTGGTGGAAGCCAGAACTCAACTTGGTCAGGATGGTGATGATAGTCTTTGTGTAGCACTTTAAGGTTTACTCATCTGACCACCTTCAAAGGACAGAGGCCATTGGCCCCCTGACCGCCTACTTTGTAGGAGCCCCCTAGAGAGCCAGCAGCGGGGCCCACAGGCTGCCGCTTCATCTTCCTCAGTTCTGATGGCCTCCTCTGGCCCTAGGCAGGGAGGGGAGCCCAGATTTCCCCATAGATGGCTGCCGGTATGGGGATCCCCCGTCCAAGTGTCCCAATATTGTTACTTACTTTGGCGCCCTTTATCCCGGGGGCACCACATTCTCCTCGTTCACCCTGGAGGAACATGAAAGGTATAACATTGATCTTGGCTTGGCCTTGGCACCTTCCTAAGCTGTGCTGCATTAGCCTCCTCCCCAGCATGGGGATCCCCACCTTCCCCCACCTGGCCCTAATAGAGATACAGATCATACTAAGAGGTACAGGTCACCCACCCACAGCTCAGGGAGATGAGACAGACAGAGTCAAGGGCTAGGAGAGCTAACAGCCTCTTCCTGTCCCAGAACAGAGTGAGTGAATTTGGAATTGGCTTAATGACCATCCCCAAAGGCCCTGGGGCTCTGTCTCAGCCTTCTTGGTCCTCCTTAATGGCTTTGTGAAAGCAGAGATAACCCGGCCTGGCCCACAGTGGAATTTGTGAGTGGAACATTAACCTACTGGGGCTGGAAGCCAGGACAAGGATGCCAGAGAGTGGCTGATTGACTCAAAGACAAACAGAATGAAAGTAGAAGCCTGAGGTGGGAACCTGAGTCTGGATTCAAAGGATGATCCCAACAGCCTCAAGCCAGAGCCACATCTAAGAGACCAAAGTGAACAGGAGACATAGATTTTGGGCTGAAGGCAACCTTCAAGGTACATCCTTGAGTTCAGAGCCTGCATGTCCCTGGACAAGTCACTTGACCTCTTTAAGACTCAGCTTTCTCATCTGCACAATAGGGATAATAGGGCCAACCTCCCAGGATTCTGGTAGGCTCAGATGAAATATTTACCAGTCAATAACTATTTATTAAGCACCTACTGTGTGCCAAGCCCTACATCAAGTGCTGTAAATGCCATCTTGTTGCTGCTGCTGTTTTGTAGACAAGGAGTCTGAGGCTCAGAGCAATGAAGGGAGCTGCCCCAGCATCTCTCTTTGGCTGGTGGTAAAGGAAGGGGGCATATGTGGACCCTGGGGGGCAGGCTGAGTGACCAGAAGGGGCCTGCTCTGCCACCCAGAGAGATCAAAGGGAAGGGGAAAGGACGTATTTGTACACGAATATTTATAGAGGCTCTCCTTGTGATGGCAAAGTGAAGTGATGCCCACCAAGCAGGGAATGGCAGAACATGTCACTATAATGGAATATTACTGTGTTGTAAGAAATGATGAGGGAAATGCTCTCAGAAAAACCTGCAAAGACTCCCACAAACTGATGCGTGGTGAAGTGAGCAAAACCAGGAGAACATTGTATCCAGTGATAGCAACATTGTAACAATGATCAGCTATGAAAACCTCAGCTACTCTGATGGAGACAGTGACCCAAGACAATTGCTGAGGACCCATCTCCAGAGAGATGAACCCTGAGGGAAGACGGAACCAGATTTTTTCACTTACTTTCTCGCCTTTGTGTTTGTTTTTGCAACATGGCTAATATGGAAATGTATTACATGACTTTACATGTGTAAGTGATAGCACACTGCTGGCCTTCTCAATGGGTGGGGAAGGAGCTGGAGGGAGGGAAAGAATTTGTACCTCAAAAATGTTTAAAAATGAATGTTAAAAATCAATGACACTTCAAAAAGGAAAGAAGGGAACTGTCCCAAGCACGAGAATGTGCCAGTTCTGCCCAGGCCAGAGGCGGCCCTCTGTACTGTTCTCCTGAATGCTGGATTCAGATGGAAAATATCTATCGGAAGAAAGGGCCCCAAAACAAGCAATGGGATCATGGGGAATGGGAGCCAAATGAGTCAGTCTCCAAAGTGGGCAGCACAAAAAGAGCAGGGCCCAAAGGGACTCATAAATCGTTGGCCCAGAATGCACATTCCACTTGGCCCAGCAGATCCAGAAACTCCGGCGCCCCTGAAGAGCAGCTTTTGTGTTAAAAGCTAATTTTGTGAAGGAAAAGATTGTCCTCATGTCTTTTTTTACTGTCAGAGAAGGGCTCCTCCTCTTTGGGATGCCATCCATCTTGGTGGAATGTCCATGGTTATGGAGGGTCAGCAGAAAGGCAGCGGACTGGGATACAGAGGACCCCCCTAAAGTCCCAGATCTGTCACTTGCTATATGAGTGACCCTGGGCAAGTCACTTGACTGTTGTGTGCCTCAGTGTCTCTCTCTGTAAAATGAATGTGTTGGACCAGATGGCCTCCAGGATCCCAGCCTACTCTCTACCTAGGATCCCACAGCTTTCCCTGGGTGGCTTATGATCACTTTTCTTCCTGCATGCCAAGTTTATTGATCACATTAACATTTTACCTTGTCCCCTTTGTACCCAGGATCTCCCTGAGGAAGAAAGAAAAAAGGGATAGTGTAAGTGAAAGCCAACACCAATCTCCTTCCAAGCCTGTGTTTGTTAAAATGAACCAACAAGTTGCCTTATGGGACAGCGACCAGGTACCTGACATGAGAGTCCAAGGAGAATAAGGAGGGACTTTCCACCTCCCCTCCTTGCATTTCCACCTCATCCCCAGGCCTTGAATCCCCAGATCACTGGATGGAATGCCCTTTGGCCTCAGGAGCCTCCCAACCCCCAAGACAGCATTGGCGCAGTGCATGCTGGGACTTACCTCTGGGCCTTTCTCTCCTGGCTCTCCTTTCTGGGCATCACCCTGTCACATAAAAAGCAGCCTGGGTCAGAGGTGATGATTCAAAACGCCTGCCTCCATCTCACCCCTCTTCTCCAGCAAAACAAGCTTCAGTCCCCACAGGGGACCCAGTCACCCTGCTGCCCACAAAGGGCAGGAGCCTTCTGCTTAAGAGCAGCCTTGACCTCTTGAGAAGAGCCATTCAAGTAACACTGGACAGTCACAGCCCAGGTAAAGGCTTTGGTCCTGGATGGCCTAGAGCCCCGTCACTCCTACGTGGTGTCAGGCACTTCCTGGCTTCCTATAGCTATCTGTGCAGATGGCTACACGCAGGCATGGTACCATGAGGGAAGGAGTCAATTCACATCTCTGTGACACTAAGTGACCTGGGCCCGTGGGCACACCCACACATGTGTACATGTGTACATACATGTGCATGCCTGAAGGAATGCACATCCTGCCCATCTTCCCAGTCTCTCCCAAAAGAAGAGGAAACCCTGAGTGTTTCAAATATGCTGCATAAGGCAGGAGTCCACACCAAAAGCTCTTGGAAAAACGAAGTCCTGGTTCTCTCTCAGTGGGCAGAAGGAGAGTTTGGAGTAAGTAGCCTTAGCCGGCAGCGGATGGCTGTGCTGTATGCCACCTTCCTGGCTCCTGTGAAAGGCCTCTAAGGATGGGAGGGTCTCCCACTGCTGGGGAGCCGGCCCTTCCTCAGCAGAGCCAGGAAGCCAGTGCCTGGGGCACTCAGGAGAGACCAAGCTGGACTGGGTGGGGAGCAGGTGCCAGGGCTCTCCCAAAAGGCAGCCTAGTTTTGGCAGCTCCAAGAGAATGTGGGCTTTTTCTATCCTGGGCTTTTGTGCTTAAAAAAAACTGAAAGAGAAGAAGGTAGAGGGGGAGGAGAAGACAAAATTTGAAGGGAAGACTCACTGGCTGGCCTTTTGGTCCACGGTCACCTTTGCTCCCTGGATAGCCATGGGTGCCCTGTGAGGGGAAGAAATGAATCATGAACAGGGGTGCTCCCCTTGCCTGGCTGGGTACAGGACTAATTATCACCCGGAGCCAGAAGGAGTTTGGGGCCTGTTTGTCCAATAGCCTGCCTGAAGGAGGTAGGGCCCCCCAGAGGGCAAGAGACCCCCAACTGAGCAGCAAGATGCTCTCCTGGGGTCAGAAAAAATGCCTCTTCCCTCTGGACTCAGGCTTTGCTCAGCTGAGCATTCAGCAAACCTGAAACCAAAAGCACAACAATGTGACTCCCTGGAAAGGGAGGCTGGTGGGCATAGCAGGGAGGGAGGGGACCAGAGCGCAGGGTTGTCCCAGCCTCGACTCCCTCCCCTCAGTCACACCTAATGAGGGAAGCAAGCTCTTGAGGGTCTGTCCTCCCTCCCCAGTGCTCCTACTGCCCCCCCCCAAGTCCTGGGTCCTCTGCTCACCGATCCAAGGGGGACCCTTAGGAATAAACTGGATCAACCCTGTCATTTTACAGAAATGAGTACCTAGGCTCACAAAAGGGAAAGGACCTGCCCAAGGTCACCCATGATTGTGGTCAGTGGCAGAGCCAGAATCCAAACTCAGGTCCTCCAATTTCAAACCACCAGCACCCCTGCCCCACCACAGACTCTCTGGTCAAGAAGGCCAGGATATTCCTGCACAACACCTTCCTCTTTGGCTTGGGTCTGACTAAAGAAGAAAAAGTTTGCCTTGTTTTAAAGCTCCAGCAGGGGCCGAGGAGAAGGGGGGGAGTAGGATGGGGGGTGTCTAAGGTGTTGACGCCAGCTGAATTAGCCTGGTTTGTGATTCTCTTCCACCACAGTGAGGCTGGGGAAGCCCTCAGCCCTTGGGGGATGTGGCACCCCTTTTCCCCATTTCTGCCCCGAGTTCAGTTCTGTGCAAATGCACCAAGTTCTTTCGTGCAGGCTGGGGACCTTTCCTGAGAGGAGTCTCGCAGCCTCCTCTGCCACTGAGAAGCCTGATCTGGGTGGCATCCCTGGTGTTCCATCATTTCCAAGCTGCCCCCAAGGCCAACACAGGGATACTCACTGGAGGTCCTGGCTCCCCGGGATCCCCCTTCTCACATTTGCAGGCTTTCTGGACGCACTGAAACACAGAAGGACCTCACTGAAAGGCCGAGAGACTGGCTGGGGGTCTGCAGAGCAGCTGCAGTGGCCTGGGACACCTCATGTGTATGTGTGTGCATGTGTATGAGAGTATGTATGTGTGAATGTGTGCATGTGTGAGTATGTGTGCACGTGTGTGAGAGTGTGCATGTGTATGAGTGTACATGTGTGTGTATGTGAGAGTGGGTGTGCATTGTGCATGGGTGAGAGGGTGTGCATGTGTGTGAGTATGCATGTCTGTGAGAGTATGTACATATGTGTGAGAGTGTGTGAGTTTGTGTGCATGTGTGTGGGTATGTGTGCACTGTGTGTGCACATGTGTGAGTGCATGTGTGTGAGTATGCATGTGCATGTATGTGAGAGTGGGTGTGCATTGTGCATGTGTGAGTATGTGCGTGTGTGTGAGAGTGTGCCTGTGTGTGAGAGTATGTGTGCATGTGTGTGAGAGTGTGTATGTGCATGTGTGTGTGTGGTCCCGTTGTTCCCCAACACTCTAGCAGACATGGTCAAAAAAACAAGTGGGGTCTGGGTCTGCCTTCCTTGGTTGGTTCTACGAGTCTGAAATTGAGGCTCTCTTTCTCTCTGCTCTTTGGGCCGTAAGAGAAGCTTGGCCCAGGGTCAGCCCAGAAGGCATCTGAGAGCACAGGGGCTTTCCTGGATGCCGGGGGATCCTGGCCCCTCTCTCTGTACTCACCCCTTTGCCCTCTTTCCTTATCTGCCCCATCAGGGGAGGCCAGGATCTGTCTGTGAAAATGGTGAATGAAGAAAACTCTTCCAAGTCTTCAGTGGAAGACTTCCCCCCTGGAGGAAGCCCTTTCTGGGAGCTGCCTGATGGGTAGCACCAGCCTGCTAAGGGAAGGCAGAGGAAGGCAGGTAGGTCATGCTTACCTTCTTATCAAAAAGGATTTCCTGAAAGGAAAGAGAAGAGGAAACATTAACGTGGGCGGCAGTACGATGGGTTCTGCTCCCCGCCATGCAGATGGAGCATTAGTACTACAGACGCTTAGGCGTGTGGTGGGTAGACAAGGACTCCCTGGCAGGCTCGTCCTATCTCAGCTCACCACCTCTGTGACTCACTCTCTCCCTGGTCACTTTTCCCCATCTGGGCTGTCTTCTCCTGTTAAATCATAAGCTTCATGAGGACAGGGGCTGTCTTTTTCTTACATTTGCATCCCTGGCACTTAGCACGGGGCTTGGCACATAGTCAATGCTTACTGATTTTTCATTCATATCCCATGACTCCAAGAACAGGCTTCCCACTGTTTCCATTCTTTACTCCCATCCTGAACACTACCAGAGGCTTCTCAAAGGAAAGAGTGGAGGGGGCAAAGGCCACAGGGACACCAGGGCCTTGGAGAGCCCCCCAGGAAAAAGCTTCAAGGCCCCAGTCATTTCCTACATGGTCGTCACCCCAGCCTGCTCTGTCCAGACTTCCTTATCCTCTGGTCCTGACTACTCAGGAACCAGGGGGACTCCATTACAGGGGACTCACTTCTTACTCTCCAGCCACAAGCAAGGGAAATTCTAGATGAAATCCATGTTTGAGGCCAGCCAGGCACATGCAGACCCCTTTGGTCCACAGAAGCAGGCAGAGATCTGCTCCCCTCAGAGACCCCTTGTCTCCCTTTATCAGAAGGGGAGACTCCACAAGGCACTGACCAACCTGAGGCTTCTCTTCTCTCCATCTGGTACAGTTAAGGCCTATGCTGAGAGATGGGCCTTGGCTCTCAGGTGGAGGCCTTCCTCCCCAATGGGAAATCCCGAGCAAACTTGGTCTTCCCGGTATCTACCCATCACCCGTGGCATAGAGCTGAGCAAGCCAAAGGACTCCTAGTTAAAGTTCTCATTCTTTTACATCAAATGTCAAAAACAAAAGAAAACCCTAAACATGTAACAGTGAACATTTTAAGGTCTGTTTCTAAAATGGCTGACCAGTCCATTCTATCGCGGAGGGTAGACTCAGAAGTCTGGCGGTTCCTGTCTCCCATCTGCTGCTTTTTGGAAGCTTCTGCTTTCACAGGCTCCTGGGTCTCATGCTGGAAGGGGTCCCCTCATCCAACTCCCTCATTTCACAATTGAGACTCAGAGAGGTCAGGTCACACATTAACACCTCCATCCACCCATCCAGAGATCTATTTTGAATACAGCCCCAAAAGAAGTCTTGGAAAGTTTTCCACTTGGCTTCACAAAGCCAACTTCCCTGGGATAACTTAGGACAAAGAAGGCTTGCCATGGCTCAGGTGAAAACTTCTGGAAGGGCAGAGAGGGTTAGCCTGTGTCAGAGAAGGCCCCCAGGGAAGGTGTGGAGGTGGGACACCAGAGAATCAGCTTTGAGCCTTTGAAAACCTGTCCTGTAGAAGAGCTGCCGTGCCCCCAGGACAGAACCAGGAGTGATGGGAGGTGACGGTCCAAGACATCAGAGAGAAACTCTCTGCAACGGAAAGCCAAGGGTCCAGAAGCCACTTGGGCTGCCTGGTGAGGGCAGGCCCTGGCTCTTGTCCTGGGCATCCTGGAGACTCTTGTTTGGGGCTGGGTGGTCTCTGGGGCCCTGCTAGGTCTGAGGGTCTGACTCTTTGGTTTGGAAAGTCGGTAATTTTGCAGTTGAAAGCATAATAGGAGTGACCAAATAAATATGAAAATCCCGGGGTCTCCTGTAAGTTTGAATTCACCATCTCCATGACAACACCATAGGTCTCCAGATATACAAGGACCCAGAGAATTTCCAACAAAGCAAAGAATCCACTGGCTCCAGGGTCCCTGGGCAGTGGGGGTGGGGGATGGCTATAGGGCCCAGATGTCCTAGGTAGATGGCTCTGACCCAGCAGTGTGGGCAGGAGCCCAACCCCGGCTGAGAGGCCGCTTCCTGGAATGGGTGGGTTGGTAGGAGCTGTTTGCAAAGGGTCAGTGTCTAAGAAAGGAGACGGAGCCTAATGTGGACCAGCAGACAAAGGGAGCAAGAGGAGGAAGGTGGGGAGGAGCCATCCCACAGTGATGATGCTATGGAGGGGCTTCTAGGTCATGTGGAAGCAGAGAGATTCTGGAGGGAGATGGGTGATACAGGATGAAAGTGACAGGGAGAGCCCCAGCTCAAGGCTCATCAGTTCAGGGCTGCAAGGGGTCTATGAGGACAGCAAGTCCAGACCCTTCATTTTTACAGATGGGGTGACTAAGGTCTAAAGAGGTTGTACGGCTTGGCCAAAGACCCCCAAGCAAAGCCAAGCTGTAAACCTAGGTCTTCTGACTCCAGATCCATGACTTTTCCACTTGAATTAGGATTAGAGGTATGCAATAGTGAATTAAATTAAATTATATTATCAATTAAGTGCCTGCTCTCGGCAAAGCCTAAGAAGTAAACACAGGTCCCCCAGAAGTGAATAATTCAGCAAAGGGTTACAAAACCAAAGCCAGGGGCCAGCTAGGGTCAGGGAGGTTGTGCACAGAGACTCTTGGTTCCCAGAGTCTTTAACAAGTGGTCAAGGGCTGTGGGGTGCGATGGAAGGGATCAGAAACTCATCTGCTTCCTCTGTCCAAACCTGACCAGAAACCATGGAACGAAGCAAAGTGTACAGAGTGAGCAGAATGCAGTCTAGAGTCCTTTTGGGTGAGATGTACTAAAACGGGGTGTCTTCCCAGAGGCCTTCCTATCTCTGTGACCCAGGAGAGGGTAAGATGGGGCAGAAGGAGCAGGAGGCCCCAAAGGGCAGCCTCATCTCCCTGGGGGTCCAAGGTGGGGGGACAGCAGCGAAGGTGGGGCTGGAGGCAGCTGCCTCAAGCTCAGGAGAGTGGATTGTTAACGTTTCAGTGAAAACATTGACACGTCAGAGATCAGTGATGCTGCTCATCTGGGCTGGGGTTTTCGTTTTGTTCACTGTCTAGACTTTAAAAAGTGATGGAGAAAAGGTTAATGGAGATTATGTTTTATAGTGTGTCACACTACATTTTTTTCGGGGGGGGGTGTTAACATTCCCCAGCACACCCTGGGTAGGGGCCATGAGAAGGGTCAGGGTCAGGCAGTCACCTCCCCTGGTCAGGAAGGGAGCCTGGAGGTGAGCGGCTCCTGCACTTTGGAATGAAGGGCCCAGAGCTGCCCAGCACAGCAGAGGCAGAGAGCATGTGACAGCAGGCCAAGGCCAGACAAGAGCACAGTGAACACGAAGGGACAGACAGAGAGACTCTGGAAGCTGCAGTGTGTCAGGGACACCAAACTAAACAAGGTCCCTAACACCAAAGCTAAGGAATGGTCTGTGAGCGGGAATTTAAAACTCCTGGGGTGCATTAAGGGCAGGCTATGGAGGATGCTTTGGGATGAAACAAGCTCCAAAGTTCCCAGAGATGTGGGCAGGGCAAAGACTGACACATCCAGGTAGAGCCAAGAAAGACCTGAAAGCCGCAGTGGAGCACAAGTCAACTCCATGTTATCCTCACCTGAACAAAGAAAGGTCAATACAGCGCTAGGACATACTAAAGAAGGCAAGGATCTTTATCAAGCATTGATTGGGGGTGGGGTTAGGCCAGGTTCTGAGGATAGACAGACCTGCTACTCCAGACAATCCCTGCCCTGTGGGGACACAGTCAGAGAAGGGAGCTATTATGGTCTGGGAAGTCCCAGAGGACACAGGAAGTGACGTTTCTGCGGCACTGGTGATGCTTAGCCAGGAAAGCCCTGGTGACCTGGCCTGGGGAGACCCAGGATCACTGTCTAATGACTGTCACACCTTCAAAAGAGGCAGACTCCCCTTCTTCCCCGTGCTGCCAAAGGCCACTCCTGAGCTCACACAGGGCGGCCATCTACCTCTGACTCACGGATCCCTCCCATGCGCAGAAGAAGCCCAGAGTGTACGAATGAATGCTAACTTACCAGCTGCTGCTGCACATTCTCAGTAACATTGCGGTCACTCAACAGTGGGATGGGTTTGCCAGAAGAATCCCCTGAGATCAGCCGAAGTTTGCCTTCATTGGCCACCGGAGAAAGGCCGACTGGGACAAAGGAGATGCCCAGACTCCGGGCTGCCTCCGAAACTCCATGGACATCAGGGTTCTTAGGGTGGTCGATGCCATCGGTCATGAGCACAGCCACCTTCACGCTGCCATCACGGCCCTCTCTCTGAAAGAGGTGCGTGGCATTGGAGATCGCATAGGAGGAAAAGGTGCCTTGCCCGATGAGGTGCATTGAGCGGACCCCCTGCTGGAAGCCCGGCAGGCCTCTCCAGGATGCAAAGGGCTGGTCCACTTGGACAGAGCTGCTGAACTGCAGAGCCGCCAGCCTGACATTGGGGCCCCCTGGGGATTCCAGAGGCAGGCGGGAAATCTTGTCACTGAGACTGCTGACAAACTCTTTCTGTTTGTCGAAGAGGACAATCTTGGAGCTCTCTGAACTGTCCACGATGAAGAGCACATCGATGAGGCAGGTGGAGCCTGAAACAGAAGGAGCGGGGGAGGCCTGAGAGGGGCTCTGCTAGGGAGGCCACTGGACTGTCTGAGACGGGCACAGCCCTGTACGCACAGAGGAGGCCGAGTGTCAAGACCCAGACAGCAGCCTCAAACCCTGTCCGGGCACAAAGGCTCACTCCTCCTTCCCCTGCCCCTCCCCAAAGAATGCAGGACACACCAAACCATGGTCTCCTGAGCCTCAGCCCCTTGTCAGTCCTGCTAGAAGGGGGAGGGGGCCCAGAAAGGCCGCCATCTCCCAGACAGACGTCCAGTAGAACATGCTCCAGCGGCAAACCCTGGTCTGTCTACTTCTCAGACAATAAGCTGCTGGATGGTTCTCTTTTGGAAGTCACTGGGACAGGGTAAAGCTGAGAAGGTCTGCGGGGCAGTGAAGACTGGGCAGCCCAAGGAACAGACAGGGGCCAAGGCAAGTCACTGCTTACCTTGAGACTTCTCAAAACCTCATGGCATTCTTCTACCTAGCTAAAGAAAGTGATAAGAAAACTCTCTCACCCTGCAGGCCACCTCTCCCGAATGATGATGTCGGGGTTCCTTTTGGCCCCTTCTTCCGCTGCCCATGCACCTGGAGAGTCACCACAGACACCCAAAAGAATAGGCACAGAGCAGGGCAGCTGGTCCACATCATGACGCCGGACACAAAGCGTCTTCTCCACAGCCGGGGAATGGGGGCCAGGCTGTGATCCTCCTGGGAACGAAGGAGCCAAGATTTGACCAGAGCTGTTGGCTGACCAGAGGGAAGGTCTTCCCAGAAGAGGCTGCCACCCGGTATTCCTCAGCTGCCACAGGAGACACGGGCATCCCTGGGCAGGCCTGGGCAGGGCTGAACCTACAAGCCCTGAAAATGAGGCTCTACCCCCTACTCTCAACGCACCCTTACCCCCTCACATGCTCCCATATATATCAACACACATACACATGTGCACATGTACATGATGTGTTTATACATATATGCCAAATACATGCCATCATGCATACATGTACCCACACATCACAATGTAGACAGATGTGCACGGCCTCCCACAGCCAATACAAGAGTGTACATGCATGTGCACACACATGTACCTATATTAACATGTGTGTGCCATGCACATGTGTGTGCAGACACATGTGCGCGCACACACATACACACAGAGGACTGTGTTCCTAACTTTAATTTCATCTCCTCTTTAAGCTTCCCTAACTTTAGGCTCATTCAATCCAATGCAATAGCAGAGATTCAGCCACAAGCATGTACTTTGTGCTCTGTGCAAGGCTCTGGGGATGCAGAGACAGAGGCACTGTGGCTCTGCCCTTCAAGAGTTTCTGTTCTACATGTCCGGTATCTAGCACAGACGGTTGGAGGAGGGAGTGGGATCAGGGCAAACTCGATGAATGGAGATGAGCCCAGAGGGAAGCCAGCTCCCCCAGAGGCAGAGGGGTGGAGAGATGGCTCTCCAGGCTCAGAGGCAGCCAGGGCAGGCCATTTTCAGCCAGTTTGGTTAGAATGCTGAGCAGACCTCCTGGAAGGGTGGGTCAAATGACCCTGTGTGGCAGAAGCTGACATTTTATCCTGGGGTAACAGGCAGCCACCGAAGGGTTAGGATCAGGGAAACAACATCATCTTCATAAGTGGCACATACACAACACCTCCAATTCTGCAGAGCACTTACACACATGATCTGTTTGAATTTCACATAAGACTTGTGAGAAAAGGGCTGTAATTCATCCCATTTTATAGATAAACAAACAAAAAACGGGACCAGACGGACACACAAACACATTCTATCAACCCTTCACAGAGTGGTTCATTCTGGCGCTATCCAAACCACTTGCAAAGGTAGGAATGAGAAGAATCCTGTCCAATTCCTCACGATAAAAATACGGTCTGTGGGCCTGAGGCAGAAAGACTCAAAACAGAGAATGAAAACTATTGGCTAATAGACCTAATGAACCCTGACGCACAATGTGTAAGTGAAGCATGAGCAAAGGATGGAAGGGCTTGTATCAAGAAGATGACAAACTCTGTCCAGGCGGGATTTACACGGCATTGTAGGGCTGCCCGATGTCTGGAGAACTATAAACATCATAGACTATGTTATAGCGAGAACAGCTGAAATCATATAATGATACCAATGGTCACAGAAATCAGCCTTCAAGAAACTACGAAACCCATTCCTGTTCTATATTCAAACACATACACACGAGAAAGCCTACGAATAGACAGACCTTTCCTCAGTATGATAAATGATGTTTATCTAAAGCCATGAGCAAACACTATAGGAAATGGGGAGAAAGTAGAGGCTTTCCAGGAAGATCAGGGGCAAGGATGTTATTACTGCTACTATCTGACAGTGTTTGAAATGCTAGATGTAGTGATAAGGAAAAAGAAATAGAGGAGATAAGTATAGGCAAAGAAGAAGGTTTTTCCCCAGATTATAGGATAGTTTACTGAGAGAACCACAGAGAGGGGCAGCTAGGTGGCGCAGTGAATAGAGCACCGGCCCTGGAGTCAGGAGTACCTGAGTTCAAATCCGGCCTCAGACACTTAACACAAAAAAACTAGCCGTATGACCTTGGGCAAGTCACTTGACTCCAACTGCCCTCCAAAAAGCAAAAAAAAAAAAAAAAAAAAAGAGAGAGAACCATAGAGAGTCAATTAAAAATAAATGAACAAAAACTGGGTTAATGAAAACACCTGCAGGGGAGGGGGAGGAATGAAGATGGCAGAGAGGAGGCAGAAAGTCACCTGAGCTCCCCCAATTCCTCTCCAAGTAAAAAAAAAAACTTTAAACATGATGCATCAAAACAAATTCTTGAGTGGCAGAACCCACAAAAGAATGGGGCAAAACAACGTTCTATCCCAAGATAGCTCAGAAGATTGAAGGGGAAGGTCTGCATGCTGTCACACTGTCACACAGAGTAGTCCCTTCCATACAGGCAATGCCCGGGCAAGACAGCAGCAGGTGAATCAGTGGCCACTCACAGACAGTAAGAGGGTCAGACAGTAAGAGGGTCAGGAGGAAATGACAGGGGCCCCTTTTCTGGCACTGGGTGCAATACGTGGACCTGGGTCACAGTCCCAGCGTGAGTAGGAGCACTAGCACACCAGAGCTTGTGACCACAGGGGAGCAGGGATCACGATCACAGTTCCAGGGTGGAAAAGACTGCATGGGGTCACTCACAGAGGTCAGGAGAGTAGTAAACACATTTCTCCTCAGTTATGGCATCATAGAAACATATGCTGTCGACCAGACAATAGTAGTCTGATTGTTTAAAACAATTCCAACAAATATTTGGTTTTGTTTTTGTATAGCTTTTGACAATTCTTGAAAATAAATTTCACTATAGAGTTTTTATCATTAGAGTGAAACATCAGACATCATCTTTCAAGAAATTGTTGAGGAAAACTGCCCTGAGTTGTTTTAATTCAGTTCAGGGGGGAAATGGATATTTAATGAAAATGAGGACTTTCAAGTATTCCTGATGAATAGACCAGAACTGAACAGAAAATGTGATGTTCAAATGCAAGATCCAAAAGAAAGATAAACAGGTAAACAGGAAAGGGAAATTATAAGAGATTGAATAAGATTAAATGGTTTCAATTTATACATGGGAAGATGATAGTTGTCATTCCTAAGAATTTTATTATTATTAGTAGTAGTATTAGTATTATTGCAGTTAGAAAGGTACAGAAGGACATGGAATTGAACTGAATATGATGGAATGAGATCTAAAAAAATAAAATGAAGGGGTGAAAAAGAGAAATTAATGCAGAGAAGGGGAAAGGGAAAGAAAGAATGGGGCAAATTATCTCACATAAAAGAATTATAAAAGAGCTTTTATAATGAAGGAGAAGGTGGGGAAGGTGGGGGGCAGTGCTTGAACCTTATTCTCCTTGGAATTGATTCCAAAAGGGAATAACGTGTACCCAGTGGGGTATAGAAAGCTATCTTACCCTACAAGGAAGTAGGAGGGGAAGGGGATAAAAGAAAGGGGCAGGGCTGATAGAAGGGAGAGAGGATTGGGGGAGTCAGGAGTCAGAAGCAAAACACTTTTGAGGATGGACAAAGTAAAAGGAGAGAGAATAAGATAAAAGAGGAAAACAGAATGGAGGGAAATATACACTGATGATAACTGTGAAAAAATCATAGCAAGTTTCTCTGATAGGAACATCATTTCTCAAATATGTATTTTAAAAACAGAATCAAATTTATAAGAATACAAGTCATTCCCCAATTGATAAATTTTCAAAGGATATGAATAGGGAGTTTTCAGATAAAGAAATCAAAACTGTATAAAAATGCTCAAATTTACTAATGATTAGAGAAATGCAAATTAAAACAACTTAAAGGTACCACCCCACACCTATTAGAATGGCTAATATGACAGAAATGAAAAATGACAAGTGTTGGAAGGTATATGGGAAAATTGAGAACCTAATACATTATTGGTGGAGTTGTGAACTAATCCAACTGTTCTGAAGAACAATTTGGAGCTATGCCCAAAGGGCAATCAAGCTGTGAACATCATTTGACCCAAGAATGCCAGTACTAGATCTATATCTCAAAGAGGAAAAAAAAAGGAAAAGGACCTATACGGACCAAAAATATTTCTGGCAACTTTTTTTGTGGTAGCAAAGAACTGGAAATTGAAGGGGTGCCCATCAATTGGAGAATGGCTAAACAAGTTGTGGTGTATTCTTGTGCTACGAGAAATGACAAGCAGAATGCTTTCAGAAAAATCTGGGAAGACATATTAACTTATGCAAAGTGAGGCGAGCAGAATCGGGAGAACATTTTACACAGTAACAGCAATATTATAACTGTGAGTGACTTAGCTGTTCTCAGCAATACAATGAGCCAAAACCATTCCAAAGGACATATGATGAAAAGTGTTCTTCCCCCATGGAAAGAATTGATGGAGTAGATGTAGATTGAAGCATATTTTTAAAGCTTTCTTTATTTTTCTTGCTTGTTTGGGTTTTTTATCTGTGTTTTCTTTCAGAATATAACTAGTATAAAGATATGTTTCGCATGACTGCATGTATATAACCTATATGAAATTACTTGCCTTTCCAATGAGGGGGCAGGGAAAGAAGGGAGAGAGAGAATGTGGAATTCAATTTTAAAAGTTAAAATATATTTTTACACGTAATTGGTGAAGAATAAAATATTAAATAAATAAACAAATGAAAAGAAAAACCAAACAAGCCATAACCCCATAACATTGGGCAGCTCGAATCAGATAGTGCCCAAGTGCTTTATGAAATATTCTTTATGGTAATCAAGACAGAACTAAATAATTGGAGAAGTATTCATGGCTCTTGGGTAGGCCAAGCCAATGCAATAAAATGACAATGCTACTTAAGTTAATTTACTTAGACAGTGCTATGCCAAGCTAACAACCAAGGATGGCCTTATAATACCAGAAAAAAATAATAATCATATTCATCTAGAGGAACAAATGGTTAAAAATTTCAAGGGAAATAATGAAAAAAATGGGAAAGAAGGAGCTTAGCAGGATCGGATCTCAAGCTACGCTACAAACAATAATCACCTAAATAATTTAGTACTAATTAAGATATAAGGAAAGTCATCAGTAGGATAGATTAAATCTATATTATGTAGAAGCCAACAAACCCAGTAGCCTAGTGCTTGATAAAAGACCCTGAGGTAAGTACTCACCACTCAGCCAAAAACTTCAGGAAAAAATGGAAGGGCATTTGGCAGAAGTAAGTAAGTAAGACTTTATACCAGGTACCAAAATTAGCTCTGAAGGGACACACGACTTAGACATAAAAGGTCACACCATATAAAAGAAGAGAAACGAGGAAGAAATGACTTTTCACATCTATGGATAGAGGGGCAGTTCATGACCAAACAAGAGAGACAATAAAAAGAACAGTTTTGATGATGTCAAACTTACAGGGGTTTACACAAATGAAAATAATGCAGCCAAGATTGGAAAGGAAACAGCTCACTGGGACAAAAATCTCCTCAGCAACTTTCTTTGCCATATATCCAAAATACATAAAGAACTGATTCAAGTTTATAACACTAACCCTGAATAATAGCCATACCCCAAATTAAAAAATTGCCAAAGAATATGAAAGGCATTTTCCAAGGAAAGAAATCTAAACTATCAATAGCTATTTGAAAAAATATTTCAAATGAGTAATCCCACACCTATCAGATTAGCAAAGGCGATGAAAGAGAAAAATGGCAAATAGCAGATAGGCTTTAGGCAACTGAGTATATTAATGCACTACTAGTGGAGCTGAGATTCAGCCCAGCAGTTCTGGAAATCAATTCTGGACTATTCCCTAAAGTTACTAAATGAACTCATCAACGCTGTTACTAGGTTTATCCCCCTAAGAGATCAAAGAAAGAGAAAAAGGTCCATTATACCAAATGTATTTATGGAAGCTCTTTTTGTAGTAGCAAAACCTGGAAACAAAGTGGATGGCCATTAGTTAAGGAATAGCTAAACAAATGATGGACTAAGGGGGTAATAGATAGTATTGTGCCATAAGAAATGATGGAAGGGATGGTTTCAGAAAAACCTGGGAAGACCTGGATGAACTGATGCAGAAAGAAGTGAGAACCAGGAGAACAGTTCATACAAAACAACAACATTGAGAAGACCAACAACTTCGAGAGACTTCAGAATTCTATTAATGCAATGACCAACAATGATTCCAGAAAAACCATGGTGAAAAAAATCCCCTCACCTCCTGAACTCAAGGTGCAGAATAAACCTATGCGTGTGGATGTGACCAACGTGAAAATGCTCTTCTTGATCGTACATATATTTGTTATAAGAGTTTTGTTTTTTTTTTCAATGTTGGCAGGGGTGGTGGTGAGGATGGGCAAGGTTGGGAAAGAAAAAATAAATGGTTGTTAATTGAAAAAAATTTTAAAAGAGAGAAGGGGATGGATGAACCGGGTGTTCATGTGAAGGTAGAATCCATAAGACACTGTGAATCATATGGAGGGGGGTTGGGGTAGTGTGGAAGCATCAGGGGAGACCCTCAGATTCCAAATGCAGACAACCAGCACCAGGGTGAACCCCTTCACAGAAATAGGGAGGTCTGGAGAAAAGAGAATGGGCTCTGTTAGACATGTTGGATTTGAGACTAGACATCGAGCATGTCCAGCAGCTGGCCAGTGATTCCAGAGAGACATTCACAAGAGAAACCAGGGATGGAGGGACCTACCTAGAAGGGGTCAACACACTGAGAGCAATGAAACCCCTGGGAGCTGGTGAGATTACTAGGAGAGAGTGTAGAGAGAGAAGAGAGGGAAAAGGAGAGGAGGGGAGGGGAGGGGAGAGAAAAGAAGGAAAAAAGAGGAAGAGGGAAGAGAGAAGAGAGGGAAAGAGAGGGGAGGGGAAGGGAGGGGGAGGGGTCAGGGCAAAGTCTTGGGACAGATGAAGACAGGCTGCAGCACACCCAGCAGCAGAATACAGGAAAGGAGACCAAGAAAGAGCGGTCAGACAGTACCCAACTCTCCAGGATCCTGTGATGAGGGAGGTATGAGCTGAGAGGGGCAAAGAACAGTGTCAGCCTACACTGAGTATCTGTTCTACAAAATAGCTATTCTAGAGATGAGGGTGGGTGGAATCTGGGTCAGAGAGCACCAGCACTGGGTCTCTGTGGCTCACTCTGACCCAGGCTGGTCAGTTCTGGGCCTTTGGGAGAACTGGGGTGGGGGAGCAGAAGACTGGGCAGCTGTGGGGTGTCCGCACAGGCTTCCTCCCTCTGCTGTGTCCCTCATCATCTTTCCTCAGGATGAGCTCTGCCTTTCCAGCTTCCCCAGACAGACCTGCTGCTGTCCAGCTGGTGTTCTCATGAGGAGCAGAGAGGAAGGGCTTCCAGGATGGAGATGGTGATGGGGAAGGCCGTCAGGAAGAGAGCTGGTGGGGCTGTAAAGAGGGAAGCTGACAAGGGGAAGGCTGGAGGAGGGGCTGGCAGGGGGAGCCTAGACAAGGTGGCAGGAAGGAATTGAGGGCCATGTGTTTTGCAGGTCCCATTTTCCACCTGCTTGGATGAGGCTTCCCACCCCCATCCTCTGCCCTCCCATTCACCTTGTAAATACCTGCCATCTGCCTCAAACACAGATCCAGTCCCCTCCTCTCCTCTCCAGTCATCAGCAGTTCCTATTGCCCACTTAGAAAAGTTTCAGTTCCTTAGGCTTAGAATTTAAGGTCCCTATGATCTCTGCCTTTCCTCCAAAGACCTGATGCCCCAAACATGTCATCCTTCCAAACTATTGCCCAAGTGCAGTGACTGGCCTCGGGAGGAAGCGAGTTCCCTTTACCTGGAGGTAAAGGTTGGATGACCACATGTTGTGAAGAGGAATTTTGCTCAGAGTTGGGTGGAATACCTCAACTTCATTCATTCACTCACTAATTCACTCATTCATTCATTCATTCATTCAAAAAAGATGTTGCTAATGTCTTCCATGTGTTGGATGCTGGGGACAAAGATAAATCCAACAACACATGGCCTCTGGGACTTTCCCTCTCTCTCAGTCTTGAAGGGACGTCTCTTCCTGTGCTGTACTGTGACCAGCCTGTGAAAGTTGGCTCCAGTGTCCCTTTTCTCCTCAGACAAACACACTAACTCATGCAAACATTTCTCAGGCAGATGCTTTGGGCCTGGGCCTGGGGACATCTAAAGATGAGTCACAACAGGATCCTTTCTTCTAAAGGGCTCACACTATAGGGGGATGGGAAGGTGCCTCACCAGGTGAGTCATTAGCCTGGTATCCTGAGGTCACAAGAGATGTCACAAAGGGGTCATCCTGCCAAATCTGCCTCCCAATTATGTATCTGGGCCCCCCATCCCCTCAAGGCCAAGCCATGACTTGACTGCCTCTTCTTTTTTCCATCCTCTCTGGCTCTTTGGAAACAGAGACTGGACGTTAGAAAAGTGACCAGGAGCTGGAAAGGGAGGAGGCTGCTTTCCTTTAAGCTGCTCTGCCGTGAGGAAGGGTCCAGGCAGAAGAAGGTCCTGACACCTAGGGAATCCTGAGCCTGCCCCCTCTGCTGCTGACAGGGGCCTGGGCGGGCAGTTTTGGGGGCAAGATCCCACACCCTTTGTGGGCAGAGGGCTCCCACTAGGACAAAATTCACCAGTGTATTAGAGTGTGTTTGGGGATGTTCATTACACTGCCCAATGCCTCTTCTGACATTTGCAGCATCTGAATGGGAAGACTTTGAAATTTTAGTTGTCTGGTCATCCTAAGCAGCTCAACCTGAGTGAGAGGGGTGGGATGTGAAGAACAGTGGGTGGGGAGCCTGAAGCATGGGATGGAAGATCAGCTCTGCCTCCTGGGGAACTGCCTGTGTGACCTTCTGTATAACTGCCAGTGTGAACCCTGGTGTGACCAGCCCCCCACCCAGTGTTAACCCCCTATGTGACCTCCTGGTGTGACCACCAGTGTGACCAGCCCCCAACCCCATGTAATACCCTGTGTGACCTCCTGTGTAACCACCGGAGTGAACACTAGTGCGACCAGAACCCCACCTAGTGTAACCCCTTGTGTAAACTACTGGTGTGGCCACTAGTGTGACCAGCCTCCCACCCCATGTAATCCTGTTTGACCTCCTGTATAACTTCTGGTGTAACTACTGGTGTGACCAAGCCCCAGCCCAGTGTAACCATCCCATATAGCCTCAGGAAAGATGCTTCATTTCTCTGCCTTAGCACCTACAGGTGAAATGCATGCTGGCTGGGGGGCTACTCAGGTCTCTTCCAGCCTTGGAGTTTTCAGATACCACCCTCCCATCACCTCTGCTGTCTACTCTTTTCTTAGTTCTCCAAAACCTAAGTTCCCTGAATCCTTTTTTTCTTTTCTAGGGAGACATGGGTTCAGGCTAAGTGTCCCTCTGGGCTTTGGCTCATTCTCCCTTTCCCTTTCAGGGTACTCTCCACACTCTGAAGTCTTCCTGCCCGTGGCTGAGCCACCCAACCCAACAGCCACAAATCTCACTCCATCTCCCTCCGGGCAGGTCTGACTAGGGGCCCTCAGGAAGACTCAAGCCAAAGTCCATCCTTCGGTTTCTGGAGTGTGCCAGCACTTGTGCAGACAGCTCCCTGACCTGTGGAGGAGCTGCCCTGAGGAGGCCCCTTGGGCACGCCCTCCCTGGGCAGGGCTCCGCCAGTCTCTGTCCTCAGCAGGAGGCTATAGCCTTCCCCTTCTCCTGTGCCGGGAAGAAGCAGGTCCCAAAGGCAAACCCCTTTCCTTCTGGAGGTATTGGGATGGGTATGGTTCCACACACTAACAACGTAAAGCCCTCGGTCAGGCAGTTTGAAAGAAAAAAAAAGACCTAGAGGGGTGGCTAGGCGGTGCAGTGAGTAGAGCACCAGCCCTGGAGTCAGGAAGACCTGAGTTCAAATCCGACCTCAGATGCTTAACACAAAAAAACTAGCTGTGTGACCTTGGGCAAGTCACTTAGCCCCAATTGCCCTGCCTTCCCCCCTCCAAAAAGAAAAAAAAAAGACCTAGGGTAGCCCTCCTTGACTGCCTCAATCCACATCCAGCTAATGAGCTTGAGGGGAGAGAAGGGAACACTCCTAGAGACTCAAGGGGGAGCTCTCCCCAGCCCCAGGGGCTTGAGGAAGGGCACACCCCTGGATGCTCTCTCTTGGTGTCAAGCCACTCAGCTGTCCCCTTCACATAGATCATAGGCAGGGCTTACCTAGCTTCAGCAGTCCTGTCTTATGTGGTGCTGACCTCCAAGCAGATATCAACAGTCAAGAGGGGAGGAGGGGGACGCATGGAGCAATAGCTGGGGCACAGTCGGCTCTGTTGGAAAGGAGAATGAGCTTTGATTCTAGAGCCTTAGTGAGCCTAGATCAGGCTCCTTAGCCTTAGTCAGATGCTGAGTGGTCAGGCTCGGTGCCAGGGTGGAGATCTGGGTGGGAGCACAAGGGCCACTTAAAGGCACAGCCGGACTGCACTCCTTGGCTACTCTCTCAGCTGACCAGAGGGCTCTGACAGAGCACCTCTGCCTGGACGTTTGGCTACATGAGCCAGTCTTTCTTGTCACCATGTCTGCAGCTGAAATATGTTCTGTGGGGCTTCTGCTCAGATCATAGCTAATAATAACAACAATATAAACTCGTAGCACCTTAAAGTTGGAAACTGCTATGATGTGTGTTCTCATTTGGTCCCTGCAGCAGCCTAGGGTGGTGGGCATTATTATCTTCCCTGTTTTACAGATAAAACGACTAAGGAAGGCAGAGGTTAAGAGACTTGGCCAGGGTCACACAGATAGGAAGTATTCGCGGGAGCATTCAAACTCAAGTCTTTCCCCTTCTGGTCCAGTGCTATATGGACTCACCACCTCACTGCCTTGTTGGCAGCTAATACTCCCCCAGGGAAGGACACAGGGTCGCTGTGTCTAATGCTTGTCAGAGTTTTCCTTCTGCCATGAACACACTGGGCACAAATTTATGGGAATTCTTACTCTTTAGCTTATAGGTATCAAACATGCTGCCAGAATGTGGTCCACGACATTCTTGAGTGTGACCCAAACCATTGTAAAATATAGTTCCTTTGTGTTTCCAATGTGGTGACATACTGATTTTTTTTAAAGAAGTCTATAAACATGTGGCTTTCTAAGTCAGTATCCAGCTCTCAGGGACCCTCATGTGCAACTTGATGGCCCCCAATTCTATTTGAGATTGACACAAATGCTACGGCTCCTTGTTCCCACCCATAGCTCCTGAAAATTATTTGTCTGATGCCAGCTGGAATGTTGTCACCAAGTCCCCTTACAAGCATCCAACTCACAAAGCTCAAAAAAGAAACCCATGAAATGACAAGTTGAAGAACCCGTTCACAAGATTCATGTCCGAGCCCATCAACAAGCCGAGCCTTCTCCAGAGGCTGGTAAACTGATGGCTTCCATCTGCCCTATGGCCCCCCTGGGGTCTGTTCCCCCTTTAGTACCTCCTCCTTGCAGGTTCCCTCATCATCCTGGAGAAGTACAGGACTCAGCTGGGTGCAAATCCACCTGAGCTGTCTCTCCTCAGGTAGTCATCTCTCAGGGAGCTCTCCCTCAAAGGAAGGTAAAGGGCTTTCAGAGCCCCTTGGTCCCAGCCAAGGCCTGCCCCCCCCCCACTCCCCTTGCATCCTCTTGCTCTGGGTAGTGCCTCTGGACTTCTCTTCATGGGTTCCAGTTCTTCCATCCTTTTGCCTCACTGGGGGCGGAGGAGTAAGTCCAGCCTTCGTGAGAACTGCCCTTCCCACAGCCTCTTACAACCTCTCTTCTGGACTGTGGAGCTCCCTGGAAAGAATCACACCGGAATCCCATTTCATTTTCTGTGATCCCATGTGGCGATCTCACCATGATCCTGCCACATCTGGAGCAGGAGAGATCAGAGGGGAAAGCCACCCACAGTGTCACAGGCTGAACAGTTGGGGTTTTGTGATTCCTACCTTCCCCCACATTTGTTCCAGGATAAAGGAGGCTGACGATGATCTCACTTTCTCATCTCTGTGACGGAGTTCAGTCAAAGACCACTTAGAGACAAGCCACTAGTCTCAGATTTAGCAGAGGGGCTGGAGAAGTCAGCTGCTCTTTTGAACCTACAGAAAGCCACGGTCTGGAAGCTCTTCATTTCTGGGCTCCCAACAGCCCCTTTGATGCTCCTCCCCCAGCAGGTAGGACGATGCGCTCCTCATTATGCCTTTGGCTAAGTCTCTGCGCTCTGTAGTTCTCATCCCATGTCATTTAGAAATCATGAGTGTTCAGTATGGGGACATGGAGCAGCTGATAGAGGGCTGGACTGGGAGTCAGAAAGATCTGAGTTCAAATCCATCCTCAGACTTTAACTAGCTGTGAGGTCCTGAGCAAGTCACTGTAACTCCAAGTCTTAGTTTCCTCATCTGCAAAATGGGGCTAATAAAAGCACCTCCCTCTCATAGTCACAGACGATAAGCGCTTTATCAGACCTTGAGGCCCGATGTACACGCTAGCTGTCATAACGGCAGGCGGCCTCTGCTCAGAATGCTGCTTCAAATGTGTCCGGGGACGTTTGGAAACAACTAAAGTTGGTGCTAATTGTCTCAAACATACAGCGATTGGAGCCAAATTTGTAAAAATGAGAGAACTGAGAACTGACCAAAAGATAGTAGTCGTTTTCAGTAGAAGAAGTCGAAGCTATCAGTCGTCATATAAAAACACTCTAAATCACTAATGAGCAGAGAAACGTCATTTAAAGCAGCTCTGAGGCAGCACTTCACACCCATTGGACCGGCCAGTGTGATAGGAAGCAGAGATGACAAAGGCTAGGGGGGATGAGGGAAAGCAGGGACACCTATGCACTGTGGGTGGAGTTGTGAGCTGATCCAACCCTTCTGGGGAGCAACTTGGAACTGTGCCCAAAGGGCCATCGGTATGGACATACACACCTTTGATCCAGCACTAGCACCAGGAGGGCCATATCCCAAAGAGATCATCAGAAAGGGAACAGAGTCTATTTGTACAAAAGCATTTACGGCAGCTCTTTTTGTGGTGGCCAAGAACTGGAAGTCAAGGGGATGTCTACCCACTGGGCGATGGCTGCACAAGCTGTGGTGAATGACTGTGATGGAAAACTATGGTGATATAAGGAATGATGGATGGAAAGGTTTCAGAAAAACCTGGGAAAACTTACATGAACTGATGCAAAGTGAAGTGCACAGAACCCAGGGAACAAGTGGCACAAGAGCAGCCTGAAGCACACACACTCCCACACGCATCCTCACACATACACATGCATATGAAGACACACGTACGCACGCACACACACACACACACACATGCAAACACACACCCAGAGCCAGATGTGCCCAATGTGGCCATTTGTTTTGCTTGGCTATAAATATTTGTAACAGGTTTTGTTTTGCTCGCTTTCTCAAGGGGTGGGAGGGAGACAATTCAGAACCGAAAACAAAAGAAAACTGAATTAAAAAGAAAGCCTCTGAGCTGCAATCAAGGTTAGCCTTGGAAAAATGAACTATTTCTGAAAGCATTTATGATATCTGATATAATGAATACAAATGTGACTTCCTGATGAAGAATTTAGGAATATGTTTCCGATTCTGGTGGGGTCACTGCCAAATTGTGCAAACAAAGTGACAGCAAAAGGAAGTTATATCACATCTTAAATGTTCTTAAAGATGTCAATAAACTGAATTATTTTTAAAATTTAGTAAAATAAATATTGAATAATTTTAACAATAAAATTATTTATCAGCTACGCAGATGACTTAACAGTGAGAGGTGCTAACAAAGGGGATGGTGGGCTTGGTACTTTGGGGTGTCCACCGTCCAGCGCTCTGGGTGGGATCTAATGAGCTGCCAAGTCACCCCCTCCCTGAGGCTCTCCACTCCCCAAGGAGGTGCCTTGCTTTGGCAACCGCTGGTGGCAGGAGCGCCCCTCCCCCTTCCCTCGGCTCCCTGGGAGGCTCTCTGCCCCCCACCAAACTCCTCTATTTACACTCCACAGGTCTCCTGTGGACACCTCCTGCGGTCTTGCAGTCTCCTCCACTAGACCAGACTGGGAACCTTAGTACAATGCCTAGCACAAACAAATTGGAGGGAAGCCCACTGCCGGGAGCTGAAGGAGAGGGGAGCCCCAGGCTGGGGATGCTGCACTCAGTTCTGGGGAGTTAGCCCAGAGAAGATGAAGAGGAAGGGGGAAGGAGAACAATGGGACTGTTGTCCTCATATATTTGAAGACTAGAAGAAGAATCACAAACATTCATGCAGAACTCTGAGATGGAGAAGACAGCCCTTTGGCAAATTGTCCGTTTGAGCCTCACAAAAGTATCGTGGGTGCTAGTGCCAAACCCATTTTACAGATGAGGTAGGTGATTTGCCTAAGGTCATCTAGGTGGGAAGAGAATCCTGAGACAAGATTCACACTCAGATCTTCACCTTGCCATCTTCCCGAGGGAAGGCGCTCCCGCTGGCAGAGGCTGGGCCACCAGCTTGTAGGGAACGTGGCAGGGAGGCCAGACAGACCTTCTCTGAGGTCCGTTCCAGCCCCTGGTGATGACTTCACTGGGAGCCAGGGGAGGCTTGGGGGGGACCTCTGGGGTTTGTCCCCACTCTACAGATGAGGAACTGCGCCCCTACTTCACAGCTACACCTGGGGAAGCTCCTTGACCCAGGGACTTTTTTCTCCTCTTAGCTCCGGTGTCCGGCACCTAGGAGGTGATTAATAAGCACTTACAGAATTGGACTAATCGCTCCTGGGCAGAGGCAGGCTTCACATTTGAATCCAGGTCTCCTAACACCAGGTCTTACATTCTGGCCGCTCAGCCCCAGGCCTCTGGGGATTACGGGGTGGAGCAGGGGCTGTTTGGGGGAGACAAAGCCCAGAGAAGGGAGATGGCATAGGCAAGCAGGAGGGCAGGGAGTCATCCAATCCGTGCAGGGAAATGGTAGGTTGTGGCTACATCTTGGGGAGCCTTGAATGACAAACCAAGGAGCTCCTATTTTGATAATACGGAGCCAAGAAAGTTAACAACATGAGTTACTTAGGCAAGAAGGACAGAGCCTCCTTCCTCCGGGAAGGCCCTTATTATGGAAGAGTCATCAATGGAGTGAGGAAAGAGCACGTGGGACGGTCACAGGGCAAGGGCTGGAGCGAGGGGCGTGGCGCGGTGCGGCAGGCGCAGGTCCGTGCTCTGTCCCACTCACGTGAATCAGGCAGGGAAGTGAGCATGCGCAGAAGGAAAGCGGAGGGGGGGGCGGCTGTGTTGAGCGGGAGCGCATGCGCGATGACCTCTGTCCACTCGGCTTCCGTAGTGGGTGGTGCGCGTGCGCAGAGGCCCCGCCGGAGGCTCCCGGGACAGAAGGGTGTGTGGGCTGCTGAGTTCTGTCGGCTCAGGCTCAGCGGGATCCCGGGGCTCTTGTGTCAGGTGAGTCCGGGATGACGGCGGAGGCGCCCCAGGGCCCGCCGATCAGATGAGCGGCTCTGGAGGCAGCGCTCTCGACCCGGCGCGAGGAGGGGGAGGGGGCCCGTAGAGAGGGGAGTAGGGGTATGAGGGGTGGGATCCCCAGGTCAGCCCTGGCTCCTCCGGCGCGGCCCCCTTCCCGTGTCTTTGAGTTGGAGCGGAGCCTCCGCGGGGGGGGGGGGGGGGGG
>CM053597.1:1409093-1422548 GCA_028646575.1 Pseudocheirus occidentalis
AAGGCCGGCTCGCTGCGGCTGTCCGAGGCCACTGCCGCCACACTGCTGTCCATCAACGCCGACACGCCCTACATGAAGTGCGTGGCCTGGTACCTGAGCCACGAGCCCGAGTGCCTGCTGGCCGTGGGCCAGGCCAACGGGCGCGTGGTGCTGACCAGCCTGGGCCAGGACCGTGGCGCGCGCTGTCGGGAGCTGCTGGGCAAGGAGTTCGTGCCGCGCCATGCCCGCCAGTGCAACACGCTGGCCTGGAACCCGCTGGACAGCAGCTGGCTGGCCGCTGGCCTGGACAAGCACCGCGCAGACTTCTCCGTGCTCATCTGGGACATCTGCAGCAAGTACAGCCCCGAGGCTGCAGCCCCTGCTGAGAAGCTACGGCCGGCGGGGGACGAGGCCGGGCTGCTGGTCACCAAGCCGCTGTACGAGCTGGGCCAGAACGACGCATGCCTGTCCCTGTGCTGGCTGCCCCGCGACCAGAAGCTGCTGCTGGCCGGCATGCACCGCAACCTGGCTATCTTCGACCTGCGCAACACCAGCCAGAAGATGTTTGTCAACACCAAGGCCGTGCAGGGCGTGGTGGTGGACCCGCACTTCCACGACCGCGTGGCCTCCTTCTACGAGGGCCAGGTGGCCATCTGGGACCTGCGCAAGTTCGAGAAGCCCGTGCTGACGCTGACCGAGCAGCCCAAGCCGCTGACCAAGGTGGCCTGGTGCCCCACACGCACGGGGCTGCTGGCCACACTCACCAGAGACAGCGACATAATCCGCCTCTACGACATGCAGCACACGCCCACGCCCATCGGTGACGAGACGGAGCCCACCATCATCGAGCGCAGCGTGCAGCCCTGCGACAACTACATCGCCTCCTTTGCCTGGCACCCCACCGGCCAGAACCGCATGATCGTGGTCACACCCAACCGCACCATGTCCGACTTCACCGTCTTCGAGCGCATCTCCCTGGCCTGGAGTCCGGTCACCTCCTTGATGTGGGCCTGTGGCCGCCACCTCTACGAGTGCGCTGAGGAGGGGAGCGACCCTTCCTTAGACAAGGACATCGCCACCAAGATGCGCCTCCGGGCTCTGTCCCGCTACGGCCTCGACACCGAGCAGGTCTGGAGAAACCACGTGTTGGCTGGCAATGAGGACCCGCAGTTGAAATCCCTCTGGTACACTCTGTATTATATCCTTTGACACGAATGCCCTGGTGGCGTGGGCGCCGGTGGAGACTGGCGGCTGGGTGTCAGAGCGGTGCCCTGTGTCTGGTGGGCGGGGGCCTCGTGGATGCCGGCGCCACTTTTAGTGTGCGGGAGGGAGAGGGATCCTGGCAGGGCCTTGCTGCGGGCATGGCCCTCACGCCGGTTCTCTCTTGATCGGCCCTCATTTGGAAGGAGACTCCCAAGCTAGCTGTACTATTTCCTATGCATTTCAATACTTATGAAGCAGTACACGGAAGACCTGGACCCAAAATCTCCAGGCCACAAAGGGTCCCTGGTTTATGCGGGCATCAAAACCATCGTGAAGTCGTCTTTGGGTAAGGACGGCCCTTCTTACAGCTCATTAAATCGTTCTGGGGTATTCTCTATGCCGTGGGTGACATGGCGGGGTTGGATTTAGCTGCTTCAGTCAATGACGCCGAGTTAACCAAAGGATTTCTTCCCAAACAGCTTTTTTTTTTCGGGGGATGGGAGTGGCTGGAGGGTCACCCCTTCAGCTTCATAGGCCCCTTCTGGGATGCACTGAAGCACTCCCTCCTTGGTGGACTCCAGTCTAGGCTCCCTTGTTCTGAGCTCCTTCCTGACTAGGGGGCAGAGGGCCCCCCTCAAGGGCAGGCATCGTCCTGAGCTCTCCCTCCCGCCCCCGTTTTCCGCTTGAGAATTTTGAAATCATTTTCCTTTCGTAGTAATAAGAGAATGAGACTTTGTGTTTAATCTGATTGAGGCTTTAGCCTTTGTGGAGAGAGGCACAGAGAAAGATCAAGTCCTGCTCCTGGCACATGGTGATGGCGTCACTTCTCATGTCCCCAGGGATGGGGGACGTCCTTAAATTTGCTTTTTCTATATCAGTGAAATAACAGATTTGTTGTGGGGAAGTGATTCGTTTTCTAACAGCAATCCCAGCCCCTCCCCCCTGCCCATGCCTGCGTGGCTTCACCACAGAAGGACTGACCCTGAACCCCCAAGCTCTTGGGGTGCTGAGAACTTGCCCTCAGACAGCAGCTGGAGGTGGCTCATTAAAGGTCCTGGCGGCGTCATTACAAGACCATTCCCCACCCCCTAATGACAGGGCTGCCTAGGGCTCCAAACCTTTCATAAAGCTGGCATGTTCAGCCTCAGAGGATTTTCAGTTGTATAAAGGTGTTTCATTACACCTCCTGGAGAGGCCAGGTGTCTGCTGTGGGCTGCTCCCACTCTCACTGGGCCCTTTATCCTGAGCATGGCAGGGACCGCTGTGGGAATGCTTACATGGGGACCTTCCCGGTCCTGGCCTAGTCACACAGACACGTGGCAGCGTGTGAACATTCACGGATGATCTCCTTGGGCAAGTCCTCCCCCCAGCTCACCTAGCGGACACCCCCCCTTCTCAGCCATCCGCCAAGTGCACCCCGACATTAGTGCCCATACTTTCCTAGGCATGGTGGAAGGCGGCAGCAGACACAGCTGGAGTGGAGCGTCTGAGAAGCCGAGTGAGGGCCAGAGTCTGAGCGAGGAGAGAATCTTGGCCCTGCAGCTCTGTGGTTGGATCAGCAAGGGGATGGATGTAGACGTGGGACCCTTCCTCAACTCCCTTGTGCAAGAGGGAGAGTGGGAGCGAGCCGCCGCCGTGGCTTTGTTCAACCTGGACATCCGGCGCGCTATCCAGATTCTGAACGAAGGGGCCTCTTCTGAGAAAGGTATCAGGACTTGGGTTGGATGGGGGGACCCCAGGGGAACCAGAAGGGCCCTCCGTCAGAGCAGCCCCAGACTGCTGTGAGGGAGAGTGGTAGGTGAATGAAGATATCTCTCGCTTGGGGCCTGTGGGGGGTCTGAGAGCGAGAAGGGGCCACAGGGAGAAAGGAGCTCAGAGCTGGGAGGATGGGGCGACTTGTCTTTGGCAGAGATAGTGATTGGGAGCCAGAGAGGATCCCCACTGCCACCTAGTCCCCCAGAGGCCCCCAAGGGAAGGAAACAGCCAGAGGGGAAACAACCTCAACCAGTTGGTGACTCTGCCAGCTTATATTTAGAAAGGCCTTGGTTAAGACAGCAGCATGTACTGGTGAGCCAAGGCAGGTAGAACTGAGGCCTCAACGGCCTTACTGAGGGCACCCAGAAGGTGGTTCTGAGGTAGAGCTTGGGCTCTTCTGGAACCAGGCCCCACTGGGTTCTCTCTCCCTGGTGCTTTTGTGATGGGGGCATGGTCTGCCTTAAAGCCCAGTGGGCTGAGGGGGTTGACCATGGGCCCCCTCACACTGACGGGCTGTTTCTGATATGTAGGTGACCTGAACCTCAATGTGGTGGCCATGGCGCTGTCAGGGTACACAGATGAGAAGAACTCCCTCTGGAGGGAGATGTGCAGCACTCTGCGTTTACAGCTCAGCAACCCCTACCTCTGTGTCATGTTTGCCTTCCTGACCAGTGAGCCTGGTTCTTACGACGGCGTCTTGGTAAGGTCCTTGCAGCTCCCACTCGAGCCTCCTTTTCCCTGCCAAAGCTCCAGCCGTTCCCTTTGGGCATCACTTTCTCATTTGGTCACTCTTCTCTGGTGTGATGGTTGTCCAGGCTGCAGCTAGCCTATCGTAGCTCCAAAAAACTAAAAAGTGACACAAATCATATGGTGGTGGGTTTCAAGTGCTTAGTTGGCCTCATCTCATGTTAATGACCCAGTCTGTGCACCTAGCGGAAATCAAGACCAGCTTCCGTAGCCCAGGGACTCTGGGGGGCCAGCCTGATAGAGGCACCAAACCCCCAGCACCTTGTCAGACTACTTGGTTTTATGTCTGGGGCTGGTGGGCCTCTGCTCAAGCCCACCACATGCCTCCTTCAGCCCACCACCCACGAGTGCCCCTAGAAACGCCCTGCAGCTTACCTTGACTCAGGGCCTCCCAGAAGGGGCAACCAGACCTTTATTAAGTGCTTACAGTGTGGGAAGTCCTAGGATTATTGTTGCTTAGCAGCCACACAAAAAGTCAGAACCCAGGGCCTCAGACCTCTTCTGCCCTCACACATTTTCCAGGGGAGCAGAGTATGAACCTTCCTCTTCAAATCCCCAGCCTCTTTGGACGTGCCACGGAGGGGGAGCCAGTCGGGGTGGGGGACGTCAGAGCAGAAGGTGGCCCTGCCTTCCCCTTTCAGAGATAGACCCCACTCTTGACACAGCCCCAGAGCAGCCCTTGCCTCAGCCTAGTGACCGCTGACCTTTTACAGGGGCTTTTTGACCCGAGACACTTACTTGCCTCCTCTGAGCCCCAATTTCCACACCTGCAAACTGGGCAGGAATAATGCCTGTGGTGACCTTGCCTCCTGTGGTGCTTTTAAGGCTTCTCAGAGGTCAGGTCTTTAAGAGGCTGTTGAAGCTGAGCCCTTGGGCACTTAGCAGCCCGTCTGTGAGATGAGGAAGGCGCCTCTGACCTCTTTGAGCAGTAGAGATGTGGGACTTGAAGGGTTCAGTGCAGGCACAGGGAGGGGAAATGATCCCTCATCCCAAGGAAAACATGTCGTGTGAAGAAACCAGGCATCTCAGGATCTGAAAAGCGTTTCCCCAAATGGTGACTTAGGTGGGAAACTCTGCCCTGTTGTGTTGGGCTCCCGCCCTGCCCTCCTAGAGTGTTTGCACTGGTTTAGTTGTACATCTGCTTGTTATTCAGGAGAACAGTCACAGTTTGGAACCGTCCAAAACATCATTGCGTAGGAACCAAAATACACTTTGTGTTTAATGTTTGAAGCATGTTGGATGAGCCTCCTGTGCAAGTTGGGGGGGGGCCGCCATCATCCCTCGGGGATGACATCTGCAGTGCTTGTAAGATGCTGATGTCATGTTTCTCTTCAGGGTGCCGGGTTTAAAGGAGGCACCTGGTGTTTCTGATGAATGTTTAGCCCCAGCTCTATTAACCAGTTCACAGGGTTTTTTTTTTTTTTAAGGAGTTCCCAAGCTAATGTTGAAGTAGGGATGCTTGGACATTGTCTAAAACTAGTATTTTACTGGGCAGTTGATTACCACGCTCTATCTCAACCATTGTGTGTTGCCGGGATGATTCCCCTGTGCCACTGGGGAGATTCGGTGTCTAGCATTTGGCTCTAGGACACTGGTCACTGGCACCACCAGAGGGCATGGGAGGAGAAGGTTTATCCTGTTGAATTAATAAGTGGTGTGTGGAAAATAAAAGCATGTGCAACATGGTGTGGCTTTGCAGAGGGCAGACTCTCCAGTAGGTAACAGCTTGCTTTTTTTTTCTTCTCAGTATGAGGATAAAGTGGCGGTACGAGACAGGGTAGCATTTGCCTGCAAGTTCCTCAGTGACGCTCAGGTGAGATGTTGTTAAAGAACATGGCTCATCTGTATTGGTGGATCCTTTTGGCACAGGGCCTCTGCTACAGAGCACTTTGTAAGGAATTCTCCCAAAATGCAAAATGGTCTTCGCTAGAGCAGGATGTCTTTAATAGGTGATGCTACCAAATCCATTTGATTGAAATAGACCTTAATGTTTTAGGCTACGCCTACTTGGCCTGCGTTCTATTCCTATTCAAGACATGTGGACGTAGCGGCAGCCACACTGGCATCCCTAGGATGGCTGCTAGCACAGGCACTTAAATCTGCTTTACTAGGAAAGAGAGCTGTTTAAGGGGTCAGCAGTCTTTTTAATTGCATTCATTAGTTGAGGGAAAAAGTCAGCACCCTGAACTTCAGAGAAAATACAAGCAAAGACCTAAAGACCAACTGACATGGTTTTTGTCTGAGAAATTAGCACAGACCAACAGACAGATCCAGCTGTCTGACCGAGGCAACACATACCTAGTTACCAGAGAGGGAAGCACCAACGTCTGGGTTTTTCAAAGCTGGGGGCCCCTTAAACAGCCCGAGTCTCATCTGATCACATCCCAAGAACACTCTCCCAGTGAGTGAGCCCCCAAAGCAAAATGCTAACCTCAGAGTATATGTACCCTTCTTCAGGGTCAGAGGGCACCACAACTCGTGTGACCCTCTACCTACTTACAAAGTAACAAGAGGTGTGAAAACCTGAAAAACAGGCCTCCCCTGTCAGTGGGCAGGGAGATCTCGTATCCCATTGGCATGATGGTGGCATGGAAGCAGAACCACTGCTCTGTATTTCTGAGGCCCCAGCTTCTGCTTTGCTCTGCTCCCACCGAGGGCTGGGATCTTGTTGAAATCATTCATTGTCCCGACCTTCAGTTTGTCTTTCTGGAAGACGGCGTGGCCTCGTCCAGCTCTGGGTTCATGTTCTCTAGACTCTCATTTTTAGGCGTGTCTTCCTTTTTCCAACTGGTTTCATAATTTCCTTTCCCTTGAATTAGCAGCCTGCCCTACCTTGTTGCCAGAATTGTGTGCCTGCTCGTGCCTAGGGGGTGGTTTGGTGTAGCTCGCTGCTTCTGTTGGTACTGTGACTGCAGAAACTGGGTCAACTGTTGAACCAAGCAGAGTTGGTTTGCTTTCTAAAGAATGTTTAAACCTCAGGGGCAGCTAGGTGGTGCAGTGAATAGAGCACTGGCCCTGGAGTCAGGAGGACCTGAGTTCAAATCCGGCCTCAGACATTTAACACTTAGTAGCTGTGTGACCTTGGGCAAGTCACTTAACCCCAACTGCCCTGCCCTCCCTCCTCTAAAAAGCTAAAAAAAAAATGTTTAAACCTCATCTGAGCTAGTTTCCAAGCCCCCTGTATATGGAGGTGAGTCCATGGGCTTAGTTGTAGCTCATATAGTAGGAGGCCAGACTAGGTGGGCTTCAGGCTCCGATCCAGATCATTTGTCCAGGACAGACTGAAGTTTTAAGAAGAACCTCTCTGGTTGTTAGAACAAAATTAATGAAAAATAACGAATTTCCTAGTTAAATAGATACATTGAAAAGCTGACCAATGAAATGAAAGAGGCTGGAAATCTAGAAGGAATCTTGCTGACGGGTCTAACCAAGGATGGAGTCGACTTAATGGAAAGTTACGTTGATAGAACTGGAGACGTGCAGACCGCGAGCTACTGCATGCTTCAGGTCAGTGCGGCGGCCGGGGTGCAGGACGCTTCTGAAATGCTTCCGTATATTTTAAAGGAGTTCGGACACCAATGTTTGTTCTCCCTCTGTTAGGGTTCTCCGTTAGATGTCCTTAAAGACGAGAGGGTCCAGTACTGGATTGAAAACTACAGGAATCTGCTGGACGCATGGCGCTTCTGGCACAAGCGGGCGGAGTTTGACATCCACAGGAGTAAGCTGGACCCCAGTTCCAAGCCCCTGGCACAGGTAAGTGACAAACAGTTTGGACATGACGTCGTCGGAAAGTTTACCTGTTGTTGTGGCCAAAGAAACCCCAGCTCATACTAGAAGTTAAAGAGTCAGAACAGCCGCACCATTTTTAGTGACGGCTGCTCCATCCCTGAGTGCTTCTCCTGCGTCCTGCTGACTTACCGTCCTGGATTGCTGGTCTGTAGGGCTCTGTGGTCTGGTCTCCTTACTTGGCAGTGATAATCTTATCAGCTGGGACTATCATTGAACAAAGTCCAGGACTTTGAATCCTGCTGCCGGCTTCATTCGTGTTTGTTGGCTCGTCCGTCCGTAGCTTACCCGGGGGCTGTGGGTCCAGGCTTTGGGGGTGCCGCATCTCAAGAGGGTGCCTGGTGACGAAAGCCTGCTAGGAGCAGAGGGGAGTGGCACAGGCCCATACCTGGTGACATCTGTCCCTCATTGCACAGGTGTTTGTGAGCTGCAATTTCTGTGGAAAGTCCATCTCCTACAGCTGCTCAGCCGTGCCCCACCAGGGCCGTGGATTCAGCCAGTATGGCGTGAGCGGCTCCCCGACCAAGTCCAAAGTCACCAGCTGTCCAGGCTGTCGGAAGCCCCTCCCACGATGTGCACTCTGCCTCATCAACATGGGCACGCCAGTTTCTAGCTGCCCAGGTAGGTCTGGCTGCCAGGGAGAACTGGGCAGTTACAGCACTTGTTTCATTTAAAGTTTTGAGTTCCAGATTCTCTCTCTTCTTCCCCCCTGAGACAGTAATCAGTCAGATACGGGTTATGTGTATGCAATCATGGAAAAACATCTACATTAGTCATTTTGTACAAGAAGACTTGAAAAAATGAAAGAGGAAACTGGTGGCTTCAGCCTGTATTGAGGCAGTGCCAGTGTCTTCTCTGGCTGCGTAGCCGGCTTCGTCATCGGTCCTTTGGCATTGTCTGGGGTTGTTGCATGGCTGAGAAGAGCCGTCATTCTTGGCTCTTCATCAAGCGATGCTGTCGTTCCTGGGTTATAGCGATTTTCAGGGGCTTTGTTGGCCAATAACTTTGCTATGTGGCGCTCCATTAAGGTTGGACTGAGAATATTCAGTGAGAATAATGTCCACACGAATGAGCGAAGCACTTATTAAGTACCTTTTGTATACAGTGTGCTGGGGTCACACACAAAGCAGTCAGAGTGTCCCCGGTGTCCATGAGGGAGCTACTCTGCACTGTGGGAAGGTGTTAACTGCTGGTGACAGGGAGGTGCCCCAGAGGCCTTGGGGGCAGCAGTAGATGGTCAGTGTCTGGATAGCCATGCTGAGGAGCCTGGCAGCCAGCACCCTCTGTCCAAGGTTGTGGGTGGCCCCTATGGGAGGGGTCGGACCCCGGCCACATCTCCATAGGATGCTGCAGTGGCCTTGGGCTGGAAGCATGCCTGCAAGGCAGCTTGTGACACTGAGGTTTCCTCTATCAGTCCGTCACCAGCGCTGTCCTCTGCACACAGGAACTGGTACGAGGGGGTTAAATTATCCTGGGGAAATGGAAGGCAGGGAGGCAGTTCAGTTGTGGTAAAACACGTCTTGGAGGGAGTCTCTCTTGTGTCCTTGGGCTTAGTGCAGTGCTTGCCATGCAGTAGGCACTTAACAAATGCTGATGGGCAGACTGTCCTAGACACTGGCAGAGAGGGCAGCTGTGGCGCTGTCCCCATTGCCCAGCCCCCGCCCTGTCAGTGGTGAGCCTACGAGCGCTATGCGTGATTTCAGTTCTTCTGTCTGATGTGTCTAGGAATCATTTTTTAAAGGCCTCGGCATGAAGCATCCTGACAAAGTAACGGAACGGCCTTCCTTTTCATAGGAGGATCCAGGTCGGACGAGAAAGCCGACCTCAGCAAGGACAAGAAGCTTGCCCAGTTCAGTAACTGGTTCACGTGGTGTCATAACTGCCGGCACGGTGGCCACGCTGGCCACATGCTCAGCTGGTTCAGGTAACCATACCCGGGAGGTGACCTCGTCTGGGGAGGCGGCCACTGGCACAGCCCCTGACAGCTTAGCCTGATCCAAAATTGGGAACAGAAATGGAAATGAAAATGTAATAAAAGCCAGAAACACTGCAGTCCACGGGGATCCTATGGTGCCCATTGGTGGCCTTGGTTTCTACATGATGTTGGCACTACTAGGCCAGATGGTCCAGACCCCAGTCAGTTCTAAAAGAAGTGGCTGAATTCCTGAAGGATTTAATTTGTGACCTGATGCCCTGGGGAGAAGGGGGGATTCCCTTGTAATCAGTCACAGTATTAATGTAACTGTCATGTTGATGACTGGCCTCCGGGTAAATCTGTAAAGAACCCCTGGGCCAGCGGCGCGGCCTCCACTAACTCTTTGCCTTGGCCGGTGACCCCCCTGCTTGTCACCCCTTTATGGGCACTCCCATTGATCCACCTTGTTCAGACCTTCCAAATTCCCTGACTTTTATTTGAACAGCACACATGAAGGCGTCTTTTCTACTCTGTGTGAAGACCAGTAGGCAGAAATCTTTCACAGAGGGATTCATTTTAGCGTTTGGGAAGAGAAGCCGCCTCATTGCCTTCTCTTGGTGATGTTTGCCAGCATTGATGTTTTGAGGCTCTTGCTTGGGGCTTCAATCTCTCACTTATTCCAAAGACTTTTAGTAGAGTTGGGGAGTCAGACGGCAGATGTGAGTGTGAGCCGTCTGTATTTTGTGAAAGTGGTTTTCTAACCCTGACCCTTTCCCTCTGTTTAGGGACCATGCTGAGTGTCCTGTGTCTGCGTGTTCCTGTAAGTGTATGCAGTTGGACACAACGGGGAATCTTGTCCCGGCAGAGACTGTGCAGCCCTAGTCTGTAACCCTGCAAGGGGATGGTTTTCTGGCAGGGCTCCCTGACAAACCCATGCCCTCCCCTTCCCCCCCCCCCCCACTCCTGAGCTTTGCCTCCCAGCACTTGGAAAAGCCCCTTGAGGGTGGGCTGCTTTGCAGACCCTCCTGAAGCCAGTGACCAGCCTGTGTCCTAAAGGGCAACCCATTGACTGGCCAAAACAGTTCATTTCAGAAGTTCTTGTAGAAATCCAGAATGCCTCCTGGTCATATAACACAGATAGGACCTTGAGCTTGTCACAGGGAAGCCGGAATTGCTCCATTGACATGTAGACTTTCCAAATGTTCCAGAAGATAGGGCTGAATCTGTCATCCAGAGTGGCTTGTAAGTTCTGGGGGCATCTTGTTCCTTCCTCCACCATACATACACAGCTGCCAGACGGGAATGGATGTACCAGTGGATGGATGATGGGTGTGCGTTCACAAGGGCCTTCTTCTCCAGTCACAGTCCATTCAGGTACATGGGTTCATTTCAAGATGATGAATGTTACATGGGGTGTGCCATGTAATTTACTAGAAGGGCAAAGAGAACACCACATTTGCCATATGACCCCAACTTCTCCATGTGAGAAGACACATTTGTGATGTGCCAGTCATCAGATGGGAGGGTTACCTTCAGTGTCTTTCACCAACTTTCACTCCAGTTTCCCTCTATCCGTGGTCACAAGCAAATGCCCAGGGCGACACTGGTGCCTCCTTTATGTGGCCAGCTCGAGGCCTTGCCCAGGGATTGAGGCCTGCCAACGTGCTTCCTGTCTAGGCCATGCCAGGGCCTGGGCATCCATCTGACTAAGAGCCATGGTTTAATTTCTTGTGCGTTTGTGTGTGTGAAGGGGGAATGGGTAGGGAATTAGCCGCACAAGCCTTTACTGAGCACTTTGAGCCGAAGCCGAGAGCCAGTCTGCTGGCGCTGGCCCTGAGAAGGGCAGAGAAGAGAGGCTCAGACTGACTGTTCATCATCATTGCAGGTCAAGCACCTTCAGAGACCTGGCAGCGAGCCAGTGGAGACCTTGGAGGGGTGGTGAGGCTCCTGGCTTTTGGCTAGGACAGCAGGTGCCATGTACAAATGTCTCTGCTCTTTGAGGCCACTTTAGGACTTTAGGTGGTGGATATTTATAATTTTTGTACAAAAGTGGTTTTGTTAATAAAGATGGTGTTGTTCCATTCAGTCTCCACATCAGAGGAAGCCACGTTGATGTCATGTCAGAAAGGAAGCCCCTTCCCCCCGCTGCTTTAGAAAGGCCATTTCAGGGCACATTAGGTGCAGAGCTCATGGCGAGCATTGGCAAAAACCCAGCCACAAAAGTGTTTATTGTGAAAGAGGAAGAGGATAAGGAATTGTAGAGAGGACCCAGTAAGACGCTCTGGGAAGAGAAGAGGCTGCGGGAAACGTGAAGCTGGTTGTTTTTTAACCAAGACAGAAAATGGCTTTTTTTTTTTTTTTTTTTTTTTTTGCTTTTCTTGGAGGGCAATTGGGGTTAAGTGACCTGCCCAAAGTCACACGGCTAGTGTGTTAAGTGTCTGAGGCCAGATTTGAACTCAGGTCGTCCTGACTCCAGGGCCGGTGCTCTACTCACTGCGCCACCTAGCCACCCCCAGAAAATGGCTTGTTGCTGAGGAAGGTCTTCCCGAGTCAGTCGGGTGCCCTCATGCCACCCACTCCTGGGGTAAATGTGGAAGTGAAGACAGAGCCAGGAAGCATAAAAGCTCAAAAGAGGGAGTAGCTGCAGCCATTCCAGCCTGACCTTGCAACCGGGATGCCAGGAAGTGGGGAGGAAACAGGCACCTATCATCTCTGACAGCTTCAAGTAGAACTGAACCCACTTGAGCCGGCTGTCACTCAGGAGACCCGGAGAGCCTGAGAGCCCCTTAGGAACAAATGGACTTGCTCAGGGGGCACAGAAGTAAAGGTGAAGACCACCCAAGAAACACCAGAGGGGCCTGTGGTGTGGTGGGCACATGAGTGAGAGCCGGAATAGCAGATGTGGGAGGCCCCCAGCCCCCAAGACCGGGTCAGGAAGGGTCCCAGGGCATCTTGGACCTGACACCACCTCTGCTGATGAAGTTGCCCAGGGTAGCCTTGTCTCATTTGGGTGGGTGGGCAAATCCCTTTGCTTGGTAGTTACTGGTTTCAGTCGTGCCTGACTCTTGGTGACCTCATTTGGGGCTTTCTTGACACATACTGGCATTCTTTTTCATTTCCTCCTCCGGCTCATTTTACAGATAGGGAAACCAAGTCCAAGTACACTTGGTGCACTTGGGTCACCCAGCTAGCAAGTGTCTGAGGTGGGATCTGAACTCCAGCAGATGAGTCTGCCTGCCTCCAGGCCCAGGTCTCTGTAAACCATGTGCTTGCCTGGGACCTAGGAGGCCATCGACCATTCTTGCCTTGTGGCTAGAACTTCATGGTTGAGTTAATCCTGCACTACTCCGAGTGTGCCCCATGTAAGGGCTCCTGCTGCCTGTGGGTAGGAGGGGACTGTGCCCAGTAGAGGCAGGCTTGGGAGCTAAGCCTGTGCCAAGGCCCAGCTCCTGGACCAGGCGTCGTCTGGGCCCCCCACCCTCCTTCAAGTCCCCATGTTTGTGATGCTGACCCCAAGAGAAACATGGTGTCTACCCATGCGCAAGCTTGCCAAGAGGAGTGAGGGTGGGGTTGGAGAGGGGGCAGAAATAAGACTTCCCTCCTGATGAGCCTTGGAAATGGCCCCATTATCCTGGAGATTGTGGTTGTGAGCCTAGTACACCTGGGAGCTTTGGGAAAGGAAATGTGGCTCTTGTACATAACAGGGGTGGCTGTGCAGGAAACCCCTGCGCTTTGCCAGCTCAGACCCTGAACTACAGACAGGAATGGCGTCATTTCCTTGGGAGACTCCTGTTCCAAAGCCACACAATTGAAATGTGGCCATGGTACTTGGGGTAGGCTTTTTAACAAGATTGTTTCAGTTCGCCCGGTCCTGTGTAAGTGTCAGATGAATGGGATCAGTTACTACCTAATGGTAATTTAGGTGGTACAGTAGATGGGCACCAGCCCTGGAGTCAGGAGGACTGGAGTTCAAATACACCCTCAGGCACTTGGCACTTCTTGGCTGTGTGACCCTGGGCATGTCACATAACCCTGATGGTCTTATAAAAAAAATTCAAAGGACCACCCTC